>CM042156.1:59130945-59233445 GCA_023376005.1 Doryteuthis pealeii
TAACCATGATGTGTGATATGTTACATTCAATAAAAATTTAAAAAAAACATCCTTAACCATATATACCATGCGAGAGACCCAAAAAGATTATATGAAATAGTTCTCATTACATGTTTCTAGGTTTAGGACCTTGGAACTTTGGTGCGTTCTGGCATTAAGTAAACCCACGAAGGTTGAATGTTATTAAACAAAAAACAAAAAATCCTTAACCATTATACATATATAAGACCACCCAAAAAAATGTTTCTCTTCATTGCAATGTTCTAGTGTTTAGGATCTTAGTGAATAAAATTTACCGTGACCTTTAACCTCTTAGCTACAAAAAGCACCAATTCCAAATTAATGCTATCAGAATTGGATTAATGGACAGTTTTTTTTCTTTTCAGAAGAAAACAGGAGAAAGTTTATTCAGCTGAATAAAATTTTCTGGAAATGAATATGAGTTCTGAATCTGTTTTAAAATTTCTTATAATGAAAATCAAATTCTAACATAAAAATAATGGATTCGAATTTTCCTTATCTGAGGAGAGGAATTATAGGTCTTTTACATTCACTCACACATATATTTGCAGCATATATGTAGAATATACATGTAGATTGTACACACATAAAGATGGGCGAAAAATGATCTGATATTATTTGTAGGTTAATAAAAGCAAAATAGAATAAATAATGAAAAAAAGTGTTTTTATTTTCTAAACAAAATGGGATCATATGTACATTTCGAAAATAAATACACTTTTTCATTATTCATTCTAGTTGCTTTATAAATCTGCAAATTATCAGTCATTTTCCCCATTTCTGTATACATTGTTATATATATAATATTATTATAAAATAAAAATATATATATAGATAATATATAGTATTGACCAACTCCTTTGCACAAGGCAATTTTATAAGCATAGTAACAGGTTTGGATGTTTAGTTTTCCTTTTCCTGACTGGTTGCCTAAACCAAGGTTAAAGAGCCCAATCTGGCCCTACTATTTACCTAATAGCTGGATGAAGAGTACGTGGATGCATACTTTCCCCAAGCAGTATTAACATTATGGTGAAATGCAAACAAGCCTCGTCAGGATTGAACTTGGGTCGATGAGACACATTTTCCTAGGCTTGTAACCATTACACCCACATGGCATTCCCATGTATATTTAAAGGTACTGCATCAATGTATGAAATTTTACCAATACCTCTGCCACAGCAGATTTGACACACAATGGTTAGCAGAGTATCTTCTTCCAGCCGTAAAACCATGACAGTGCTACTGTAGGCCGTGCACCACTTGGCATCTGATGAAACACTTAGAGAAAAAGGTCAGAGGGGAATTAAGGATGCTGCATGCTATCGCTGAACACAAAATTTTAGAAGTAGCACCCCCCCAAAAAGCAAGCTGTACGACCACCGCCTCCTATCACACAGACACACAAGTAAGATGGAAAAAAAACAATACATGGACACTGCTGAGGAGAAGCAAGGAAAACATAAATTTTTCCTGTGGACATCTACACATGGACAAACCAGTATAGATCACCCTGCCAAAACTTACATCTATCAGCTCTGGGGAGATTCTAGGCTGCAAGAAGACCTACCAGAGTGATGACCAATTAGGGATGGTTCGTTGAGAGAGATGTGATGGTTATTAGCCTATCTGATGATATGACACTCTGATTCAAATTCAATTATCAGAATACCAAAAATATTTTTGAGAATAAGAGAATATCAGAATACAAGAATATTCAATAAAATCAAAATCACTAAAAAGAGAAAAGGGAAATTAATTCGCTAGGACATCTAATAATATTAAAATTGAAAATCTCAGCATTAAAATAAAAATAATTCTGATTTTTTTTTTATACTTGTCAGGCATCAGATTCTTATCAAACTATTTTCCAAACAAATCTGTTTTCCAACCTGGCAATATTTTTCAGTCTTACGGTTTTTGATTTTTAACTTCTAATAATATTTGAATTATTTTATCTGTTATTTCTTATGAATAATGAAGATGTGTTTTGATCTGACTATTCATGGACACAAAGATACACTAAAAAGAGCAAAAAATATAATACAGCAGTTAGTATCATCAATTGCAACATATGGACAAACAGAAAAACCAACAAATATTGAAAACAGAAATGGGAATAAAAATAACTATATGGATACTTCAAGGACAAATTGCGTGAAGATTGCACACAAGAAGACTGGACATGGGCTAAGAAATAGAAACCCCAGAAAAGGAAATGAATCTCTCACAATGCGGAGAGACAATGCCATAAGAACAAACATATATCCAGAGAACTTGTCATCTAGTAGATTTTTGCCAGGCCCTAATGGACCACTGAGTAAAAATGAAAGGAAAATGAAATGATAGACAAATATTTGGACCTTCCAGAGAAACTGAAAAAACTATTGAACATGAGTGTCAAGGTGATACCAATTTGTGGTTGGGGACTCATTGAATGATTCAAGGTTTGGAAAAGAGACGGAAGGAACTGGAATTAACACTTTTTAAGATTTGGCTAAATACTCAGAGGAGTCCTGAAACCTTGAAGACACTTGCATCACTTAGACTCAATAAAGGAACCACCAGCATTAGCTGGTGTTGAAAAACTCACAAGGATTTTAATTTAATTGATTATTGATATATTCATTTAACAGCATGCCAATCAGTCTAGGGTAATTTTATGCCCAAGTGGTTAGGGATTCATGTCATTGTTTATATTACATTTTTTTGTGTAGTTGGCTTCTTAAGATTTTTTTTTCATAGCACACAGTCCTATGGAATAAAAAATAAATTTTAAAACAGATCTATTTGACTAAATGATGGACCCTAACTACCATTCCTGGACAGAGTGGACCTCGGAGTAATGGCATTGAAAAGATACTCCACTTCACCAATCAGAAAGCAATTTAGTGTAAAACCCAGGGACATGATTTTTTAAGTTAAGTAAACTGTGCATAACTTAAACTTGCCACTTTCTATTGTAATAACACAAGCATGAAACCAAATGTATGTTGTTAGGATGTGTAAGTTAATGAATATCATTGAGAGGTTAATATTTATGGCTGCTACTGTTTTTACTACAAATGTGAATGCAACAAAATTTTTGTGGATATTGATATTCCAGTACCAGGTACAAATGCAGAATAAAACACACAAGAGATAATATTATTAGAAGCACATTTATGTATAAATAGCATTAGATTATGTAAACCACTGAAGTAGCCTAACACTAACCCTCAATTATTGAGTTATTGAATGATTCTTGTAATTAAAATGTGACATGTTAGAACTATAGACTTTTCATTAATTTTCTGTTCCTGTAAAGTTATATCCTTGGTATAAGAAAACAAAAAATTATCACTTCATTTGTGAGAATTTTAAAACATTTCTGTACACTTTAAATTTTGAGCAATTTAAGAATGCTATTTGATAATGTCTAGGTTGTGATGATGTCATCAGTACCTTTCAATCGTTGTTTTGTTACTTATCAAAGGACACTAGACCAGTAGTTTTCTTACAGAACTGTTTGATCCTGGCCATGACCCGGTTTTGGTTGACTCAGCATCATGTGAAGCATACTGTTAGCCTGTATTGGTTTCATCTGGCATGTCTCACACCACCATGCTACTACCCATGGTTTTCAGTATTACACACCCTTATAAAATACTGCTGAATACTTGTCCAATTATGAGTAAAAACAAAAAAGAAAAGAGGGAGACATTTTGAAGATTTCTTAATATCCACTTACTTTTAGTATAGAACAAATGAATGATTGGGATGGTTGGCGAGAGATTGTCAAGGGATATCCGTAAAATAATAAATTTAAACAAGTTGAAACATGTTACACAATAAATTAAAAAGCAAAAAAATATCTTGTATTAACATGTCTTTAATTTTATTTTGACCTCAACCATCTTGACCTTCCCAATTTGTTGCCACAGTCTAAAAAGAAAGTAATATTGCCAAACTTATTCTAATGTTAAATCAGTATTTTGCTTAAATTTAAATCGGTAAATGTTCTAGCATGTCACATTTTAAATAAACATTTTCCTATTCTTAATGATATCAAATATACTGTTTATGCATTTACATTACTTTCCATACATCCATACTAGCTGAACCTATAGAAATTCCACAGTTTAATTATGAACAATGACCAAAGATTAAAAATCAATGATATTTTTTATGCCTATATTTATTTGAGTTGGTTTAGCTCAGTCAATAGAGCATCCACCAAGAAATCCACAAGTTCCAGGTTCATTACCAATCCTCCACCAACTCAGCACAATGAGTAGCACATAGCTTGGGTAATCTGATCTGTTGCAGTAAAATGGGAACTAATGGGTAGGTATGGTACAGAGCTGATTGATGTAGATTTTTGCTGGTCAGCCTACACTGAGTGTCCATGTGTAGGTGTCACAAACATCCCTATGAGCATATCTTGTTTGTCTTACTGAGATGTTTGAGTGATAGGAGCAAGTGGCTGTACAAGCTGCATTCTTGTGGGGTCCTGCTTCCAGGATTGTTTAAAACAGCATGCAGGCAGTCTTGTGTAGCTCCCATCTAGCTTTTTCTCTAAACATTGTTTAGAGTCAAAGGTACTATTCAGTAGTAATGGATCCGCGAGACTAGCTTGTTAACCATACACCATAAGGGAAGCGTATAAGGGCAATAAAGAGAAGAGAAAAAAAAGAATGGAGGAAGGAGAAAAAGAGTACAAAAATGAGAGAAAGAGAGAGAATGAGAGAGAGAGAGAGAGAGAGAGAGAAAAGCATTTTACCAGCAAATGCCATTCTGAAATCCGTGAACAATTCTAGCTTGACTAAGATTCTAGACTGATTCTAGACTAGCTTGCTAACCATTAGACCATGACGAGAGAGGGTATAAAAGCAATGAAGAGAGATGAAGAAGAAAAAGATGAGGAAGAAGAAAAGAGTACAAAATGAGAGAGAGAGAATGAGAATGAGAAACAGAGAAACAGAGAGAAAAAAAGCATTTTATAAGCAAAATCATTCTAAAATCCTTGAACAATTCTGAAAATTCCTGAATAATTCTAAGAAGGCAATCGACTGATCCGGACGTGAAAATAGGAAAATTCAATTTATCTGAAATGTTTATGTTCTCCTCACTGTCAAACACCCAAGCGAACCGTTTCATCTCTCATCCACACACACCCCCACACTAACCCTGGAAAATATTTACTTCCTCTATCCTGCTTGCTTTTCTTTCTTCTTTTTGTTGCTTCATAGAGTCAAATAATCAATAGTTCCGGTCTCTATTGACTTGTGTGTACACTCCTGTGTCAAATATAATCTATTACTCTGACAACTTCATACTTTAAAATCTTTGTCCAGATTACGAGGTTCTTCTTGATGGTGCTTGGCAGATATGGAGCGACATAATCTTTTTTAGCTTTATAAGTGGCAAGAAAACAAGACAGAATTACCGTTTATCAAATATTTTTACAAAACATTATTTAACATTATAAGTCTTTTATTGCTAAATTGACAAACAATTCAATATTTGCTGTTAGCTGACATGTGGGTTTCTTTGAGAGAAAAAAAAAAGAAAAAAAGAAAACAAACAAACAAAAAAAAAATGCTTAAGCATCTGAATGGAATACAAGTTTGTTGTACAGCAGGGTTGTCAGATTGAAGCTACCAAGTAGCAAATTGGACTAATTTTATATATCTAACCAACCCTCTTAAGTGGCCGGTTTAGCTCAGTCGGTAGAGCACCCGCCTAGAAACTACAAATTCCGAGTTCAATACTGGCCCTCACCAACTCATGTATGAGTAGCACAGATTGGGTAATCTGGTGCGGTAAAGTGAGGAGCTGACGGTAGCGTATGGTGCTCTGCCTCAACAAAGAACAATCTCTCTGGTCTGGTGTTAACAAAAGGGATAGACTCCCTCATTGTCCAGCTGATACCAACAATAAGCCACAACAAGACTGGTGGCATTTCCCTTGCACTAATGCACTTGATAACAGCATAATTCCATCTCTTCTCCCCAGCTATGGGTAAAATAGTAGGGCAGATTGAGTTTTTTAGCATTGGTTAGGCAACCAGTCTGGAGAAACAAAACTCAATTCAAACCAGCTCTACTCACTTGTTTCAGAAAATATTCTGCTGCTTTCAAGCGAGTTTATATATATAGATATATATATGACACAAAAAAAAGAAACAGAACCCAAATTCTGTTTTTTTTGGGGGAGGGGTCACCCTGTCTATATATACTATTACTGATGCAGACTACCAGCACAAAAAAAACTGAAACCCAAATTCTTCTTTTTTTCGGGGGCGGGGGGGGGCACCCCTCTATATCTATTCTATTATATGAACAATTAGGATCTTCTATATGATAGATAAACATGTCATTTGTCTGTAATTGCCTCCTTTGCTCTTTTTGTATATTCAAATTTCCTGAATTGTTGCATCTACACAATCATCAGTGCTTGCATGTTCTTTTCTTTCTTTTTGTTGACACATAGAGGTCTGTCTATGTCATCTCATCTGATGTAAAGCCTTGGAAGTTACTTGAAACACATATTAATTGCTTGCAAAAAATACTAATTTCAGCATTAAATAACCCAACAGAGGTTGACATGCCATAAACCAACCAACCAACCATCTTACCAACCACTGCCTGTATTCATGCTTCAGTTAACAGGAGCATGCATCTTGCTTGAGAAATGTATTGCTTAGCAAGCAATCTTTCTTTTGTGAATAACTGTTAATAATCAAGTTCAAGAGGATGGATCATCTCTCTAGTAAGGTTGACTTGATAATTATTGATCCTTCCAAAGTAGCAGCCGTTTGAAACATTGATCAAATTCTTGCTAGGAATTCCCATCAACTAGGTTAACGGTTTTTGACCCCAACAGAATTTAAATACCTCAATAAGAAAATAAAAAGGGAAGAAGATTGTTAAAGTAAATTAATGGGAGAACCATTGTCAATTACAAAGCTAAACTTAGTTTGACATATGGCCAGAATTATAAGGCACCCAGTGAGAATCAAACTCATTGATAGTAGCCTGATAGCCTATCTATATCATTATACCAGCGATTCTCAAACTTCTTGACCAAGTGCATCCTTTTTACTATTTGTCATAATGTCATTGACACTGAAAGATCAACAAAAATAATTGTTCACTCAGTAATTATTAATTGATAAATAGTTTAGTCAGACTAATATCTTCATCTTTATTGTTTTTAATCATATTTTGGCTTATCAGTTCATGTGTCTTCTTCAGATTCTCTATGGTATCTGATTGTAGTTTTTGATTGATTTGATTTTAATGCCATGTCAACTCATCTAGGGTTATTCTATTGCCTGATGTTAGAGAATCACATTAATTCTATGTTTATATTTACAATTTTAGTGTAGTTGTGCATAGATGTACTTCCAGAATTCATCTGAATCAAAATGTGAAAACCAAAGATTTTCCTGTGTAAATATTTAAAATTAATTACTTCCTTATTCACTCCATTTTTTTTTTACCTTACCTGAAACTGAACATTCATGAACATGAGCAGAAGGAAAACTTTGTGACTTTTTATACTTCATATTTATTGTGAAATATATATAATATATATATATATATAGATTACCAAACCCTCTGCACAAGCTCAATGTGACACAATGGGCAATTTTTAAGTGGAGTTTCAACAAGTCTCAATTCAGAGTTTTATTTCTCCTAAATTGGTTGCCGTAACAAGGTTTAAAGAGTCCAGTTTGCCATATATATATATATATATATATTGTAATAGTATAGGTTATTACTTGCTGTGGAATGTTCCATATCAGTGATAGAGCTGTTATATATAAGTATATCCATATTACATGGGAATTTTTGTGACCATGGTTTCATGCTTTTGTACAATTCATCAGACAGAGTCTCTCTGGAAAACTTTGAATTTCAAACCTGTTAAACTCCACTTAAGAAATTGACCTTGTTCACAGCCAAACTTGCACAGAAGGTTTGGTAAATATATACAACTATCCAAAATTCAGTTTTCTCACTTAGAAACAGTCACATCCAGGATTTGAACTCAGGTCATCAAATCTATTATCTTATGATGCTAACAGTTATGCAAAGCACACCTACTTTTTGTGTAAAAACAAATTTCTGTGTTGAATGTTCTTGTTAATCTGTTAAACAAATCTTATTATATGGAATTATGTGTTGTTTGTAAACCAAAGTACGTCACCACCAATATCAGAATTCTTGGTCATTTAATTACATTCTCAAATGTTAATTTAAACGGTCATTGTTTAATCTTAATTAGATCTTATTATTAACGATGTCTCTGTTAAGGTTTAGCTTGAGATAGATTGCCCCAAAACAGCTCATATTATCAATGTCTTTAAAATTCAGTGCAATATGGTTATATATCATTAACAAATAAATGTATACATAGTATTATGGTGTGAATAATTTGCATACTGATTAATAAAACGTGATTAATAAATTGATTACTTGTGTTATTGATTTCTAATATGTATTGTTTTATTCTCAAGGTATTAAAAGCAATCCAATGTATGATTTTATATTGAAATCAATTATAATAAAGTAAAAATAAGTGTAAGTTCTTTTTTGTGTTCGTTTTTTAATCTCATTAGTCTTTCTAATTCAATATAATATTTAATTATCATTAAAACTTAGAGACTTGTGTCCAGAAAGTACATTTTTTTGGGTAGTAATAGTAAGTAAATTCTTTCTATCTAGATTTATCTGCATATGAATATCTACATTAGTGATGATATAAAGCAGTAGATTTATGCAGGAAAATTTATATAGAGAAGCTACTTGTATGATGACTCATTGAGTCATTTCTTAAAACTGATAGATTTTAGAATAGATCAATTCGAAGGTTAAGATTTAGGGTTTTATCTTCAAAGAATGGCCTCATCTTGTCTATGGTATTGTAACAACAAATTTAGCCTCTCTTTCAGGATTTTTGCAAAAAGAGAATGGTCCAAAACATGATTATTTTTAAAGAAATTGTTTCTAAAATATTATTTTCCCTTCATAATAAATTATTGATATACTTATGTTGATAACTACAGATAGAATGAGACCTACTCTGTTTAGAGGAAATCAATATTTGAGTGTATCATAAAAAATAGTACCCCCTCATTTAAATAGTTTAGTTACTCTGATCAAAATATCAGAATGATAAATATTTCTTGCTTTATTTTTAGCTCCTCTATGTCTATTTTTGTAGATCGTTTTAAATTCAAAGGCATCAGTGTACTTGATATTGAAGCTAGGCTTGAGTTGAAGTGAATACATATATATATATATATATATTATATATAATTATATATATATGGAGGTTGTAGGTTATAAATGTGTAGAGTCGAAGAAAATGGACTCGTCGACCCAGTTCAAATCCTGGGACAAGGCTGTTTCATATAGCGCTAATATGCTTGAGAAAGGTATTGAATCCATATATATCTCCCCTTCAGTTATGGCGTAAGATAGTAGCGGCATATTGAAAACAGCCTTGTCCAGGATTTGAACTAGGTCGACGAGTCCATTTCTTCGACTCTAAACATTAAACCACATACCTCCATATATATATATATATATATATATATATATATATATATATATGTATTCACTTCAACTTAAAGCCTAGCTTCAATATCAAGTACACTGATGCCCTTAATTTAAAACATCTACAAAAATAGACATAGAGGAGCTAAAAATAAAGCAAGAAATATTTATCATTCTGGATATTATCAGGTAACAAACATATTAAATGAGGGTACATATTTTATGATACACTCAAATATTGATTCCTCTAAACAGAGTAGGTATCATTCTATCTGTAGTTATCAACATAGATATATCAATAATTTATTCTGAAGGAAAATAATATTTAGAAACAATTTCTTTATAAATATCACTGTTTTGGACATTCTCTTTTTGCAAAAATCCTGAAAGAGAGCCTAAAATTGTTGTTACAATACCATAGACAAGATGAGGGCATTCTTTGAAGATAAAACTCTAAATCTTAACCCATTCGAGATTGAATCTATTCTAAAATCTATCAGTTTTAAGATGACTCCAATGAGTCATCCATACAAGTTAGCTCCTCTCTATATAAATTTTCCTGCATAAATCTACTGCTTTATATCATCAACTAATGTAGATATTTCATATGCAGATAAATATAGATAGAAAAGATTACTTACTATTACTACCCAAAAAATTACATTTCTGGACACAAGTCTCTAAGTTTTAATATAATTAAATATTATATTGAATTAGAAAGACTAATGAGATTAAAAACGAACACAAAAAAAAGATTACACTTATTTTTACTTTATTATAATTGATTTCAATATAAAATCATACATTGGATTGCTTTTAATACACTTGAGAATAAAACAATAATATTAGAAATCAATAACACCAAGTAATCATTTATTAAACACAGTTTTATTAAAATCAGTATGCAAATTATTCACACCATATACTATGTATACATTTATTTGTTAATGATATATAACACATATTGCAGAATTTTAAAGACATTGATAATATGAGCTGTTTTGTGGCAAATCTATCTCAGCTAAACCTTAAACAGAGACATCGTTAATAAATAAGATGCTAATTAAGATTAAACAATGACCGTTTAATAACCATTGAGAATGTAATGTAAATGACCAAGGAATTATGATATTGGGGGTGACGTAGCTTTGGTTACAAAACACACACATAATCTCCATTATAATAAGATTTGTTTAACAGATTAACAAGAACATTCAACACAGAAATTTGTTTACACAAAAAAGTAGGTGTGCTTTGCATAACTGTTAGCATCATAAGATATAGATTTGATGACCTGAGTTCAAATCCTGGATGTGACTGTTTCTAAGTGAGAAAACGAATTTGATAGTTGTATATATTTACCAAACCTTCTGTGCAAGTTGGCTGTGAAACAAGGTCAATTTCTTAAGGAGTTTAACAGGTTTGAATTCAAAGTTTTCCAGAGAGACTCTGTCTGATGAATGTACAAAAGCATGAAACCCATGGTCACAAAAATTCCCATGTAATATGGATATACTTATATATAACAGCTCTATCACTGATATGGAACATTCCACAGCAAGTAATAACCATATACTATTACAATATATATATATATATATATATGGCAAACTGGACTCTTTAACCTTGTTACGGCAACCAATTTAGGAGAAATAAAACTCTGAATTGAGACTTGTTGAACTCCACTTAAAATTGCCCTTGTGTCACATTGAGCTTGTGCAGAGGGTTTGGTAAATATATATATATATATATATATATATATATTCACAATAAATATGAAGTATAAAAAGTCACAAAGTTTTCCTTCTGCTCATGTTTCATGAATGTCAGTTCTCAGGTAAGGTAAAAAAAAAATGGAGTGAATAAGGAAGTAATTATTTTAAAATATTTACACAGGAAAATCTTTGTTTTCACATTTTGATTCAGATAATCTTGGAAGTACATCTACACAACTACACTAAAATTGTAAATATAAACATAGAATTAATGTGATTCTCTAACATCTAGGCATAGAATAACCCTAGATGAGTTGACATGGCATTAAAATCAATCAATCAAAACTACCAATCAGATACCATAGAGAATCTGAAGAAGACACAATGAACTGATAAGCCAAAATATGATAAAAACAATAAAGATGAAGATATTAGTCTGACTAAACTATTTCAATCAATTATAATTACTGAGTGAACAATTATTTTGTTGATCTTTCAGTGTCAATGACATTATGACAAATAGTAAAAAGATGCATTGGTCAAGAAAGTTTGAGAATCGCTGGTATAATGATATAGATAGGCTATCAGGCTACTATCAATGAGTTTGATTCTCACTGGGTGCCTTATAATTCTGGCCATATGTCAAACTAAGTTTAGCTTTGTAAATGACAATGGTTCTCCATTAATTTACTTTAACAATCTTCTTCCCTTTTTATTTTCTTATTGAGGTCTTTAAATTCTGTTGGGGTCAAAAACCGTTAACCTAAGTTGATGGGAATTCTCAGCAAGAATTTTGATCAATGTTCAAACGGCTGCTACTTTGGAAGGATCAATAATTATCAAGTCAACCTTACTAGAGAGATGATCCATCCTCTTGAACTCTGATTATTAACAGTTATTCACAAAAGAAAGATTGCTTGCTAAGCAATACATTTCTCAAGCAAGATGCATGCTCCTGTTAACTGGAGAATGAATACAGCAGTGGTTGGTAGATTGGTTGGTTGGTTGGTTTATGGCATGTCAACCTCTGTTGGGTTATTTAATGCTGAAATTAGTATTTTTGCAAGCAATTATATGGTTTCAAGTAACTTCCAAGGCTTTACATCAGAGAGATGACATAGACAGACTCTATGTGTCAAAACAAAAAGAAAGAAAAGAACATGCAAGCACTGATGATTGTGTAGATGCAACAATTCAGGAATTTGAATATACAAAAAGAGCAAAGGAGCAATTACAGACAAATGACATGTTTATCTATCATATAGAAGATCCTAATTGTTCATATAAATAGAATAGATATAGAGGGTGCCCCCCCCCCCCCCCCCGCAAAAAAAGAAGAATTTGGGTTCAGTTTTTTTGTGCTGGTAGTCTGCATCAGTAATAGTATATATACAGGGTGACCCCTCCCCCCAAAAAAAAACAGAATTTGGGTTCTGTTTTCTTTTTTTTGTGTCATATATATATATATATATATAACTCGCTTGAAAGCAGCAGAATATTTTCTGAAACAAGTGGAGTAGAGCTGGTTTGAATTCAGAGTTTTGTTCTCCCAGACTGGTTGCCTAACCAATGCTAAAAAACTCAATCTGCCCTACTATTTTACCCATAGCTGGGGGAGAAGAGATGGAATTATGCTGTTATCAAGTGCATTAGTGCAAAGGGAAATGCCACCAGTCTTGTTGTGGCTTATTGTTGGTATCAGCTGGACAATGAGGGAGTCTATCCCCTTTTTGTTAACACCAGACCAGAGAGATTGTTTTTGTTGAGGCAGAGCACCATACCTACCGTCAGCTCCTCACTTTACCGCACCAGATTACCCAATCTGTGCTACTCATACAATGAGTTGGTGAGGGCCAGTATTGAACTCGGAATCTTGTAGTTTCTAGGCGGGTGCTCTACCGACTGAGCTAAACCGGCCACTTAAGGAGGGTTTGGTTAGATATATAAAATTAGTCCAATTTGCTACTTGGTAGCTCAATCTGACAACCCTGCTGTAGAAGCAAACTTGTATTCCATTCAGATGCTTAAGCATTTTTTTTTGTTTTGTTTTGTTTTTCTTTTTTTCTTTTTTTTTCTCAAAGAAACCCAACATGTCAGCTAACAGACAATATTGAATTGTTTGTCAATTTAGCAAATAAAAGACTTTATAATGTTAAATAATGTTTTGTAAAAATATTTGATAAAAGGTAATTCTGTCTTGTTTCTTTTGCCACTTATAAAGCATTAAAAAGATTATGTCGCTCCATATCTGCCAAGCACCATCAAGAAGAACCTCGTAATCTGGACAAAGATTTTAAAGTATGAAGTTGTCAAGAGTAATAGATTATATTTGACACAGGATGTGTACACACAAGTCAATAGAGACCGGAACTATTGATTATTTGACTCTATGAAGCAACAAAAAGAAGAAAGAAAAGCAAGCAGGATAGAGGAAGTAAATATTTTCCAGGGTTAGTGGGGGTGTGTGTGGATGAGAGATGAAACGGTTCGCTTGGTGTTTGACAAGTGAGGAGAACATAAAACATTTCCAGATAAATTGAATTTCCTATTTTCACGTCCGGATCAGTCGATTGCCTTCTTAGAATTATTCAGGAATTTTCAGAATTGTTCAAGGATTTTAGAATGGCATTTGCTAGTAAAATGCTTTTTTTCTCTCTGTTTCTCTGTTTCTCATTCTCATTCTCTCTCTCTCATTTTTGTACTCTTTTTCTTCTTCCTCAATCTTTTTCTCTTCACTCTCTTCATTGCTTTTATACCCTCTCTGTCATGGTCTAATGGTTAGCAAGCTAGTCTAGAATCAGTCTAGAATCTTAGTCAAGCTAGAATTGTTCAAGGATTTCAGAATGGCATTTGCTGGTAAAATGCTTTCTCTCTCTCTCTCTCTCTCTCTCTCTCATTCTCTCTCTTTCTCTCATTTTTGTACTCTTTTTCTCCTTCCTCCATTCTTTTTTTCTTCATTCTCTTCATTGCCCTTATACCTTACCCTTATGGTGTAATGGTTAACAAGCTAGTCTCGCGGATCCATTACTACTGAATAGTACCACTTGACTCTAACAATGTTTAGAGAAAAAGCTAGATGGGAGCTACCAAGACTGCTGCATGCTGTTTTAAACAAATCCTGGAAGCAGCACCCCACAAGAATGCAGCTGTACAGCCACTTGCCTCCTATCACTCAAACCATCTCAGTAAGACAAACAAGATATGCTCATAAGGGATGTTTTGTGGACACCTACACATGGACACATCAGTGTAGGCTGACCAGCAAAAATCTACATCAATCAGCTCTGTACCATACCTACCATTAGTTCCCCATTTTACTGCACAGATCAGATTACCCAAGCTATGCTACTCATGTGCTGAGTTGGTGAGGATTGGTAATGAACCTGGAACTTTGTGATTTCTTGGTGGATGCTCTATTGACTGAGCTAAACCAACTCATAAATATAGCATAAAAAATATCATTGATTTTTAATCTTTGGTCATTGTTCATAATTAAACTGTGGAATTTCTATAGGTTCAGCTAGTATGGATGTATGGGAAAGTAATGTAAATGAATAAACAGTTAATTTGATATCAATAAGAATAGGAAAATGTTATTTTAAAATGTGACATGCTAGAACATTATACCGATTTTAATTAAGCAAAATACTGATTTACATTAGAATAAGTTTGGCAATATTACTTTCTTTTTAGACTGTGGCACAAATTGGGAAGGTCAAGATGGTTGAGGTCAAAATAAAATTAAAGACATGTTAATACAAGAATATTTTTTGCTTTTTAATTTATTGTGTAACATGTTTCAACTTGTTTAAATTTATTATTTTACGGATATCCTTGACAATCTCTCGCCAACCATCCCAATCATTCATTGTTCTATACTAAAATGTAAGTGGATATTAGAAATCTCAAAATGTCTCCCTCTTCTTTTTGTTATTTACTCATAATTGGACAGTAGTTCAAGGCAGTATTTTATAAGGGTGTGTAATACTGAAAACCATGGGTAGTAGCATGGTGGATGTGAGACATGCCAGATGAAACCAATACAGGCTAACAGTATGCTTCACATGATGCTGAGTCAACCAAAACCGGGTCAATGGCCAGGATCAAACAGTTCTGTAAGAAAACTACTGGTCTAGTGTCTATTGATAAGTAAACAAAACAACGATTGAAAGGTACTGATGACATCATCACAACCTAGACATTATCAAATAGCATTCTTAAATTGCTCAAAATTTAAAGTGTACAGAAATGTTTTAAATTCTCACAAATGAGTGATAATTTTGTTTTCTTATACCAAGGATATAACTTTACAGGAACAGAAAATTAATGAAAAGTCTAAGTTCTAACATGTCACATTTTAATTACAAGAATCATTCAATAACTCAATAATTGAGGGTTAGTGTTAGGCTACTTCAGTGGTTTACATAATCTAATGCTATTTATACATAAAATGTGCTTCTAATAATATTATCTCTTGTGTGTTATTCTGCATTTGTACCTGGTTACTGGAATATCAATATCCACAAAAATTTTTGTTGCATTCACATTTGTAGTAAAAACAGTAGCAGCCATAAATATTAACCTCTCAATGATATTCATTAACTTACACATCCTAACAATCATACATTTGGTTTCATGCTTGTGTTATTACAATAGAAAGTGGCAAGGTTAAGTTTATGCACAGTTTACTTAACTTAAAAAATCATGTCCTGGGTTTTACACTAAATTGCTTCTGATGGTGAAGGTGGAGTATCTTTTCAATGCCATTACTCCCAGGTCCACTCTGTCCAGGAATGGTAGTTAGGGTCCCATCAATTAGTCAAATAGATCTGTTTAAAATTTATTTTTTATTCCATAGGACTGTGTGCTATGAAAAAAAAATCTTAAGAACCAACTACACAAAAAAATGTAAATATAAACAATGAACATGAATCCCTAACCACTTGGCATAAAATTACCCTAGACTGATTGGCATGCTGTTAAAATGAATATATCAATAAATCAATTAAATTAAAATCCTTGTGAGTTTTTCACACCAGCTAATGCTGGTGGTTCTTTATTGAGTCTAAGTGATAGCAAGTGTCTTCAGGTTTCCAGGACTCCTCTGAGTATTCTAGCCAATCTTAAAAAGCTGTTAATTCCAGTTCCTCCAGTCTCTTTTCCAAACCCTTGGAATCATTCAAGAGCCCCAACCACAATTGGTATCACCTTGACACTCATGTTCAATAGTTTTTTCAGTTCTCTGGCAAGGTCCAAATATTTGTCTATCATTTCATTTTCTTTCATTTTTACTCAGTGGTCCATAGGGCCTGCAAAATCTACTAGATGACAAGTTCTCTGATATAGTTTTTTCTTATGGCATTGTCTTCTCCAGCAATTGTGAGAGATTCATTTCCTTTCTTGGGGTTTCTATTTCTTAGCCATGTCCAGGTCTTCTTGTGTGCAATCTCACCAATTTGTCCCTTGAAGTATCCATATAGTTATTTTTATTCCCATTTCTGTTTTCAATATTTGTTTTTTTCTGTTTGTCCATATGTTGCAATTGATGATACTAACTGCTGTAATTAGTATTTTTTTGCTCTTTTTAGTGTATTCTTTGTGTCCATGAATAGTCAGATCAAACACAATCTTCAATTATTCATAGAAATAACAGATAAAAATAATTCAATATTATTAGAAGTAAAAATCAAAAAACGTAGACTGAAAATATTGCCAGTTGGAAAAAAGATTTGTTGGAAAAATAGTTTGATTAAAATCTGATGCCTGACAAAGCAGATTATTTTATTTTATGCTGAGATTTCAATTTTAATATTATTAGATGTCTAGGAATTAATTTCATTTTCTCTTTTTAGATGATTTTAGATTTATATTGATATTCTTGTATTCTGATATTCTCTTATTCTAATATTTTGGTATTCTGAAAACTTTGAATTTGAATCAGATGTGTAATCATCAGATCAGGCTAATAACCATCACACTCTCTCACCAACCATCCCTATTGGTCATCACTCCTGGTAGGTCTTCTTTGCAGCATCTAGAATCTACACAGAGCTGATAGATGTAAGTTTTGGCAGGGTGATCTATACTGGTGTGTCCATGTGTAGATGTCCACAGGATAACAATTTAGTTTTTCCTTGCTTCTCCAGCAGTGTCCAGTATGTTTTTTTCCATCTTACTTGTGTGGTCTGTGTGATAGGAGGCTGGTGGTCGTACAGCTGCTTTTTGGGGGGTGCTACTTCTAAAATTTGTTCAGGATAGCATGCAGCATCCTTAATTCCCATCTGACTTTTTCTCTAAGTGTTTCATCAGAGTCCAAGTGGTGCAGCCTTACAGTAGCACTGTCATGGTTACGGCTTGGAAGAAGATACTCTGCTTAAAAATTGACCTTGTGTCAAATCCTGCCTGTGGCAGAGGTATTGGTAAAATTCATACATTTGATGCAGTAACTTAAATATACATGGGATGCATGTGGTGTAATGGTTACAAGCATAGGAAATGGACTCATCGACCCAAGTTCAAATCCTGGACGAGGCTGTTTGCATTTCACATAATGTTAATACTCTTGGGGAAAAGTATGCATCCACGTACTCTTCATCCAGCTATAGGTAAATAGTAGGGCAGATTGGGCTCTTTAACCTTGGTTAGGCAACCAGTCTAGGAAAAGGAAAACTAAATCCAAACCTGTTAAACTATGCTTATAAAATTGACCTTGTGCAAAGGAGTTGGTAAATATATATATATATATATATATATATATATATATATATATATATATATACAATGTATACAGAATGGGGAAAATGATCTGATACATTTGCAGATTTAATAGAAGCAAACTAGAATGAATAATGAAAAAAGTGTATTTATTTTCGAAATGTACATATGATACCATTTTGTTTAAGAAAATAAAAACACTTTTTTTCATTATTTATTCTATTTTGCTTTTATTAAACCTACAAATATATCAGATCATTTTTCCCCATCCTTTATGTGTGTACATCTACATGTATATTTACATATATGCTCAAATATATGTGTGAGTGAATGTATAAAGACTATAATTCCCCCTCTCCCTCAGATAAGGAAAATTCGATCCATTATATTTATGATTAGAATTTGATTTCCATTATAAGAAATTTTAAACAGAATTCAGAACATCAATATTTCCAGAAAATTTTATTCAGCTGAATAAACTTTCTCTGTTTTCTTCTGGAAAAGAAAAAAAACTGTCCATTAATCCAATTCTTGAAGACATTAAATTGATTGGTGCTTTTGTACTAAGAAGGTTAAAGGTTCACTAAATTTTATTCACTAAAGGTCCTAAACACTAGAAACATTGCAATGAGAACTATTTCTTTTTGGGTGTCTTATATAGTATAATGGTTAAGGATTTTTTGTTTTGGTTTAATAACATATCAACCTTCGTGGGTTACTTAATGCCAGAACCACCAAAGTTCCAAGGTCCTAAACACTAGAAACATTGTAATGAGAACTATTTCATATAATCTTTTTGGGTCTCTCGCATGGTATAATGGTTAAGGATGTTTTTTAAATTTTTATTGAATGTAACATATCAACCATCATGGGTTATTTAATGCCAGAACCACCTTATTAAAAGAACAGTAGTGGTACTATTTAACCCATAGCTGGGGGATAAGGTGGTTTATACTTTTCCCAAGGGTTTAGTCCAAAACTGAACATAATAGTGGCCGGAGTTCATACTCGTTTACTACAGGCTAACCACTACGTCACAGTGACTCCCCTCATGGTATAATGGTTAATGAACTACACTAGCAGACTATTGTTAATGAGCTTATTTCTCACTCCATAAATCTGGCCATGTGCCAAGCTAAGTCAAGCTAAGTAAATGTCCGTTTGTATGCCATAATGGTTAGCAAGATATGTTAACAGACCATTATCAGTGAGTTTGATTCTTACTTGGCACTCCATTATTCTGTCCCTGTGCCAAGCTAAGCTTAGTCAATTACTATGGGTGTTGGATAGCAAGTTAGGTTAGCAGACTATTGAGGGTTTGTCAAATCTTGCCCTTGGCAAATGGGTCAGGTTAATACCTTGGGCATCCCATCATAGTGTAATGGTTAGCAACATAGTCTTGCAGATCCATGACTACTGAATAGCGAGTATGATCCTCATTGGATAGCCCATACTTGTGACCTTGTGTCGCATCTTACCTGTCGTGAACAGGTTTGGTAAATACTTTGGGCATCCCATCGTGATATAATGGTCAGCAACCTAGTCTTGCAGATCCATTGCCACGGAATAAATAGTGAGTTCAATCCTTGCTAAATGCTCCATACTTGTGACCTTCTGTCACATCCTAACCATGTCGAACGGGTTGGGTAAATACCTACTTTAACCATTTATACATATATAAAGGGCAGTGGTGTGTATGTATGTCCGGAGGAAACTATGAAAATAAAACAATTAACGACAATGTAGATATATTTACATATTCACTATCACCAGAGCTTGCTTTTTGTGCAAAAATGAAGGTTTTAATTATATCTGGAAAGATATTTAAAAATTAGGATTTGAATAATAAGAAAAGGGAAAGTCACTGGTTGCATTCATGATTAAAACATAAATCGATTATGTAAGACCAAAATAATCAATGGATCTGCGAGACTAACTTTTTATTATACCTCTCTACCAAGGCAAAGCCAGGTAGCCAATTCTAGTCATTGATAAATACTGCTGTTAATTAAACAAATAATCATGTTAAAAAGGACTAATTATCATAATGTTTCTATTAGAAATTACTTTGATCTATCACAGTTGTGTTTGGATGTCTTATCTGCTTAATAAGATAAAAATATCAAGAATAGAAAACTAAGGCTTGAAATAACTTTCTATGCATAAAATCTATCTACTGCTTTATATAATCCATTAATGCAGATATTTTATATGCAGATAAATATAGATAAAAAGATTACTTACTATTATTAGTTTAACAGATCAACTAGAACATTCAACTCAGAGACTTGTTTTTACAAAAAGTAGGTGTGCTTTGCATAACTGTTATCATCATAGGAAATAGAATTGGCAACCTGAGTTCAAATCCTGGATGTGACTTTTTTCTAAGTGAGAAAACTGAATTTGATTGTTGTATGTATATTTACCAATTATATTAACAATAGTCTGGCGAGTTGGATGTGACACAAGGTCAATTTCTTAAGTGAAGTTTAACAGGTTTGAATTCAGAGTTTTCCTTCTTCTAGGAAATAGACTTAGTGTTTGTGTTTCCCTGTGAGCTAATGCTCTTGGGAAAGGCATAAAATTGCTGTTTAAAAAGTTCACTTGGGATGAACTTTGTGTTTAGTACACCCCATACTCACCAAACATAGCTCTATGGAACTTTTTCTTGTTTCCAAAACTAAAAAAAATCATATCAAGTGTAAGATCTGAGGACATGGAGGACATTAAAAGTAATATGATGGTGCAGGTTTATACTATATCAAATGGTGAATTTCAGAGTTATTTTGCCCAATGTAAAACTCATTGGAATAAGTATGCTGAATGCCAAGGGGAGTATTTTGAAGAAAATTAATGTTTTATTCATTTTTCCTTTCTGTCTCAGTAAATATAGTGTTGATACTGTTTCAACAGATCTCATATAAAAATAAACCAGCCGATGCACTTTTGGACGATAATGTGAGACTAAAATCAATGAAACTGCTTTGATTAGTGAGTGGACAGAAAAAAACTGTTAGTAAGGGATGATTATCGATGACAGAAAATTAGTGAATCAAGCAAATAAAAAGACAACCATAATTAGTGATCAAGAAAACGAATAGATACTAGCTAAAGAATTTGTCTGTGCTGAGTAAAAGAACAAGACTTGGTTGGCTGGATTTTATGGCAAGTCAACACTTGGGGCATTTTCTGCCAAAGATATTTTTTTTTTTCATTCTTGTTGGGTATTCAAATTTTTTTTTCAAACTCAATTTTTTTAAACACATTTTTTTAAACTCACTTTTTGATCTATTTAACCCATAGATGGGACCCTAGCATGTACTACCACTCCAGATCAGAGTGGATCTGGGAGTAATGGCAATGAAGGAGTACTCCATACTCCCCAGAGCTCCAGAATTGGAACTTCACCACTAGATGCAGTTTAATGACATACCCAAGACACAACAAGACTTGGATAAACTAAATAATTAAATTAGGAAAACTTAGCAATGAAAGATGGGAGTGATGGAAGATTAAGTTTCAGTTGTTCTATTTTTCAATTATACCCCCCTCAGTTTCAAATATTTTTATCTGCATTCTTATTTAGTTTCATTAGCCTTTCTAATTTAATACATTCTATTTCATTAAAACTTAAATACTTGCACCCGGAGGGTCCATATATTTGCTAGTGTACTTAATGGATCCAGAGGAAGATTTTTACTTGGAAAAAAATATCAACAAAACAGTAGGCTTTCTTTGAGAGGGTATCTTTGATAATAAACAATCATTGTCAGGAAGCCATATTGCTGCAAGACATAACTAATCATACAGAATTTAAATTTTCAAATTCCAAAAGAAATTATTCAAAAATTGTCATAATAAAACATTTAATTACATTTTTTCTGTGAGTAGTTCTTCAAGCTGAAGATGTAAAATGATTACATTTAGTTAGAACTATCTGGACAAAAACCAAAAAGTTTAAATTGATACATCTCTTAAGTGTTACTTTGGTTTAGAAGATATTAACATATTTCAGTATTTGAATAATATCAAGATATATAATAATAATAATAATTCATATAATATGATAACACATAATTCATTACATTCTATTTTATTATGTTTTTATACAATACAGTGCTATTTTTCTTGTTAAAAAAATGTAACAAAAAATTTGTGAGTATGGATGGAATGGATTAATGGTATTTTAGTTTATTTCAATGGGAAAATGGATTTGATATATGAGGAAATTGAGTTACGAGTGGAACAAATTAAACTTGTGAGTCAAGGTACCATTATTTATATATATATATATATATATATATATATATATAATCATTCCTGCTATGAAGGTTATGTATGCACACACACACACACACACACACACATATATATATCATCATCGTCATCATGTCGCGCTTTCAGCACGGATATCCATGACAATCTCTCTCCATCCGTCCCTATTGCTCATCATTCTCGGGAGGTCCTCTATGCAGCATCCGCACAGAGCTGATCAACATACGTTTTTGCTGGTCGACCCAACATTGGCTTGTCCATGTGCTGGCTTCCACAGGAGGACGTCGCTTATGAGTTCGTCCTTGCTTCTCCAGCAGTGTCCCGCGTGTCTTGTTCGTCTTACTTGGATGGTTTGGGTGATATGTGGTAGGTGGCCGTACAGCTGTTTTCTCGTAGGGTGCTGTTTCCACGTCTTGTTCATGATCACCCACAGCATTCTTGTGCAGCTACCATCTAGTTTATTCTCTAGTTGCTTAGTTAGGGTCCAGGTGGTGCAGCCATACAGCAGCACTGACACGACAACGGCCTGGAAGAACTGTCTCTTTAGCTTGTCTGTGAGATTGGACCTCCATATGATAGATAATCTATTTATAGCGGCCCATGCCTATATATCCAGCAATTTTGCATAACTTAAGCCTGATGGAAGCAACACATACCAGTTCACCATTAATACCAAGGAATCATTTATTTCTCATAATCATCTGTAATCCAAGTCATGACCTCTAATCTGACACAGATGGGTACTTCAGCTAGTATAGAATATTAATATTCAACATTTTATATTTGTTTTAAAATGTTTGTTTTTTTTAATCACAAATAACAGGCCATTACTGAAAAGTTAGTATGTTTAATTCTAAAGAGAGACCTGAATGTTATCTTTAGTCAGAGATATCAATTAAATTAGTTAAGTAACTCGATAAGTGTATCCACCCAAAAAATAAAGAATAATAGAAAAAATAAACAAATACAATAAATAAATAAAAATTCTGGTGATATTTGTTATTAGCACTTTCTGCTACCACACTTGAAAAAGACATGAACCTAACCATCCCTATATTTTGTCTTATCATTTTGACAATTTTCTTGACAATTATTTCACTATGGAAATTGATAAGGCCAAAACCAAGAGGGTAATGCTAAGTAAATCTTTCTTCTTGTAGTCTGACCGTGTCAATGGAGCCTAAAATACGTCAACTGCATCATCTGCAAAGGAGTAAGACCCCCCCCTCACAAAAAAGAAGTGTCTTGGGTATGACATTAAACTATGGTGAGGCTCCAGTTCTGGAGCTTTTGGGTTTGTGGAGTACCCCTTCATTGCTATTATTTTCAGGCACACTCTGACCTGGAATGGTAGTACCTGTTAGTTTCCCATCTATAGTTCAAATAGAACTGTTTGAAAATTATTAGTATTTGATAGGAATGCTTGAAACTATATAACTGTATACCAAATAATATTATTACTAAATAGGAATAGTTACTTGAAACTATATAATTGTATATAAACTATTAGTATTAAATAGAAACAATTGATACCATACAACTGTGTGCAAATTATTTATATAAGATAGGAATACTTGATATATAATAACAAATGATTATGATAGATAAGTAAAAAAAAGTATGATTTCAAAAAATATTTGCAATGTAACATTGAATATATAAATAGTTATGATTATAGTCAAACATACAAATGATTCAAATTTTAGCATTAAATCACTGATAAGGAGTTGATATACTGTCAAATAAATCAAACAAAATTACTTTATTTATTTATTTTTTTTATTAATGAAATAGATCACTAATTAGGACTGAGCCTATTCTAGTAGTGACCACCCAAGCAGAGTTTTAACAGGTCTGAATTCAGTTTTCCTTCTAGACTGGTTGCCTAACCAAGGTTAAAGAGCCCAGTCTGCCCTACTATTTATATTTCCTATGACTCTAACCATTACTCCACGTACCTCCACCTTTACTGTAGTCTAAAGCATTAGTTTCTAACCAAGGGTTATATGGTCCTAAAAGGGCCTTGATAAATCTTATTGGGACACAGAAAAATTTGGGAATTGGGTGGTGGCATAGGTTCAATGTGTTAACTAATAGATTGGCTGAATCTTTTATTTGGCACAAAGTGTAGTTTATTTAAAGGGAATTAAACTGCTGTACTCAAAGAGAGATTTGTTATGTCTAGTTGAGGTCAACTCGGTGTGATTGACAGGTAGTAACATCTGGGGTCAGTTGAAAGCTTAGATTCAATTGGGGAATTTTAAAGCCATGTGACTATGAATTCTAGAAGTTAGAAATTAGATTTTAACTTTGAATCAAGCAGATTATTAAAATTTGATTGCTAATAATATCAAAACTTAGAATGTTGATTTTGAAGCCTTCTTTTCCATGGATAATGTTTACAAGGCCACAGAAAATGAAAAAAATGCTAAGTGGGATATGAGCTTAAAAAATGGGGTTGGGACCCATTGGTCTAAAGCATTGCTTTTCATCTAGAGGATATATGATTCTCTAAGAATTGTGTCTCATTTCCTAGGGATTACATAAAATAAATAGGATATTGGAGAAGTACAGAAGTATTTTAATAGTCCTTACCAATCTAAATATTATGCTATAAATGACCTTGTTCTTGTATTACATTTTTTGTCTTGATTCCAACATCTTGTTTATTGAATTTACAATTTGATTTGTATAGAAATGATTATTTTTCTTTGCTTCTACAAATCACTTTTATTTTATATACTACAGCTGTAATTCATATAATTGTCCTAAAATTCATTAGAAATTAAATGATATTTCTGTTGACTAATTATTTGGGATATTTTTTATACTAAAAGAAAATTTGCAAAAAATGTAAATCAATTTGATTTAATTATGATAAAATCTGCTGCTCAGATGTTCTTCATAATTGGCTTTATGGAAATTTAATTTTGTAATCCCTTGATGACTTTTAGAATAAAGTGTGTGTATGTATATATATATATATATATATATATATATAATGTAAAATATGAACAAAATATATTCAGAGGATGTTTATTTATGAATAAATAAATAGTTCTGCTGACATTTGAGCATTTCCGTTTATATATATATATATTGGATGTATTAATATAATCAAGGCAATATTATTATTTTCATAAATAAACACATCCTCTGAATATTCTTTTTCATATTTTCCATATTTATATACCATTGGGTTTTTATATATATATATATATATATATATATATATATATATATATATATATATATATTCACTTTACAGTTTTAGTATAATTTATAAGTTTCCCTTATGTTTCCAATCACTCTAAACAAAAACAAACTCTAGATGCTAATATTAGAGTATATATATATATATATATATACTCTACAATCTTAATACAATTTGTAGCTTATTACTTTTCTATTGGGGTTCTAATCACTCTAAAAATAAAACAAACTTAGATGTTAATATTAGTTGCTATATGTTTGTTTTTTCTAGTTAATTATATCCTACTTAGAAATGTATTCTACTCTCCTGAACATTATTGATTTCAATATTTCTGTCTACTCAGATTAGTGACACTTAGATTTTCAAGAATCTTTAGATGTAGGAGAAACCATACTCGTCAAAATTGATTGACAATGCTTCATTTATCTATATATTACCCAAATTATCATTATATGATAACACTATGAATAAGTAAAGTTTGTAGAGTGGCCTGTTATTGGTATCAGCCAATCAGTGAGGGAGTTTATCTACTTTCTGCTAGCACTAGACCAGGGAGATTATTTTGCTAAGATGGAACAACACACCTACATTCAGCTCCCAGATGTTTTACTGCACATATCACATTACCCAAGCTGTGTTACTCATGCACTGGTATTGAACCTGGAACTTACGATTCCTAAGCCAATGCTCTACAAACTGTAACACTATAACCAAACAAAACCTGCACATCATGAAGATTTTTATCATGCTCTACTATTTACCCATAGCTGGAGGGAGAATAGTTGGATGTATACCTTTCCCAAGAGTATTAGCGCTATATGAAATGCAACCAGCCTCGTTCAGAATTTGAACTCATATCACTGTGTCCATTTCTTATGTTGATAACCATTATACCACAGGCACCTCCTTTTCTGCTCAGTAGAGATTTGATTTCTTATACATACTAGTACAAAGTAAAAAACGCCCTCTGGTCGATGTAAAAATAGATTTTTGAAACATATTGCCTGAGGGGTGGGAGTAAAAAATTCAATGTTAGCGAGTTTGTATCCTAAGTAAGTAAAATCATCAAATTCATTAAAGGATTAAAAAATAAAACAATTTGAAATGTAAACTTTAAATATGTATTAAAATAAAACAAACTATATATAGATATATAATACCAGGCATGTATTTATTAAAACTTGTTTTAAAAAACAATGAGGACTGTCTAATGTTGCATGTTAAAATTTTGAGTGTATTTATTCTATGTTATGACGATTTTGGGTAATGTGACGTAAGCAGTGACGTAGTTTTTGTTACAGACAAAAACCGGAAGCAAATCTCCATTATTAATAGATATACATGTGTGTATATATGTATGTATTTCTGTATGTATAAGAATGAAAATATGATTAGCTCATCATAAACATAACTGTATATATATGTGTATTTCCAAGAAATAATATCGATAAGCAGGTGCATTTTGGAGAAGAGGAATCATTACCATTTTTCTTGTGGCATTCACAGGCATCAGTGTACAGAGAATGCAGGTAAACATGAAAGGTTTTCATCTACTTCCAAACCAGTTGCCAAGAACTTAACATGCAGCAAGGTAAATAGATTCCAGCCAGTGAAATGTTCAGTTAAATTCTGTGCTTAAATTAGGAATGCTGCCAATATCTGTTAGTCTGACAAGAATGCTGTTTCAAAGTTTAATGATAATGAATTCCACTGTTTAAAAGGATAGGGAAGGTACATTTTTGTACTGTAGATAATGAGATACAGTAATTATTAAACTTACTTTTGCATAGAATGACCCAATAAGGTTTGACATGCTGTAAAATCAACCACCCAACAAAAACTAGTACAATGTTGAGAGTGAGGGTGAAGCCAAGCAGGATTCCCTTATTGATCACACACACACACACACACACACACACACACATATATATATATATATATATATATATATATATATATATATAAGATAGTCTAGTGTGGACATGATGTCAACAGTGCTTAGTAACTGACAGTTTCTTGCCTAAGTGGTTTGAAAATTACATAGATGAGAAACTGTCAGACACCAAGCGCTGTTAACTTCATGTCCACACTAGCCAAACTTGGATATCATCTTCAGGTTATGCTGATAGCATGGATCACCTCAACTCTTTCTCACCAACCGTCCCTATCAGACATTTGTTTTGGAAGATCTCCTGTACTGCATACAGTATTTGCACAATGAATCCATATACGTTTTTGCTGGCTCACCCACAGAATGTCACTTATGAGCTCATTCTTGTTTCTCCAGAAATGTCCAGCATGTCTTGTTTGTCGTAACCTGGATGGTTTCTGTGATAGGAGGCAAGTGGCCATACAGCTGCTCCTTTTTAGGGTGCTGCTTCTAGGATTTGTTCAAGACAGCATGCAGCATCCTTGTCTAGCTTTTTTTTCAAGCATTTTGTTAAGGATCCAAGTGGTGCAGCCATACAGTAGTACTAACATGACTACAACTTGGAAGAATTCTCAGTTCATCTTATCAGAAAGATCAGATTTATGAGGATATGGAGGAAAGTTCTTGGCCTAACCAAAAGGGAATGGCCATTTATGCTATTCCACTATTCAACACATTTGGCACATTTCTTTAACATTTCTAAAAGAAAAAGCAATATAATTTTAAACAAAAAACGATAATTCATTCCTTGGGAACTTTTCTGTGTCCACTTTTATACAATTGCTGCTTCAGTGTTTCATGCAATAAATACCATAGCTATATTGCTGACTAGAAGTGGCTACCCAGCATCAACTGGGTAGGAGGGGGAGGGAAAAACCCTGGTGTATTGATTTGTTAACTTTTGAGATATGCAAATGCTGGACATTTTAAAGTAGAATTTAAATGATATTTCTAATGTATATTTTAATTTTTAAATATCTTTGAATTTAAATCAAATCTTAATAATTTTTGCACAAAAAGCAAAATCTGGTGATATTTAATGTTTTATTTTCATATAATTCATTTCATATAGATTCAACCGGACATACATACACACCAACTGCCCATTATATATGTATCAATAGATAGTGCGTCTGACTGAAAAATGCACAAAAAGCAAAAACTGGTGATATTTAATGTTTTATTTTCATAGTTTCATCCGGGCATACATACACACCGACTGCCCTTTATATATGTATTGATAGATGGTATATCTGACTGAAAAATCATCAGTCTATTGGAATTCTGAAGTTCTATTGAGAATATGTCAGAGAATATTTCTCTACCAAAATTATTCACTTATGAGAATACATGTCAAACACTCATGATAACATGTTCAGGCAAATCCCTGGAAGGTAAGTTTAATATTACTAGACTGGAGAAATGCCAGAAATGCAGGTGAGTTTATGGCCAATACATATTGAGATTTATATGCTGGAAGATTTGTGGATTTTATAACCACTAGGCTGATCATTATCGAGAAAAGGGCAGTGGTGTAGTTTGATGGGGAAGCAAGTGAGCAGTAACTTCACTTAAGCACATTCTTCAAGAGTGGTGGTACATTTTCAACATTTAAAAAAAAAATTCTTTAGTTCATTTGTGCAATAAAAGTTGAGTCTCATTATTTTTGTATTATTTGTATTATTCGGACTATTGTCCTCATCTTTATTGTTATCTGTGCAATGTTTCAGCCAATGTGCTCTCCAGCCTTCTTCAGATATTTCTTGTCAGACTCAGGAACCTTCTCTTTGAACTATAGGTATCCAAATTCAAGTGAGTCACAAACCTTACACTCATATGTAGATGAGTAGATTCTACAGTATCAAAATATTAGATGTTCCTGAAAAATTATATCAGTTGGAATAAATTGAATTAAGTATAGAATTTGCTCTTGTCATGGAATCATATTACAGTCACTAAACAAATAAAATAAAATAGTAAAAAGTAAATAGTTTTAGGAAATATATTAATTAAAAAAAAACAAACCTTTAAATCTATTTTTTGTCTTGATTTCATTTAAAAATTTAAATGGGGATATTGATTTTGGTAAGTAAAAACATATTTTTCTAATAAATAAAGTCAACAGGTGGCCTACAGTTGGTATCAGCTAGAAAGCAAGGGAGTCTATCCCCTTTTCACTAGTGATAGACCAAGGAGATTATTTTGGCATCTGAGATGGAGAACACACCTTCCATCAGCTCCTCACTTTACCACAAAGATCCCTGTGCTGAGTTGGCGAGGGCTGGTATTGAACCTGGAGCCTTGTGATTCCTAGGCGGATGCTCTACCGACTGAGCTGATTCCCTTAATTCAGAAAAGAATGATTTTGTAGATGTGCTACTCATACGCTGAGTTGGTGAGGGCTGGTATTGAACCCAGAACCTTGTGATTCCTAGTTGGACGCTTACCGACTGAGCTAAATTGGCCTTTCTAATAAGTAGACTGTAATAAGAAACATCTTATATTCTTCAAGGAACACAATATCTGACTTAACCAAATCATTTCCACAGATAACACATTTTTTTAATGTATCTTTTCTAGTCTAGTGGTTAAGAAATCTTCTTTGTGAATATATTAATATATTAACCAAATATTTGTTCTATTTTTGTTTAAGCGCTTATAAAATAGTAAACGGCAGATAGCAATTTAATCAAATCATACATACAATTAATGTGGGTATTGTTTTACCATCCACAAGCAAATTGAAATGAAAAGAAATTCTTACCCATAAAAAGTCTGCTGTTAAATATAAGTAGATTCTGTTACATTTAATTAATTTTATTTTTGTTCTCTTCAAATTCTAGCAAGTCAAATACCTTACATTCATAGGTAGATAAGTAGATTTTACAGTAATATGGGTATCCTCTTCAAATTAAAGTGAGTCACATACTTCACATATATACCCTCATAGGTTTGCTGGTATTTTATGGCATGCCAATCCTTGTAGGTTATTTAATGCCAAATCCTGTATTCATATACATATATATATATATACACACACACACACACACAATGTGTGTCAAAAAAGTATCGAGATTTTTTGTACCTTTTGACGCACCTTGTATTCTGAAAAAATTAACATTCCATTCATTGTATCATTTCTATCTTCGTAAATACAGCTTAATCTCAATACTTTTATGACACACCTTATATATATATATATATATATATATATATATATATAATGTGGGACTTGTAAGCAAATAGTTTGTAAGTTAATATTTTGGTTTGGTTTTATAAACTGGTAGAAATGATTTTTGATAGATTTTTCTTTAACTTCAAATGTATCAACAAATTGAAAGAAATAATTTTCATTAACTATTCATGTGTATCAATAATCTGGTGGTTGACCCTCAGCCACCATTTTCTACCATCTATATGATAACCTGTTAAACTCTGCTTAAGAAATTGACCTTGTGTCACATCCTGCTCATGCAGAGGGGTTGGTATATATATATTTGTGTGTGTGTGATAAAAAGGGTTGGGTGCTTGTCATAAGTGCAATTTGAAGACACTCGTATATGTAGTAGGGTTTGGCATGACTAGCTGATTGATTGGATTGGGCGCCACAAATCATCTGACTAGTCCATGTAAGGGCCATAGTGGAGTGTTGCATGTTACATGCCCACTTAGTACCATGGTCATGGACCTTTTCAGCCATCATGATCCCATCCTCAGGCATTGTGGGTTGGCCTCACTGGGGAAGGGTGTCTTACCCTACTGCAGAGGTACATTCTGTATTCTACAGACCCAGCCAAATATTCATGGGTAAATGAGTAGATGCTACAAGAGATGAGACAGAGTGTGGAAGGTCAGAAGGCTGGCATGTTGTCAACCTTTCTTTCCTTCTCTTTTTTTTTCTTTTTCTATGGATATGTAAATATCATTTTCTTCTTCCCTCATGACGTAGACTTTACACTCATATGTAGGTAGGTAGAGAGTACTGTATTAAAATATAGATGTTCCTGAAATCTTAAATCATTCGGGTGTTAAACAGTATCCTGCAGTTAGAATAAGTTGAATTTAGTCTAGAATTTTCTCTTGTCTTATTACAGTCACAGAAGGCACATGATGTAATCATCAGAGTCATAGGAAATGGACTTGTTGACCTGAGTTCAAATCCGGTTTGAATTTCACATAGTACTAAGACTCTTTGGAAAGGTATGCATCCAACTACTCTCCCTCAAGCTATGGGTAAATAGTAGGACAGACTGTGCTCTTTAACCCTGGTTAGGAAACCAGTCTAGGAGAAGGAAAACTCTGAATTCAAACCTGTTAAACTTTGATTATGAAATTAATCTTCTGTTGCATCCTGCATGTGTGGAGAGGTTGGTAGATATACATATTACAGTCACCAAACAAAAAGATAAAATGGTTGAAAGTAAATAATTTAAGGAAATATATTGACCTAAAATAATTCTAGGCAGGTTGATATGCCATTAAAATCAATTAGTCAATCAAATTCAAGTGAGTCATATACCTTACACTCATAGGTAAATGAATAGATACTGCAGTATCAAAATATAGATATCCTCTTCAAATTCAAGTGAGTCATATACCTTACACTCATAGGTAAATGAATAGATACTGCAGTATCAAAATATAGATGTTCATGAAAAGTTATAACAGCAGAGTGTTAAGCAGTACACAGCAGTTGGAATAAGTTGAATTAAGTCAAGTATTTGCTTTTGTCATGGAATCATATTACAGTCACTAAACAAGAAAAAAAAAGATGAAATAGTAAAAAATAAATAATTCAAGGAAATATCTTGAATCAAAAAAATAAGTTTAAAATTATTTTTTGTCTTGACAAAATTGTTTTTCTGTCTAGAATTCATTTAGAAATCTAAATGTAGATATTGATTTTGGTAAGTAAAACAATTTTTTTTTTTTTTAATAAATAGACTGGAAACATCTGATCTCTTCTTATGCTTCAAAGAACACAAATATCTTTCTTAACTAAATCCTTTCCACAGCAACAAGATAATGTATCTTCTCTGGGAATATATCTATGCTAGACCACTGGTTAAGAAATATATATATATGTATATGCGGGCGTGTGTGTATATATGTATCTATATGTGTGTGTGTATGTGTACATATATCTATATCTATATGACTGTGTGTGCATATATATATTTATATGCATGTATGTGTGTGTGTGTGTATATATATATATATATATATGTATATATATGTATGTGTGTGTATATATATATGTATGTGTGTGTATATATATGTGTATGTGTATATATGTGTGTGTGTGTATATATGTGTGTGTGTGTGTGTATATATATGTGTATGTGTGTGTATATATATGTGTATGTGTGTGTATGTATATATATGTGTATGTGTGTGTATATATATGTGTATGTGTGTGTATATATATATGTGTATGTGTGTGTATATATATGTGTATGTGTGTATGTATATATATGTATGTGTGTGTATATATATGTGTATGTGTGTGTATGTATATATATGTGTATGTGTGTGTATGTAATATATGTGTATGTGTGTGTATATATATGTGTATGTGTGTGTATATATATGTATGTATATATATGTGTATGTGTGTGTATATATATGTATGTGTGTGTATGTATGTGTATGTGTGTATGTATATATATGTATGTGTGTATATATATGTATGTATGTGTATGTGTGTATATATATGTATGTATGTGTATGTGTGTATATAATATATATGTGTGTGTGTATATATATATGTGCATGTGTGTGTGTATGTGTGTGTATATGTGTGTATATATGTATATGTATGTATATCTGTGTATATATGTATGTGTATATATATATATGTATATGTGTGTCTGTGTGTGAATACATTAATATATTAACCAAATATTTATTCTATTTTTGCTTGAATGCTTAGGAAATAGTAAACCTGCAGATAGAAATTTAATCAAACTCTACATGCAATTAACTTGTCTATTGTTTTACTCCCCCCATCCACTTGCACACAGAAATGAAAAGATCGTATCAGATTTGAAAAAAAAAATAAATAAAGATCTACTTACAAATACGAGCAGATTCTATTAGATTTCATCAATTTTTTTATTTTTTTATTATTTTAGTTCTCTCCATATTCATACGAGTCATGATTACTGGTCAGATTCTCTCAGAGAGAGAGAGAGAGATAGAGATAGAATCATTGTTGGGAAAATATAAAATATTCTTATTGAGTTGCATTCAATCTTGGCCAATTCATGAATCTGTTGGTGAAGGACAATCCATCTGATCAAACAGCAAATCCAAAATAAAAATGATTAAGCATTCATAAGAGGCAGAAATAAATATGGCAGACTCTTGTGATATGATTATGAAAAAGCATGCACAACTTACAGGCAATTGACAGTAAAACTGATCATTTCCAGAAATCAATGGAATAGACAATAATATTGTCTTTTATATAAAGTTATGGAAAAGCAAATAAAGTTCATTGGGGGTGGGGGCAAAGAGATGAGACAATTTGATATTTTCCTTTTTTTGTATTTATCCAAATCACTCCACCATGGAGAGGGAGTCCTCATGCCATTGTGGTTAACATGCTGGACATGAAGTGAGTTTGAACGCCAGTCATGTTGTTACTTTCACTTTTAGACTAATAACCTTAGGAAATGTATGAACCCCCTCATACCTCCAGTTATGGGTTAAATAGTACCACTGCCAAAGCCATCCTTGTAGAAGAACTGTAGTGGTTCTATCTAACCCATAGCTTGGGTTCATACATTTCTCAAGGGTATTAGTCTGAAAGTGAACATAACAGTGTGACTGGAGTTCAAACTCACTACGATGTTGTAGTTTAGCACGGTAGCCATTATGCTCTGGGGACTTCCCTTATTCTTCTCTTACTTTTGCTTAGGTTTGGTTTGATTTCATTGTTTGGTGGCATATCAAACTTTATGGGTTATTTAATCCTAAAGACATCATTGTAGAACAGTTCATAGTGCATTAGTCTGAAAATTAACATAATAACTCAACTGGCATTCAAACTTAATTACTACAATGTGGCAGTTCAGCACGTTAGCCCATATGCCACAGGTGGTCCCCCAACAATAATTATTCTACTTGTAAACCAGTGTATTAGTAACCAATACCAAGTGGTGAAATTAATCTACCTACAAAACTGTAATTTTAATCAATCCAATCCATGCATTGAAACCACAACATTTCTGAGTAAACTGATAGCCAGAATCATTTACTTTTTTTTTTCTTATAGGATGAGGATGAGGAGGATGTTAATTCAAAATTGAATAATGGCATCTCATCTCATAATTTGAAACAAAACTTTGATGTTTATAATGTATACATACTTTTAAACTTTCTTTTTCAACTAAGATGACAAATGTGCACATTAATCTGGTATTCATCAGAATCCATTATTCTAATTGACTGCGCTAGTAAAAGCTTTGATCTGGAGAGAGACATGACATGAAATGTCATCATTGTTTACACTTATTATAAATCAGAAATTATACAACATACATTATATATATATATATATATATATATATATATATATATATAATATTTTGGCAGCAAGTTATCATTTGAACAGGTTTTGTTGAATACCATAGAATATTTCTTCTTGATGATCTTCAGTAACTTAGGTTAAAACCTTCTTTTCGTCTTTCTTATATCAGGATTCAAATGGTAGAGAATATATGTGTGTGTGTGTATTATATATTGTTATAAAAATCCCTTTTCTTCCTTTTAATATCAAAACATCATGTAGAATATGTTTTGCATTGGCTCTGATGTAGAACTTTATGGAACCTTCTAGAAGATATAATATTGGAACAAATAAATGTCCTACTGGCATAATGGTTACTTTTGATGAATTGAGTTCAAATCCTGGATGAGAATTTTTGCGTTTTACTTTGTGCTAATTCTCCTAGAAAAAAACCCCCATAAATCCTTCTCTTCTCTCCCAGCTGATGGGTAAATAGTAGGGCAGACTGGGCTCTTTAGCTTTGGTCAGACAGTTGGTCTAGGAGAAGGAAAATCTCTGAATTCAAAACCTGAAGAATATTGTTGGGAGAATAAGTGGCACTCTGGTGCCTGATTCTTCTCTTATCAGCTCATCCAACACAAGCATTTACTTTTATAAACAAACAATGTGTCAAACAGTTCACATCTTTAATTGGACACTCAAACATGATCTTTGTCCATGGATCAGAGTCTAGATATAATATCTCCTTATCATCAGGTCATGCTGACAACACGGATTCCTGTGACTCTCTCTCTCTCTCTCTTTCTCTCTTCCCTGGCAGGTCTTCTGCGTGGCATCCAGAATGTCTAATTTAACATTATCAAACAATTTTTAAAAAAATAGATAAATCTTTAATTAAAAATATTTTGTGTTACGCAAAGATAGTTACTGAGTTTTTCTAGAAATTTAAAAATTATTGAATTTTATTCAAATGAGCAAACGTTGACTTCCCCCACCCTTTAAGTAAAAAAAAGTTTTCTTCTGGCTTTTATTCAAATAAAACAAACTATTTATTATAAAATAATTCATTGATGAATAACATGCTAAAAATATCATTCAATTTGGATAATTTCCTGATTTTTGGTAATTTACCTATCTTCTATCTTAAATCTAAAAAGGCACAAGTTTTTCATTGTATGCTAAAGGTTTTTTTCTTATTTAGTTTAATGACACAAAATTCATATCAACATATTCCTTAGTTCTAGGATTGAGTTATGTTTGAAAAAAATCCATTTTAATTGATTCTAATGTTGTAATTTGCAATTAAGTCAAAAACTGACCCATCTCTCACTTCACTTTCTGTCAGTCACTTTCCGCCTCTCTATGTATATTTTGATTATCTCCTCGTTATATATGTTAGTTTCTCTATCTGAGTAAAGAGAGTGATTTAAAGAGTGTGAAATAGATTTGTATGTTAAGTTTCAGAAGCAACTAGCCTGTAGCTTAAATTAGGTCAAATGTTTCCTTTCTAAGAAATCTTACAAAATGATTTTAATGTTTTTTTTAAAAATTCTCCAGCTTCATTTATTATTTTTTTTAAAAATTTAATTCGATTTGCAAACTTTGTCTAGTATATATATATATATATATATATATATATATATATATATATATGGAGGTGCGTAGGCTAGTGGTTAGAGTCGTGGAAAATGGACTCGTTGATTCGAGTTCAATTCCTAGACAAAGCTGTTGGCATTTCACATGGCGCTAATACCCTTGGGAAAGGTATGAATCCATATATTCTCCCTCCAGCTATGGGTTATAGCAGTGTAGAGCAGACTGGGTTCTTCAGCCTTGGGTAGGTAACCAGTCTAGGAGAGGGATAACTCTGATCAAAATTCCTGAGGTCGGTCGTTGATTGGGTTTGTGGCAACCCTTGATGCACCAATTCTTTCCTATTGACTGTGCCAAAAAGTGTGGCTGATCCAACACAAGCCTTCACCACTATAAACAAATCACTGTGTGGGTGTTCATTGTGTGTGTGAACCCTCATGCGTCTAAAATCGACGAGAGAGTCCATAATATATATATATATATTTGGTAACAGGGTAGTTTTAGCATATGAGCACCAGAATTTTAGCAGCAGAAAATAATTTCATTTAATATTCTAAACAAAGAAGACATCTCTTTTTCATTTGGTGCTGGTTGCTTGAATGATTTTCATTTTGGCTCATATAAAATCTAAAGAAGGCAGCCATTTTTTAAAATAATTTATCTTTTTTTTTCTATTTCACTGAATGCCTGAGTGATTTTTAGCCCACAGAACATCTAAAGAAATATTTTTTTAAAGAAAATTTAAAAGAAATCATCTTATTTTGATTTTCATTTCAGTCCTCAGAAAATTAAGATAATTTTTTTTTAAATCTAAAGAAGACATCATCTCCCAACTTCTCTCTCAGGAATGATAACTGATAGAGATGAGTCGAGAGAGAGAGAGAGAGAGTCATGGAAATCTATGTTGTCAGCGTGACCTGATGATTATTTTTGCACCATCCTAATATCTTAATCTGGTGGCTGAGCAGTTCATGACTTGTAACACTCCACTCTGGTCTTAACTTAGGCTAGATGGTCGGTCAGAGAGGCCCCTTTCGATTAATTGGCTGGTCACAAGCCCTAGCACCTATATGATTGTCTTGCCCCTATTGCCTTTATGGCAAACCCCCAACCCTGTTTATCATATATATGCTAGAAGGCGGTGGCTGAGTCATAGTGTTGTTAAACTGCTTCTAATGGTGAAGCTCCAATTGTTGAGCTCTAGGGAGTGTGGAGTACATCTTCATCAGAATTACTCTCAGGTACACCCTGAACCGGAGTGGTAGTACCTGTTAGGGTCCATCTTTGGGTTAAATAGAAGAAAATGAGTTTTAAAAAATGTGTTCAAAAAAAAATTGAGTTCAAAAAAGAATTTGCAGTACCCATCAAGCAAAATGTCATTGGCATAAAATAACCCAACAAAGGTTGACGTGCTGTATAATCCAAAAAGAAAGAAAGAATATCTTAACCACAATTCAAGCCACATTCTTTGACAGGGTCTTAGTCAAATTTGTTCCATACAAACTGAATATATTTGTTCACATCATTATTATTAGCTTAAGTATAATTAAGTGAAACAAAGAGTCCAATTTTTTTTTCATAGAGTTCAAGTTGTCACAAAATAATTATATTTCAATGAACCGAGGCTTTTAGATGATAATTACATTATTTCTGCAATTGTAAGAATTAACAATAATTGCTTTTTCTCTTCTCATAATTAGAGATAATTGTTCTGCCTGTTGGTTTTGTTGGTCTTTCTTAAAAAGAAACAATCTGCAAGTGAGTACACTTCACTTGACTATGAACTCGTGAGATTCACCCTAGAGGTACTCATTTATTTAGTGGCAGATGGTTTCAATCAAGTGGTACAAAAGAAAACAGAAAGTAAAAAGGTCTGATTGGAAAACTGAAGTTCATCTGTAATAAAAAATCTCTTAACGCCTTGTTAGTCTGTTTGTAGTAGATTCTATCTGTTAAGTTTTTAAATACCATCCTTGGCCAGTTGAAAAGGGCTTAAAGTAAGTAAGTCCTGAGTTATGGAATCCTTTAGTAAGTGAATAAGTCCTATCCTGCATATAAGTCCTGAGTTATGGAATCCTTTGGTAAGTGAATAAGACCTATCCTGCGTAAAAAATATCAATGTATAATTTTTTCTTTTATAAGATAATAGCTAATTAAATAATTATCGAAATGAGTAAAAAAGAAATCTCCAAAATATTAATTATTATTTTTTTACATTTTATTTTTCAATTTTCAGTACTTATTTTCTCATCCTGCGTATTGTTAAAGATCCAGTGATTCAATCCTATGTCCATCGTCCACGAAAGTCAAAGTAGTTATGGTCAGTGTGCTCCATTTAAGTATTGTATTAACAGCAGAGTACTGCCTGTGATTGGCCAAGAGCTTGATTACATAGTTCTCGAGTCTATAAATAAAAGCGGCAACTAGCACACACCTTGTATACTAAATAAGTCAACACTATCAAACTAGCAGAGGTACCCAGCAATATTAGGGGAAGGGTAGCTTTTTTTGTAGATTGTTCGCCTAGGAACCACAAGGTTCCTGGTTTGATACTGGTCCTTGCCAATTCAGCATATGAGTAGCATAGGGATCTGTGTGGTAAAATGAGGAGCTAATAGTAGGTGTGGCACTCCACCTCAGATGCTAAATAACAATCTCCTTGGTCTAACACTAATGAAAAGGGGATAGACTCCCTAACTGACTGGCAGATACAGACTTTAGGCCATCCCAACGACTTTACTTTTTTTATTTGAGAGATAAAGTATTTTAACAGAATAATTCTTGTGTATATTTTACGAAGTTGTATGGTTGAAAAAATATAAACATAATACATAAAAATTTCTTGTTGTTTCACTTTTTGCAAATATGTATGCATCTACCCAACCTCTCTATCACAAGCAGGATGAGACACAAGGTCAATTTTTGACTTTGTCCTCATGACTCTATCTTAGATATATATGCTCGATCTAAATGATCTGGAGCACTTTTTACTTATAGATATAGCAAACTATATTATCAATATAAACAATATATATATATATATATATATATATTAGGAATATCCAATTTTGTCGTCTGCTACATTTTTAAAAACAAATTAAAAATAATTAAATCTATTATTTAAGGTCAAACTTTGTCTAAATCGATAAGTAGTAACATAATGACCATCATTAAAAAAAGAAAAATATCATTACATATGCAGTTTATTTTTAATAGATTTAAAACGATTTGTTTTGGTCAATTTCGACGAGATTCTGTCTATTTTTCAATGGCTTTATGCGCTTGTTTACAATTTTATGTAACATTCGCGATTGCAAAAAATGTTACCAAAAATCAGGTAATTATCCGATTTTAATGAAATTTTCAGTATTGATTTATCAATTAATGAATTTTATAATGCATCAGTAATTTTATTTCAAAAATTTAATTTAGTATTTTTGCTATGAAAAAAGAATATATAAAATTCATTTAAAATGTGAAAAGCCTGATGTTCAGTTTAAAATGTTATATCTTTAGATTTTAGAAATAAATATCTATTTAATGCAAACCTTATTTTAGACACATAAAGTAATAAGTTTTGAAGAAAAACTCTATTGAAAATGTACCCCCACCCCTTTTTAAGCAGAAAAAATATCAATGTATAATTTTTTCTTTTATAAGATAATAGCTAATTAAATAGTTATCGAAATGAGTAAAAAAGAAATCTCCAAAAAATTAATTATTTATTATTTTTTTACATTTTATTTTTCAATTTTCTGTACTTATTTTCTCATAGGAAAGCCACCGTAAAAAAATTTTTTTTTTTTGTTCTATTCACAACTTCGGTCTTTTATCTCACTATTTATACTGTAATTAGTACCGAAAATGACCAACTAGCAAAAATGTTACGTCCCCAAAATAAGTGACCTGAAAAAAAATTTAGAAAGTTTTGAAATAAAATAAATAATGCATTATAAAGATCATTCATTGATAAATAAACACTGAAAATTTCATTAAAATCCGATAATTCCCTGATTTTTGGTAAATTATTTTCTATAAGAGGGTCTAAAGTCATTTTGTCAAAAACGCATTTTAGGCTCATTTTGGGTATATATATATATATAAATAAAGGGCTGGTCTAGCTCAGTCGGTAAAGTGTCGGACTAGGAACCACAAGGTTCTGGGTTTGATACCGGCTCTTGCCAACTCAGTGTATGAGTAACACAGGGATCTGTGTCACAATGTGAGGAGCTGATGGTAGGTGTGGTGCACCACCTCATATGCCAAAAACAATCTCCTTGATCTAGCAATAGTGAAAAGGGGATAAACTCCATTGCAGTCTAGCTGATACCAACTTTAAACCACCCTAACGACTTTATTTATTTATATATATATAGTGTCCAAGTCAAGTTAATGTTTCTGTTGTAATGACATTAGTAATTTATCATAGAGTTCTCAATACTTCATAAAAAGTAGAGCTATAATATTTGTGAAAAAAATTATAGATCTATCATGGTTTTCAATCTTTTATGATCTTAGAGTCCAGTAAAACTAGGGGTCCTGATTAGATCATAAAAGATCAAAACCATGGTAAACCCATAATTTTTTCCACAATTATGTGTGTGTGTGTGTGTATATATATATATAATATATATATATATATATATATATATATATATAATATGTGTGTGATATCATGTGTTTCCTTGATAGGATTCAATCAAAATTGAGAACTCAAACATACACACAAATATTTGAGTATATATTTTTACATATATGGAGTATTATGAATAAATGGATACCTTGGTACAGATATGAGAAAGGAGGCAAGGAAATCCCAAAATAAATTTACATCTGTACCAAGGTATTCATTTATTCATATATATATATATATATATATATATATATATATATGATTAGAATAATCTCCACACCTAAATATCTACCTAATCTTTAATTAGCTTGATTTATTTTGTTCATGAATTTATTACTTTCCTTTAGAAATAATTCTATTTTTTATTATAAATAAAAACTAAAAAGGAAACCATAATTCCTTCATGAGGAATAATAACAAAATATAATATTGATAAATCTTTGTTTTGTTATAATTTGCTTCTTTCTCTTTTAGTTTTGTTTCTTTTTTTCTTCTTTTTTCATTTTTTTTTGTAATCTTGAAATTCAAATTCAAACAATGCTTTTGTTATTGCATCAAGAATTCTTCAATCAAATATGGTTCTTAAACAAATCAAATGTTCAGATATCTGGGAAATGATGGTGGTGGTGATGGTGTGCAGGGACTAGAATGATTGTCAGTTAATAATGAAGACAATGCAATTATCATATGATTAGAATCTGGTAAGGAACTCTACCGATTTTACTACCATGCACTTGTGCCAGACATTGTTTATTGGATGAGTGAGTTTTCTGTTGAATGAGTTTGACATTTCCAAGTCATACAGAATGAATTGCACAGGCATGTGTGGTGATATTCATTTATCTTATTCTCTATAATTATTGATATGGAGCTCAGTCGGTAAAGTGTTCACCTAGGAACCACAAGGTTCCTGGTACGATATAGGCACTCGCCAACTCAGTATATGAGTAGCATAGGGATCTGTGTGGTAAAGTGAGAGCTAATGGTACGTGGTGCTCCACCTCAGACTCAAAACAATATCCTTGGTCTAGCACAAGTGAAAAGGGGATAGACTCCCTCACTGTCTCACTAATAATGACATTAGGCCACCCCAACGACTTTACTTAGTTACTACATTCTAGAGAGCCTATAAAACTAGAAAGCAAAAACTTTGGATATGCAGAAATCTCCTAGATAAAACTATCCTGGGTATGACATTAAACTGTATCTAATGGTGAAGTTCCAATTTTGGAGCTCTTGGGAGTGTGGAATACCCCTTCATCACCATTACTCCCAGGTCCAGTCTGACCCAGAGTGGTAGTACGTGTAAGTATGTTTAAATAGAAAAAAAATGAGTTTTTAAAAAAATTGGTACCCATGAAAAATGAATAAAACAAAAACATCTTCAGCATAAAATGACCCAATGGGTATTTAGGGATAGATGATGAGAGAAAGCCAAAGGAATCTGTGCAGTTGGCACACATTGATGATGATGATAAGTCTCTACAAAATGGGTAACATTAAACTATACAAAATACAGTTACACAATTTATCAAACACATGTTTATACACTATGTGTAATAAAGGAAGAAAATAAAATTCTTCCTAAGTGCAAACCGATTTTTAAACAGAACATAACAACAATTCTCCTCTGTTTAAATCAGGAGGGGAAAAAAAGAGGAAAAAGCAGAAAAAAGGGAGAGAAAATGAAAGGGATAAAGAAGGAAAACATTTTGAAAAAAACATTTAAAAACTGTTTTGTTTATTTGATATGCCAGTTCCGCTTGGCAGCAAGTGAACCGTGTGGTTGGCAAATCTCAAAACTTTTCCTGACATAGCATAAATGTAGGTGCATGTATTTTACTGGGTGGATTGATATATTCTGTCCAAATATCTGGCAAAGCAATCAGCCCTAGGAGTCAGTGAATAGAGGAACTAAGAGACAGGAATGGTCAATGAAGAGTGCATTTAGCCATTAGGCTGTTGATCAATTGGTTGTTTTGGTTTGGTTTATTTGTTTAATGGCATATCAAACCCTTATAGATTATCTAATGCCAAAAATCAATACAAATAATGGTCTTGTGGTTTCAAGTATTCCTATCTAATACTAATAATTCATACACAGTTATTTTGTTCAGATAGGTGAGAAACTGTCAGTAACCAAGCACTGTACCTTAACTTAGATATAAATGGTAACCCATGATATTGAGCACTGTTTACTTACAAATATAGCACTCATATAATCTATATAACATGATCAATAAGTTTGTAACCTGACAAGTAGTTTTTAGCAGGCTTTTGCTCTGGTATTATCATTGTATATGGTTCAAACTTTGTAATTCATAGAGATAAAAAGGATGAAGATTATGTTGAAAAATACATTTGTTACTTAAAAATAAATGCATTTTTATCATTAATCTAACTACCTACCACACACACACACACACACACACACACACACACACACACACATTATTAAGTTCTATATGGTATTAAGTATTCCTCTCTAATCTAAAGCATTTTCAAAGAAATCTATCTGAACACATAGACACAGTAAAATGCCACTTGGTGACTGTCAGTTTCTTGTCTATGAAATCAACAGATCAAGAGGTTTTCAAATGGTAATAATCCATTTATATACTGTTGGGGCATGATTGAAAAGATGATCTAATTTATGGGCATTCTAAGAAGAGCCTTTTAGTTTATACTACATAGTTATTTACATTATTATATTAATTTTATCATTTGTTAATTCATTTACTATTTTTTTGTGTTTTTATTTATTATTATAATTTTTGTTATCATAGTATTTTTTAAATTCTATTATTTCCTATTGGTCATTTTCCTTTTTTCAGGTGGTTTAGTATGAATTTGTTTTCATGCCTATATTAATATTGTTCTGATTGTTTATTTAGAAATTTGTTTTTTTCCAAGAAGGTTATTATGGCTATTTTTTTTCAGGCAAAGATTAGTTTTTTCAGATAGAGTAAGCTGGTGCCACTTTTCTTACTTTACAGATTATTTCTGGTGTTGTTTTGGTTATATATATATATATATATATATATATATATATATATATATATATATTCATCCATCAGCATTGATAAGGATTACTATGAAATGAACTACATAGGTGATTTGTTTATAGTGGTGGAGGCTTCTATAGAACCAGCAGATCTTGGTGATGAACTGATTATAAAAGAATGTATCACAAATTCTCCAACAATACTCCTCAGGTTTTGAATTCAGAGTCCTTCCTTCTCCTCGACCTATAGAGCCTAATCTATGGGAAAAAGAAATTGATAAATCTTTCTTGATCAAGTCCTTATTTTTCAACCACAATCATTTGGCATCATCATTATCATCATCAAGGCATGTCTACAGCATAGATAAATCTAATATCCATGATAAAATAAAACTGCAATTCTTCAAAGCTGTAGCCTTGTCAATTACTATTCTATGGTTACACCGCTTGGACTTTAAGAAACACTTGGAGAAAAAAGAACTAGATGGGAACTACACAGGGACGCTGCATACTATTTGAAGCAGAATCCTACAAAATGACATTTGTATGTCCACTTACCTCCCATTTGGCATAAACTATCCTAATGGAGGTTGATATGCCTAAAAACCAACCAACCAATCTATGAGGTTCATTCAATAAATAAGGTGAATTTTACCTAAACAGTTGGCAATAGGAAGCACTGTTTACAGTTTCACTTTTTTTCAAGGACATCAATAGTAATGGTCCCTTTCATGTCCCAGAAGTCTGTCAGCATGACCTGCTTTACTCACCACTGCACCTGGAACTATTTCTTTACTGGAGAGTCAGTATGTTTCCTCTCCATGGAGTGTCATTTCAACTCAGGTTTGCCACAACAAGCCTATGTGTAGCCCATATGAAAACACCCTTTTGACTAAGATATGCTTCTCCCCACACCACACATTCTTCTGTAAATTTCACATGATTTACATTCCTCAGCCACAAGAAAATTTATACCAACTCTCTGTTTGACTTGCCACCATTTTGAATAGCCTCAAAAGAAATATTTTTGCGAGATTAAAATAGTTTTTGCTATAAATCAATTTCAAACAATGCAGATTGAAAAAAATTTTGAAAAAATATTATTTTGATTTAAAAAAAAAAAAATTCCCTTTATTTCCTGAATGACTCTTGCGTATAATGAGTAAAATAAAGTTGGCAGAGTTGCCAATAGTAGGTATCAGCCGGACACCAAGGGAGTCTATCCCCTTTTCACTATCACTAGACCAGGAAGATTGCTTTCATGTCTGAGGTGGAGTGCTATACTTGCCAGCAGCTCTCCACTTAACTGTACAGGCCTAAGCTATTCTACTCATGTGCTGAATTGGTGAGACCAGTATCAGACCCAGGTGATTCCTAGGCAGATGCTCTACTAACTGAGCTAAACCAGCCCTTATTAATGTTACCATAATACAGCAAAAATGTTACCATTTTTTTACACTTTTTTTTCAAATTATATATGATTAAATATGGTGAATGTTTTTGGCACATTTACTTACAGGTACTGATGATTTATTTAAAAAAAAAGGGTGGGATAACTTGAATGGATACCTGAATATTGATGCTTAAGTATCTTTCAGTTTTCAGGAAGCAAGGGATTGATTTTTAGCAGAGTCCATTTACAGAAATCCAAGACATGATTTTCTCTGTAATGTTTAGTGAAAGCAATTCATTAATTGAATCACTCTACTGGATAATGGCTCCAATTTTGGCAAAAGGAAATCATCTGAGAAGCAATTATCATGATGTGATTTACAAAAAAATGATAAACTTAGAATTAGAAAAAAAAGAAGAGTTGAAGAATACAAAGAATTTACACTAACAAAAACAAAAATATAACAAACTTTATTTTCAGACGTTCTTAGAGGTTTTAATTTGTAATTGTAGGTTTGTCAATAAATTTATATAAAGAAAAAAAAAAGCAAGTATTATCTCTAATAATAAATGCAAATATCAGTGTATCACATTTTTCAACTTCTCTCCTAGAGGCCGTAGCCCAACACTTCATACCATTTTGGAATCAGGTTGACTCTGTGAACAAATTAAAAACATTGCAGACTTGAAGAAATTTTTTTGGGCCCATTATCATTTAGTTGAAAATTGAACTGGAAATTGCTTTATTCTGCAAATTAAAATATTTGAAGTGTGTTGCTTCATAAGAAATCTTGGCATAATGTGTTATTTTAGTCTGGGTTAGATTTACATATATACAAACAAAGGAATTTCAGTTGGATATATATTTATTTATTATTTATTTAAAAAAATAAATTAAACATAGGGTTCTCTAATTGAACCTGGATTCTCTAACATTCTGCCGTTGGAAGAAAGGACCAGCTTAGAATCATTCTAATACTAACTTACCTGCTAACCCACCTATGGATGGATGGAGATATATATATATATATATATATATATATATATAACTAGAAGTAGCTACCCGGCGTTGCCTGGGTAGAGGGGGGATTTTTTAAAAGTTAGTCCTGCAGATACATTATTACTGAATCGAGAGTTGGATCCTCGTAGAATGGCTAATTAAAATCCCTACATAAAAAAAGACCTTGCATTGATCCAGCCACTCTGCAAAGAAACATTAATGTCTACTACTTAAAATATTAAACGCAAAAAATTCCATGCTGTTATCAGTTAAATTTTATTTTTTAATCATCTTCACTAATATAAATCAAATTTTTATTATTTTTGCTAAAAAACCAAGCCCTGGTGATATTTAATGTATAAATATATTTACTTTGTCGTTAATTGTTTTATTTTTGAAGTTTCCTCCGGACATACACATACACACAACTGCCCTTTATATATGTATAGATTAATCACTGTTTTTATCTAATAGTTCATGACAGCTGTTTCATGTTCAATAGAATTATTCAAATGGACATTTCATGTTCAGTTCAATTATTCAGTTGAATAATTGTCTTGAACATGAAACAGCTGTCATGAACTATTAACTAATGAATACTGATTACAGCTGATTATTAATTATAATTGTTATTATTATAATGAATATAATTCTATTCTTTTTTTTAATATTGAACACTTTGCATCAAATAACAAAACAAAAGATCAGAAAAAATAATTCTTTTAATTTGACTGTAATTAAATCAATGAAATGGAGATGCTGAACAAAGTTGGAAGACTTGATCAGTCTATTTTGCTCTTTAGTTTTAAAGTTGCTCTTTTGTGGGTTGCTGCTTCCAGGATTTGTTCAAGACCACTCACACCATCCTTGTGTAGTTCCAATCTAGCTTTTTCTCCAAGCATTTCATTAGAGTCCAAGTGGTGCAGTCATACAGTAGTACTAACATGGCTACAACTTGAAAGAATTCTTGCTTCATCTTATCAGAGAGATCTGATTTCCATATAATTGATAATATTGATAAACCTAAACATTGTGACTATAATAGCAAGAAAGATGAGAATATTAGTCTGAGTACATCAATGAATAGTCTACATTCATTGTTTCATATTTGTAAGTTAGTAAACTTGTCTTCAGTACTACTTATGGGATGCCATTATTAGGTTATATTTTTATTCAGTGTCAAGTAATAGAATTATTAATATTGGTTATCGCATTTCAAAATCAGAATTTGTAATAATTCATTCCAGAACTGATCTCTGATAAGATCTGAAACTGATCTTCTAATCTACTCTCAGATTATCTTTAATCTAATATCAGCTTATCTAATCTGATTTAATCTCAAAGGATTCTAATCTTTCTTATCTGTCTATCAACTTGTACGTATTCATGGCAGTCTATTCCATTTACAATAACAAAATGGTGTTTTAGTTATTCTCTTGTACACAGCTGAATACATGTTTAGTATTTGCAATATACAACATTTAGATGCCTGTTGTGTAATTGCGCAACAACATGAAGCCAAGAAGTCCAGAAAAAAGCGGCTGCAACAAAGAACCGGCACATCAACATCTTCAGGGATAGCCTGTGGTCGAGAATGTTTTTCGAACATTGGACTTCAGTCACAGGAGGCGCTGTAACTTCAAGGGCACAAGAACTATATAGTCTTCCGAGACTGCAATGCCAATAATGATAGTGATGTGTAATGGTTATCATCATTGGAAATGAATGAGTTTAAATCCAGTGATGAACAGGAACATAAATTTGTTATACTAAACTCCATAAATATTCAATGGTAAACCTGAATCTTCCAGAGTTGTATGAGAAACAGAATTTTCTCTTATTTGGTCTATAATGATGAAGATTAAAGTGGAATTGGGTTACAAAAATAACTGCTCATTTCTAAAGGGAGTTTATTTTCTAAAGATTCAGTGTATGAATAACTGGAAAAAAAAGAGTCATTGGGTGAATTAAAGAGTGATTTAGAGTGTGAGTGGCTGATTTAAAGTTGTATGAGGGAAAATAAGGAGAAACATTAAAAGATGCTGTAAAGAAGAGGATTTCAAAAATAATGAAAAAAGGAGGAAAAGAAATGCTTGGAGTTTTAGTTCAAACTTAGTTGAGACAGAGAGAGGATATATATATATATATATATATATATATATATATATATGTATGTATACTTTTTTTTTTTCTTTGGTGTTAGGATTCTAAGCAGGTCCTTTCCTCCAACTGTACGGTGTTGTAAAGTTCAGGTCTGCTTTGAGAGCTCAATGTTTACTTATTATAAACAGAGCAAAGTAATTTATAAAGCGGTCTTTAAGCCTTTTTTCTTGTGTATATATATATATATATATATATATCATATATATATGCGACTTCTCCAGAAAATTTTGCATCCCTTCTTTTGTGGCTTATCAACTACTTTGAAAACTTTATAAAAGAACTTTCTAAGAACATTTTTCTTTTAACAAAAGCTTCTTCTCCTGACGATGACCCAAGGTCAAAACTAGTTGAAAACAATCAAAAAAGAAATACAACAAAAGAAATATTCCTATTTGTTTTATTATTTTTGTTCATCTTATATATATATATATATATATTTTGGAGGATATGTACTTAATTGAAGTCATACCTAATTTTTGAAAATTAATTAGTTAATAATTAATGAATTTAGGCGGGCATACATGTTCAAATGTAAGGCTAAACAAATCGAGAAAATATCCTCCAAAAATTGTCGGCTAAAAAGTTTTTTTTGTTTATTTATATATATATATATATATATATATATATATATGAGAGAGAAAAGAAGGAAATAAAACAAAAAACAAAAAAGAAATACATTTTGTGTCACATTGAAAACACTTGAAAAAGTTGTAATTATAATTAAAGAAATTTTTAAAATCTACATAAAGTTTTTGGGATTTTTTAAAAGTTTAATTTCTAAAATAATCATCTGATAGAAATTCCAACATGTCAGTGATTCATTTTCCCAAATAACTAGCATTAGATATATATTCACTTCTTTAAAAATTTAAAATGATTTAGTTTAATCATTTTGATTTGGAATTAAACAATTCAAATGCTAAAACATTTTTTTGAAAATCAACTGGTCATCACTGAATGTTTTGTCGAATTTAGCAACAGTTTCTAAAACAATATACGAGGTTAATCCCAAAGGTAATGTATCCAAAATATTTGGAAATCACAGAAATGTTTATTGTTTATTATCAATCATGTTTACATCATTTCAAAATATGAACATGTATCTTTTTTTTACATGATCGCCATTTTGGTTGATGAATTTTTGTAGGTGCTGTACCAGTTTTTGTATTCCTATGTTATACCAGCTTCCCACCATGTCATTGAGGAAGTGTTGAACCTCGTTGTCATGACAAACTCCTTACACCACTTATGGACGTTTTTAATATCCATGCACAACTTGCCATACACTTCCGTTAATTGGCAATTAATTTCAATTGGATTAATACCTTTTGCATTCTAAAACTGACTAACAGCACAAGCTTGACACTTGGCATTAGCATCAATCAGGATCACCATCAGAAAATACTGCCAAACCAAAACTGAACATGGAAGCACAAGGGCATATACAACAAATGCAACAGTTGAAGGTGCATGGTGTAATGGTTAGAGTCGTAGGAAATGGACTCGTCGACCCGAGTTCAAATCCTGGATGAAACCAGTTCACATAGCGCTAATACCCTTAGAAAAGGTATGAATCTAACTATTCTCCTTCCAGTTATGGATAAATAGTAGGGCAGACTGGGCTCTTGAACCTTGGAAAGGCAACCAGCCTAGGAGAAGGAAAACTCTGGATTCAAACCTATTAAATCTGCTTGGGGTGAATAGGATCAGTCCTAATTAGTGATCTCTTTCACTAATTTAAATAGTTGCCAATAGCTGCACAAATAGTTTCTCTGTATCCCCAGCACTTTGGAGACCTTACCTTTGAGATTAACCTTGTATTAAAAAAACTCCTTCTAGAGATAGTTTTACTTTTGAGTAAGTAAAAATTATTACCTTTAGGTGACGTTTTAATATAATTCAGTTGCTGGAACCAGAAGCCATATTGTAATGCTTATCCACGTTTGTCTTGCTGCTCTCACTTTGGGTTTAAAAAAAAAGGCAAAAGTCCCTGAAAAATAAAATAAAACTTATTTAAAAAAAAAGTTTTGGATAAAGTTATTTCAAATGAGAATATTTAATATTTTATAGCTTCATCCATAAATAAGTATACCCCTACCAATTTTTTACAAAAAAATTAATTCTCTCCTCTGAGTTTTGAGAAGTACAGCATACCCCTTCATTGCCATTAATCCCAGGTCTGCCCCAACCCTATTGCCGTTTTTAACCCCACTGAGGCTGAGGGTCCTGGGAATGACGTTAAACTCTATCTGATGGTGAGGTTCCAGTTTTGGAGGTTTGAGGAATGTGGAGCATTTATTTCAATTTATTTCAAAACTTTGTCAGCATTAAATGACCCACTGAGGTTGATATGCCGTAAAACAAAACAAACAAACAAGCAAACAATCCCAGGCCACTGACTTGAAGTGGTAATACCTATTAGGATCCCATCTATGGGTCAAATAGTTCTGTTTGAAAATAATTTGTATTCGATGGGACTGTGGGCAAAAAATCCTCTTCAGAAACAACTACACAGAAATGTAAATATGAACATACAATGAATGCAATTCCCTAACCTCTAGGTATAAAATAACTCTAAATTGTTTGAAAATTTTTCATATTAGATAGGAATGCTTAATACTATATATTGTAAATTATTTGTATTAAAAATAGTTGAAGCTATAATTACTTATTCAGGATTATTATTACTAATTATTTGAAACCATATAACGGTATGCAAACAATTATCATCAAATAGAAATAATTACTTGAAACCATATAATTGTGTATAAACTATTAGTATTAGAGAGGTTGAAACCATACAACTATTTGAAAATTATTTGTATTAGATAGAAATATTTGATATCATATAAGTGTGTGCAAAATATGGAGGCACATGGTACAATCGTTACCGTCATAGGAAATGGACATGGCGAGATAAGTTCAAATCCAGTTTGCATTTCATATAGCACTAATACCCTTGGGAATGATACTCATCCAACTATTCTCCCTTCAGCTATGAGTAAATATTAGGGCAAACTGGGCTCTTTAACCTTGGTTAGGTAACCAGTTTAGGAGAAGGAAAACTCTGAATTCAAAGCTGTTAAACCCCGCTTAAGAAATTGACCTTGTGTTACATTCTACTCATGTGGAGGGGTTGGTAAATATGTATAACTGTATGCAAAAAACTATCAAGAAACAATTACACAAGAATATAAATATGAATGTACAATGAATGCAATTCCCTAACTAATGATAATAAAATAACTCTAGACGGTTTGTCATGGCATTAAAATCAATCAATCATGTTTTTATTTGTAGAAAGGGGACAAGGCAGAGGATCAATTATTATCTTTACTTAATTTTATCTTTAGTTTAATATTCACATAAATCAGAAAATTTAGAGCAACATAAAATGTTTGATATTTTATAAGTACAAAGAACCATGTAAGTATAAAAAGAATTACATATATGTGCCATGGATACTAGTATTAAGTACATTTTTCATCCAATGAAATGAGTTGTTGAGAATTATTTCAAAAAACATTTTGAGCAAAATATTAACAATATTTTTCATCCAATCAAACATGTTGCAGAAAATTATTTTAAAAATTTGAATCAAAATACAAAAGATATTTTTCATCCAATTTAGAAAAAAATTGAAACAATTTATGAAAAATTTTAATTTACAAAAAAAAAATTTAATTTACAAATTAAAGTTTAAATTTAAAAATTTGAATTGATGAAAATTGATGAAAATTTACAAAAACATTAATATAAATTTGAAGCAATTTACAAAAAATTTGAAGCAAAATTAAAGTGTATGAAATTTTAGTTATTCATGAGTTCATGCAAATTTATTGATAATATTTAAACATAAGATTATTTTAGTACTATCTCCATTCGATAATAGTGGTTACATTTGTATATCTATCAATAATGGAGATTGTGTGTTTGTCTGTCTGTAACTGAAACTACGCCACAACCAATGTCAGAATTCCCTTAGTTATTTATATTATATTCTCAATGTTTATTAAATAATCATTTTTTAATCTTAATTAGCATCTTATTAATAACAATGTCTCCAGCTGAGATAGATTTGCCTCAAAACAACCCATATTATTAATGTGTTTAAAATCCTTTTATGTGTGTTATATATCATTACAAAATAAAGGTTTACATAGTATATGATGAGATTAATTTGCATACCACTTTTAATAAAACCGTGTTTAATATATAATTACTTGGTGTAATTGATTTCTAATATTATTGTTTTATTTTAAAACGTATTAAAAGCAATCCTATGTATAATTTTATATTGAAATCAATTAGAATGAAGTAAAAATAAGTCTTGTTTTAAATTTGTATTTCAATTGTATTAAAAATTAACTACTAGTGCCCAGAGTGTGCATTTTTTTTCTTTTTTTGCTAGTAGATGTAATAAACTAAATGGAAAAATTCTAATGGTAAAATAATTCAATAAAATCTTTAATAATTTACTTTTCCTAATCTAATAATATCCTAGTTTTATAATAAGAAAACATATTTCTTCTGATGTGTGAGTGTATATATATATATATATATATATATATATATATATATATATATATATATGCTTTATCACCAATATATTGAAGACTCTCAATTCATAAATATAGCAAACAAATATATATATATATATGTCTTAAATTTTGTTCCTTGTACATTTATTTATTTGTATTATTTTGTTTTATTTTTGTTGATTTAAATTTTTTTAATTTAACTAATACATATATATATATATATATATATATATATATATATATACACATATATATACACAAGGTGTGTCAAAAAAGCATTGAGATTTTTTAAAACTTTTTGACACACCTTGTATTCTGAAAAAAAAAGTTCCATTTATTCTTCATTTGTATCTTGGTAAATACAGCTTTAAACTTGGTACTTTTTAAACATACCTTGTATTCTGAAAAAAATTAATGAATGAAACATTTTTTTTTTTCAAAATATAAGGTGTGTCAAAAAGTACAAAGAATCTCAATACTTTTTTGACACACCTTGTATATATATATATATATATATATATATATATATATATATATATATATATATAGTGTCATGCTTCTCCTCTTGTCATATGTATATTTCATTTGTACAGAATAAAATTAATTACAAAGAAGCTATCCTTAGAGCAAAACATGTTAATCTGATTTTCTATATTGTCTTCTTTTCCTCATAAAAAAAACAAAAAATGAAAAACAAAAAACAAAACAAGGTTATTTTTTGTCTCAAACAATTATTTCAATCACTGGAGCAAAAACTAGTAAGCTTAAAAAAAAGAAAAAAAATATCCAATCAATGATTTATTCTGAGGTGAGACGATCAATTCCACAATTTAACAAGACAAGCCTTGATGCATCATCTAATACTGCAATGTCCTGAATACAATCATTGATGGATAATCAGGCATGTCCTATGAAGGCAATCATAGTCACCCGCCTACAAAGTCCCAATCATCTGCTTGATCAACAAACCACTTTGTTGCTATGATCCTGAAAATGTTCAATCAATAAGACCAATATTTTGTGTCTACTCTGATTGTCCATTCGTAATTTTTTAAATAAGGCTTAAAAAAAAAAAGACTTAAAAGTTACATTTGGTTTTAAAAAAAGAATTATTTTCCAGACCTTTCATCAGGCCAGATTAACACATGGTCTTTTCTACATGGGGATTTCCAATGAGGATCAAACTTACCATTCAGTGATAATAGAACTGCAAGACTAGCTTGCTAACCATTCTAACATGACCGGCCTATTTTTAACCTTTTTCTTTATCAATATATATATATATATATATATATATGTTCGTTTTATGTTCTGGAGGGAGAGGGATTTTATCTGTTGTTTACTGTTTACTTGTTTTTTTAATTTAATTTTTTTTCATTCTATTTATTTCTTTTTATTGTTGGGCTTTGTGGTTTGCTGTTTAGTGTCATTTTATGGTTCTAAGGGTGAGGGATTTTATTAGGAGGCTGTAAATATAGCACACACACACACACATATATATATATATGTGTGTGTGTGTGTGTGTGTGTGTGTGTGTGTGTGTGTGTGTGTGTAAGGCTAGCGTGTACATGAAGTCAATGGTGTCTGGTCACTGACAGTTTCTCAACTATGCTATTCTTAAATCAAGACTTGGGTTGAGAATCGCACAGGCGAGAAACTATCAGTAACCAAGCACCATTGACTTCATGTTCATATTACCCTAAGTTAGATATACATGCTCTATCCTAGATATTGACCACTATTTACTTATAAATAGAGCATAGTATATTATCAATACTAATACACACACATATATGTGTGTGTGTGTGTGCATGAAATAAATTCCTACACAATCAGTATGACAAATAGAATGAGTCATTGAGTTAAGAATTAAGAAAATAGATGTAAATTTGAGATGAAGATTGAAATGTTCTTAAGGAATCAAGACAATTTCTATATTTTCATTTGTTTTTCTTTTTTCTTTATCATCTGTTGACTGGATTCTTGTTGTTGTAATTCAATTTTTCCATTTCAATTTCATCAAATGTTTTTTTTGCCCACAGCAAATCAATTGCTGTTGCCATTTATATATCATGCACTCAAAAATTTATTTATTTTTTTTTTTTTTTACTATTTATTAAAGGAATAAAATGAAAAGGAAAAAAAAAAAGAAAGATCAGTGAAATTATTTATATAAACTATTTTATATTGTCTTTTTGTTTTGCCTTTTGTTTTCCTCTTTTGTTTAATGTTTTTTTAAATTTATTTTTTTTTTTTTACATTTTATCAATTCCTGACTTGTTCTTTAATATTCCATTTTGAATAAGAAAAAAAAAAAAGTCTTATTTTCTATAATGTTCTATCTCTATTGTCACAATCCCTCCCACGCAAAAATTATCTTAGGTGGCTTTTGTTTATTTCTCTGATAATAAAAGAATATCATTAATTTCTTCCTTTTATATGCTGCCTTCTTTTTTCAAAAATGCTTTTATTCTTAGCTCTAAAATATTATATTATGATTAGTAATTAAATATTCATGTTTAACTTGCTTTATTATTATATATGAATATATAGAATATTAAAAAAAAATTTTGTTTTTGTAATTGAATTGTACTCAACTATTAGCTCAGTTAGATAAGGTTCCTAGTTCGATAAAGCATATGAGTTTTGTTGGTCTAGCGCTATTGATAGAACTGGCTGATACCGGACTTTTATATAAATAAATGGGTTGGTTTAGCTATGTTGGTAGTGCATCCGCCTGAGAATAACAAAAGTTTTGGGTTCAATAACAGCCCTTGCCAACTCATTGCAGTAAAGGGGAATGCTGATGGTAGGTGTGGTGCTTCACAGATGCAAAAACAATCTCCCTGGTCTAGTGCTAGTGAAAAGGGGATAGACTACCTCACTGTCTGTCTGATACCAACAATCGTCCACTCCGCCTACTTTTCTTACTTACTTATATATATATATATATATATATATATATATATATAAATTAGAAAAACAAAGTGTTCCAAAAAAATGAATTTATTTTGATATTGATGCTTAAACGTTTCAGTTTATGTTAAAACTTCCTCAGGACAATATATAAAAGAAAGATTCTTGTGTCTGTATGTTTGTATGTAGAATGACCTAGTGCATATCCTTGTATAAAGAAAATTGGTAGAGACCAGCAAAGACCAAACTTCAATAAAATCCACGTCTGAAAAGAGGTTAAAAATTTCTTACCCCTCATTTTCCATAAAAATATAAATAAATTTCCAGAGTAGCCTATTATCAGTATCAACCAAACAGCAAGTGAGTCTATCCCTTTTTGCTAACACTAGACCAGGGAGATTGTTTTTGCTGTGATGGAGCACCTCACCTATCATCTACTACCTGATACTTTACCACACAGATTGGATTAGCAAAGCTGTGCTACTCATACGCTGAGTTGGTGAGGACCAGTATCTAATCTGGAACCTTGTGATTACTAAGAAAAGCTAAATAAGAACATGATAAGGATATATATCAAAATATTAATTTAGAAGAATGATTAAAATATGAAACAAATTAATAAAGGCTAAAAGATGATAAAAAGCAAATTATAAAAAAATACAAACAAGAAGAAAAATAAGAAATAAATAACTTAAAAAAAGAATATATAAAAGATAATAAAACAAATATATAGAAAAATATTTTTTATCAAGCTATATATGAATATTGATAAGAGATTTTTTTCTTAACTTTTTAAAGACTGGGCAGTGCCAGGTATCTCTGCTAGTAATACATAAAAATGATATTAAGTCGCTCAGCATTTTCTAGTTCAATTCAATAATTTCTGAATATGAAAATGGCGTTTTATTTTTCATTTTTAAAATAACAGAAAAATCTATTTCTAATATGCCACCAGAACATTCCACATTTGCTGCTGAATAATTATATAGTTTTATTTATCATGTTTAACATTACATAAATTTCTATTTGTGTTACAACATCATAAGATGAGTGTATTCCACAGAGATAGCCAATTTAGAAAAAATGAAGTAGTAAGTATAAGACACAATATTCAGTGCTTTTCAAAAGTACTAGTTATAAGTATTTGAATAAGAAAATTCTTTAAAAAAACATATCAAGTTTAACATAATAACTTTCTATTTCTGCTATATTAGAAAAGTATATTTGGAGAAAATAAAGTAAAAAGTATTACACACAATATGTACAGTGATTCTCTTAAATATTTAAACAAATAGACAATTTGCTTTTCATTTGTTGATTTTTAGGGTTAAAAACAGGAGCATTACACAAGAAAACCCAAATTCTATTATAATCAATATAACAAGGAGAATGATCCCCATGGTTATAGAAAATATTGATTATAAATATTTGAATGAGAACAAAAATTATTCTTTATTGTCTAAGATTTCTGGGGCCATTGAGGATTTTGAATAGGGGTGATCCAAATTGATTTAACAGTTTGGCAATTCTTCCAAACAGAAATGCAGTCTGCTTGATTGATTCTGAATAACAGAATTTTAGAAGCATACAAACAAAACTTATTCTTTTTTCTTTCAACAATTTCATTCTATCAAAAAACACATTCATCAAGTTTAACATAATATTTCTGCTATATTAGAAAAGTACATATGGAGAAAATAAAGTAAAAAGTATTACACACAATATGTACAGTGATTCTCATAAGTATTTAAACAAATAGACAATTTGCTTTTCATTTGTTGATTTTTAGGGTTAAAAACAAACAAAAAATCGGTTTGATTTGTTTCATTGTTAGAGTAAAAACAAAAAACAAAAACAGGAATATTACACAAGAAGAACCAAATTTTATTACAATCAATATAACAAGGGAAGTGCTTCTCATGGCTGTAAAAAGTACTGGTTATAAGTATTTGAATAAGAACATTTATTTTTTTATTATCTAAGATTTTTGGGGCAATTAAGGATTTTGAGTAGGGGTAATCCAAATTAACTCACTAGTTTGATAAGTCTTTCACTGTGAGTTTAATGTACTTAAAACTTCCTCTTTCTTTTTTCTTTTAATGTTAGTAAGAGAAGAAAATCCCAATTCACATAAATATGGAAACTGGATCAAAATATCTGCAGCTTAAATTTGGTTTGGTTTACTGTTAGAGCTAAAAAAAAAAAGCACCCCCACCCCCCCAAAAAAAGCAAGAATATTACACAAGAAGAACCAAATTTGATTATAATCAATATAACAAGGGGAATGCTCCTTGTGGCTGTAGAAAGTAATGGTCAGAAGTATTTGAATGAGAACAAAAATTATCTTTCATTGTCAAAGATTTGGTACATCTTACAATATGAGTTAAATGTACTGAAAACTTCCTCTTTCTCATTTCTCTTAATATTAAAGAAGAAAAGACCAATTCACATAAATATGAAGGGGAAATCTGGATCAAAATACTTAGAGATTTTTTGTAGATTTGATTTAGTTTGGTTTGGTTTGTTTAATGGCAGATCAATGTTAGAAAGGATTTCTTTAATGTTAAAATCATTCTCTTTTCTTTTCTTTTTGTATTTACTGTATATGTAGAATAGAGTAATCTGCTCCTGTGTCTTGGCTGAGCAGGTGATCTGCCCTTGACCTGGATAGAGTATAAATAAACAACCATGGAAGTAGCCATTGGCAATTCGGCTCTTAGCGCCTGAACACCAGAGACCACATCTTTCATGCTTTATACTTACTTGATATTAAGAAGTTAAAAACTGTTCTGTTTTTATAGAATTTTAAGATTTTGGGATTTTTGGGTTTTTTTTTTTTACAAATCCAAGTTTTTGAAGTGTTTTGACCAGTCAGTTCTCCTGCCATCTTTATGTCTATGTTAAGTCCAATTAACTTAAATATACTAGAGTTCAAAGATAATGGTTATTTTGTTTTACAGCATATCAATCCTTTTTGGGTTATTTAATGTTGAATCAAGTCCTTTTGTTAAACAAAAGACTTAGGTTGCTTACAGTACCTACTCTTGCTTAAGTAGTTACCCAATTAAGTATTGAACAGGTTCATCGATGCTTAACTTCAATGATCTAGTGGTAATTGGTGCTTTCATTGTGAAGTTCAAAGTTAAGGATAATGGCTCAGTACATTTTTTATAGAAGGATTACAATATTTTCTATTACTTCAAAGAACAAAGAATGGCCATTATCTTTATTAGAAAGTCTGAATCTTGAAGTATTGAATATGATTTATTTATATCCTAAGTTTTAAAGGTTATAGAGTATTACTTTTAAACGTTATAGAAAGTGATGGTCATAAGTATTTGAACAAGAAAATTGATTTTTATTGTCAAAGATTTCAGGAGCCATTAAGGATTTTGATTAGTTAGTTATATTGGATTTTGAAGCATGTCAACTCTTGATGGGTTATTTTATGCCAAAGATGTATTGTTTTATTAATTCTTTGTGGGTACTCAATTTTTCTTTTTAAATACATTTTTTAAACTCATTTTTTTTCTATTTAACCTATAGATGGGACCCTAATAGGTACTACCAATCCGGATCAGAGTAGACTAGAAGTAATGGTGATGAAGGGGTACTTCACATTCCCCAGAGCTTCAGAACTGGAATTTCACCATCAGAGTTTAATGTCATACCCATGGTACTAAGACCCTCAGCTGCCACCTTCTAGCACATATATGATAAAAAGGATTGGGGCTTACCATAAGGGCAATAGGGTTGAGACAATCATATAGATGTTAGGGTTTGACATGATCAGCCAATGGATCGGAGGGAGTCTTTCCAGTCGCCCGTCTAACCTAAGTAATGGCTAAAGTGGAGTGTTTGAATGTCATTGACTGCTCAGCCACCTAGGTAGCCTTTGTTAGTTATTACAAGAGATGTTATATATACATGCTTGTTTTATTAATCTATTATTATTAATTATGTTCCTAATTGGTTTAGAAGAGTTTGTAACAGTTTGAATATCTAGGTTTCTTGAATTTTTTTTCAATTGTGTATGGGGTTGAATTTGTTGATTATTTTTTAATTTTTTATTTATAGATATTTAGACATGATCAGTGAAGACAAGTACAGTAGACCTTTTGCCACAGATCTTTTACTCATGTGTGAAATTGAATCTACTCAGGACTGGAAGGTAAGAGATTAAATGATATCAAACAATTCTTATGGTGTTTGTGTTATCTTAAAACTCATTTTTACTTCAGTGAATCTTCTAATCCTACAGATTTCAAGATGATCTGCATATAGCTGAGAGGGATTATAAAGAGCCAAAGATAGAATGGAAAGTAGCATGTTTTTTTTTTTTTTTTAGGAATTGGGCAATCATGGCTCTCCACGGCTTCCTGTGAAAAAGATAGTGAAGTGGTTTCCTAATGATATCTGAGAAAAGCCTGAAGTCAGAGTCATCCTTCATCTAGTTGCCAAACATCATGGCTATACATACTTACCAACCCCTCCAAATGAGGAAGATATGACACAAGGTCAGCTTCCTAAACAGAGTTTGAATTCAGAGTTTTCCTTCTCCTAGAATGGTTGCCTAACAAAGGTTAAAGAACCCAATCAACCTTACTATCTGCCCATAGCTAGAGGAATTTGGATGCATACCTTTCCCAAGGGTATTAGCACTATGTGAAATGCAAACAGCCTCGTCCAGAATTTGAACTTGTCTCGCTGTGTTAACTTCCAACAACAATAACCATTATACTACATGCCTAACACTATGACCATAGAACCCAGTCACCCCTGCTATTTGGGAATAGTTGGATGTATACCTTTCCCAAGGGTATTAGCACTATGTGAAATGCAAACAGCATCGTATAGGATTTGAACTTGTCTCGCTGTGTCCATTTCCAACGACAATAACCATTACACCACACGCTTAAAACCATTGCTATAGAACCTAGTCATTCCTGCTATTTTTTCCCCTATAATTCAGGATAGAGATTGGTTAATGTCTTTCCCAAGGGCATTGATGTGAAGTGATACAAATGAAACCAACTTGAACTTAGTTTACAATTACATTTGCCTTGCCGTTACATCCGTCCCCACCCCCACTGCTGCATCTCGGAACCAAAGATAACTTGAACAAATTGATCTCTGATTTGTCATTCCAGTGAATATTGGCCGCAGACAGACTAGAATAAAAGCAAATTCTGAAGAAATCAAAGATTCTGTTACAGTCAAAATCGATCATCTACAACTCATACTAACAGAGGCATCATAAAATAAACCAATATGAGGTGAACTTTGAGATCGAAAGACCAGACATCATATTAACATTTTGTATGAAAGTTTATAGAAACATTAATAATTTCATCATGGAAGTTCCGTTTATTGGGCATCTCCCCCCTTTTTTTTCTATCTTCTCAGATCAACATTTAACAAAAAAGAAAAAAAGTATCCTTGCACAGAATATATACACTGTTAATATAGTATCTATAAACGGATCAAATTTTGTTAACTAATTCATCCAATAATTCCCCCAAATACTCTCTTAAATTGTTCTTCTTACCAGCTTTTCAGAAATCATCCAAATTAATCTTTAAATTTTTTACGCTATTGCTTGGGCAATTTATTCCAAAAATATATTATTCTATGTACAAAATATCCAGTTGGTTCATTGACTTAATTTTTCAAATCTGCCTTGACAGTAAAAAAAAATTCCAGTTTGATGGAATATTTTAAAAAGTGTTTACATTTAGTAATTTCAGTGTTATTTTGAAAGTTTTAATTAGATCTCTCATTCTTCTTTCTAGTAAAATAGTTGATTTTAATTTCTCTTACCTGTCCCTTTAACTATAATCTTTTACTCATTTTATTAGTTTTGTCACTCTTCTTCAATTTCACTATTACACTCCATTACTATTTCCTACTAGTCTACATCTAGTATATTCTTCTATAAACCAATACAATTATTTTGTTATAATCACCTCAAAATATTCATTCTATAGTCTAAAATATTGGCTAATTGAGTTTACACAAGATATTACTAATCCATTTATCAAGTCTATATCAGGTAAATTGAAATCTCCAGCCGTTATAATATTTTGAGATTTATCTGATGTAAAAGGTACCCTATGCAATTGTTCTAGTAGTTTATAATCATCTTCTTTACTCAAATTTGGTAATATGTAAATACATATTTTATAATAAACTTCACTATTAGAATCAGTTATTCTTAAAGCAAAAGACTCAGTTTTATCAAACCAGTTCAATTGTTATTATTTTAAAAGTTTTATGTACATAAATAGTAATCCTCCACAAAATTAGTATTATTTTTCCTATCATCCTGTAAAAATTTTGTATTTCTAATTCCACTTCTTTTATATTTTCTGCAGATAAATGTGTTTCTGTAATACAAATTATTTTATATTTGTTAGCAAGCAATTTTTGTTCCTTTATTTTGTTTCTTAATGAATTAATGTTTGAATGTAATATTTTAAAATTTTCTCCATTTTTCTTTACTTGTTTAAATTTTCATTTACATTAATAGCATTTCCTTATCTCTCATCAAATGCAGCAGCTTCTCTTTCCGTTCTAGTTAAGTCTGGATTCATCGATATATTTTTTCTCTATGTATGTATTTACCCAACCCATTTACCATAGGCAAGATATGACACAAGGTCAATTTTTATGCGGATAAAACTTGTTTGAATTCAGAGTTTTCTTTCTCCTTGACTGGTTGCTTATCTGAGGATAAAGAACCCAGTCTGCCCTACTATTTACCCATGGAAGTTCTATGTAGTGTGAGAATTATAAATCATCTATGATTTTTCAGATTTGATCTGAAAATTTCAAGTAGTCTTGTATATTCAGTATTAGATATTAAATGATTAATTGATTGATTTTAATGGAAGGTCAAACTACCTGGGGTTTTTATACCTAGACATTATGAAATTGAATTCTTTGTATATTCATATTTACATTTTTTTGTGTAGTTTTTTCTTAGTTTTCTTTTGGGTGGGTGCATGGTCATATTGAATACAAATAATTTTTAAACAAATCTATTTGACCCATAGATAAGACCCCTAACAGGTACTACCATTCTGGATCAGAGTGGACCTGGAAGTAATGCAATGAAGGGGTACTCCACACAGCTCAAGAACTGTAACCTCACTATCAGATGCAATTCACTGTCCTACCCAGGATGCTCGTTTCTTGGGGAGGTTTTTTTTTATCCTTCTGCAGGGGATATAATCAGTGTATTCTAAGCCCCACTGATAGGGCGTTTGCATCACCCCCAGTGCAAGATGTGTCCAAATTAATTCCATAATGTAAAATATATTTCTGGTTAGACTCTCCTGATTTCTTGAATAGCCTAAACAGAAACAATCTGAGAATATTCTAATCTAAGAATAGTGCAAATAATGTTTAGAATTGGTTTTCTTCTGGCAAAATGGCTGATGAGAATGAAAATGATATGAATTTAGGACAATGTTATTTTGAAATCTGTAGTTTGTATCAGACACCTGCTTAGTGAATTACAATCTATCACTAATGGATATTGAAAAGATGAGAAAAAAATCCTACAAATATAGGATTAAAGACAATTGGAATATACTTACTGAAATTAGTTTTGCTTATATGTATATTATATAAGAGTCTGTATATAATAAAAGCATTTTCATAATCTGTACCAAAACATATATATATATATATATATAAAAGATACTGATAATCTTCTTAAAACACTTTGTTGTTTTTTTATTATTATCATTGTATTGAAATTGTAATCTATATACTTTTGAGCTATAAAACTGCATTAAGGAGGATATATATATATATATATTTGCCCAACACCTTTACATGAGCAGGATGCAATACAAAGTTTAATTTTTAAGCAGAGTTTAACAGATTTGAATTTAGTGTTCCTTCTTCTAGACTGGTTGCTTAACCAGAATCCAGTCTACTCTACTATTCATCTATAGCTGGAGGAAGAATAGTTGGATGCATACCTTTATCACAGGTATTAACTCTATGTGAAATGCAACCAGCCTCACCCAGGATTTGAACTCAGGTTGTAGTGTCCATTTCCAAAGACAACCATTACATCACAGGTGCCTCCCATAACCCTACTGTATTGCTTAAAATTGATTTAAGTGTTTTAAGAGTTGTGATTTGTTCCAGAAGTGAAACAAGTTTTTGATTCTGAGGATTTAAGTCAAAACTCACCAAAATTGTTTGAGAACAAATTTTTTTAATTTTCTTTAATAATCAGAATGAGAGACCTTCTAAAAATAATGCATACACAATATAAGATTGAAAAAAAAAATATTATATGTAAAATGTTCTATCTCTTTTATAGGATATTTGTAGTCTCTAAAATATGAATATAAAAATTTTTCTAAATATCATTTGCTGCACTTTGGTCATTGATTAATTTTAATGGCACATCAAACTGTCTGGGGTTATTTTATGTCAAGTAAATTGTGTGGGATGGTCACATTTATTGTTGTTTTTTCTAAATATTGTTCTTGATTTTAACTGTAAGTTGTTTGCTGTTGTTTGGTACTAAATGTAGTGGGAATCACTTTAAGGGATAAGTTTATAGGGTAAACTTTAGGTATCACCCATGAATAAGTATACATCTAACAATTTTTAAAAAAGTTAATTTACTTCTAAAGCCAGACTTTATTAATTCTCATCATAATGTCGTGCTGACAGCAAGGATTCCCATAACTCTTTCTTGCCTCCTGTCAGGTATTTTGCATGGCATCCAGAATCCTCACATAACTGATTGATGTAGATTTTTGCTGATTGGCCTACACTGATGTATCCATGTGTAGGTGCTGACTGGAGAACATCACTTATGAGTTCATCCTTGCTTCTCCAGCAGTGTACAGCATGTGTTATTCATTTGGATGATTTGTGTGATAGGAGGTAAGTGGTCGTACAGCTACTTTTTTGTGAGTTGCAGTTTCCAAGATTTGTTCAAGACAGCTTGCAACATCCTTGTGTAGTTCCCATATAGTTTTTTCTTTAATCGTTTCATTAGAGTCCAAGTGGTGCAGCCATACAGTAACACTGAAACAGTTACATCTTTTAAAAATTGTAGCTCTATCTTATCAGAGAGATCAGATTTCTATATGATCTATAATCTGTCTATAACAGTTCATGACTTTTCTATAAATCAAAATGGACATTATTAGGTATTATAAATAATCAAAATCTACAGAATTGATAAACTGCAACAAAGAATAAAAAAAAGAATCAAGTTTAGTTTGAAAATATACTTAATATATAGAATTTTGCTTAGGGTTGTACTTATCTTTAAACTGCTACATATTCATATTTTAGTTACAGAGTTTCAATACTGTAGATTTTTTTGTAATAAATAATACCTAATAATATCCATTTTGATTGTATAATGTTCCACTATGTTGTAGGTGACACGAACATAGACTATATAGCAAAGCTACTCAAGTGAAAAGTAGCAGATACACGTTCTTCGTGTACGCTGTAACAAGGAAACCCTACTCAATTGTACATTGATATATTGCTGAATACATCTGTTCCCTACATTTTAGCTCCGTGTTGAGTGATTATTTATTGACCCTTAAACAGGTCATAACACACTAGAAATGATGAAATTTTGGTATCTTTGGTTGAGAAGAAAATTAACTTTACATAAAAAAATTGATAGGGGTCTACTTATTTGTGGGCAGTACTTTAATACTTATAAATATCCATATTTAACAACCCCTTCACACAAATAGGATGTAATACAAGGTCAATTTTTAAAGCAGAGTTTTCCTTAGCCTAAGCTAGTTGCCTAACCAAGGTTAAAAACCCCAGTCTTCCCTACTATTTACCAATCACTGGATGGAAAATAGTTGAATTTCTACTTTTCCCAAGGGTATTAGTGCTATGTGAATATGATATATATTTTGATGGTATGATGTTTCTCAAGAAATACTAAAATTCTAGTATATTTGGTTTAACTTTTTATCAAAAATTGATAGGAGTGTGCTTATTTATGGGTGGTGCTGTAATACTTATAAATATCTATTTTGATTGTATAATGTTCCACAAGAAATACTAAATATATATAAGAACACTATATTTGATATAGAAGAAAATTAACTATTTATCAAAAATTTTTTTCGGATTTACTTATTTATGGGTGGTACTGTAATATCTATTTTAACAATATAGTGTTCCATAAGAAAAATAAAATTCTGGTATCTTTGGTTTAACATTTTTATCAAAAATTGGTAGGGGTGCACTTTTTTATAGGCAAGGTATTTTTTAAGTAATTTATGCAAAATAATCTTTTTCTTCAAATTTTCAACATGATTTTTAAATGATAAATCAATAACTTTAGCTTTTTTTACAATGGAGATTCTTTTGAATAATATTTTCATAAGTGAATGGCAGTGGGGTGGTGTACTGGTTAGTCGTAGGAAATGGACTCATTGACCCAAGTTCAAATCCTGGACAAAGCCACAGTTCACATAGTGCTAATATCCTTGGGAAAGGTATGAATCCAACTATTCTCTCTTCACCTATGGGTAAATAGTAGGGCAGACTGGACTCTTTAACCTTGGCTAGGCAACCTGTCTAGAAAAAGGAAAACTCTGAATTCAAACCTCTTAAATCTAGCGGTCACTACTAGAATAGGCTCAGTCTTACTTCATGATCTACAGGGTGTCCATAAAGTCCGGCTACAGATTGAAAATTTATCAACAAAGACGGCTGTCATGTTGAAGTGCAATAATAAAAAAAAATACATTAATATTAAACCTTTAAGAGTTGAACTTTTATGTTTTTTATGAAGATATTTTATCATTTGTACAATGTGAGTTATTAAATGTTCAATTTTAAAACTGTTTCAAGACTTTGTGGACACCCTGTATTTCAATTTATTCAATTTTTTTAATTTAAATTTTATTATTTAAAAAAAAAGATTTTTTTTTTGTTTCATATTTAACCTTTAACCAAGAGGGTAACTAGAATGCTAATTTCTGATGGCATTAAAAGATCACTGATTAGTTACCAAAATTCAACAAGAAAGGTGTCAAATGTTATGCTCTGAAAAATTTTAATAATACTCCTTGTTATTATTCTAGTTCTCATTTGTCTTACCCTCCCTTTCCGTCTCCAGTATTTTATCGATACATCTCAAACATTCTGCTCTTAATTGGAAAAAACAATGCATTTTTGCTTCTTTTAAAACTGCGCAGATTTCAGTATGTTATGTTTGTTCACAGCCACCTTTTCCGCCTGTTTCTTCAATACGGCAATCGATACTGAGTCTCCTCAGCAGGAAGAGAGGAAGGGCTGCCTGTCGTTTATTGTTGTAGTCAAAGGAAATGGAACTCTAAAAAAGGAAGGAAGAAGGAAAACTTTGTTCCGGAATATGCAAAGCAGTTACAATAAATTGCAACACTAGCAGCGGTAGTAAGAGTAGTAGCAGCAGCAGCAGCAGACATGGCAGGAGTTCATTCACTTGCACCATTCACACTTTGCCTTAAACAATTTCTTTGTTTATTTGTTTGTTTGTTTGTTTTTTTGGTTGTTACTCTAAAAAATCTATTTAGAGTTTAACAGTAGAAATAATTCTTTTTCAATGTTTATTCAATTCTTCTACTTCTTTCTTTTTCTTCTTCTTTACTTCCTTTCTTCCTTTTATTCTTTCTTTTTACTCTTTCGTTCTTTTTCATTCTTTCTTTCAGTTTCTTCTTTCTTTCTTTCTTTCTTTTTCTTTCTTTCTTTCTTTCTTTCTTTCTTTCTTCTTTCTTTCTTTCTTTCTGTTTTCTTCTTTCTTTCTTTCTTTCTGTTTTCTTCTTTCTTTTTTCTCCTTTCTTTTTTCTTTCTTTTTTATTCTTTCTTTCTTTTCTTCTTCTTCTTTTTCAATGCTTCTTCAATTATTTTTCAATGCTGCTCCTATCTTGTTTTTTTTTTCTTCTTACACATCTTTTCTTTTTTTACTTTTTGATGCTGGTTTTATCTTGTTTTTTTTTTTGTGTGTTTTATTTTTTTTCATTCTTACTCTTTTTTCTTTGTTTTCTTTTTTTTTTTCATTTTCCTTCTTTCTCTCTCCATTTACTTCCACTTATCATCTTTTTCTTCTTCCATCAATTCAATTTTTGGTTAATTTAGGAAAACCTTTCTTAACACCCAAAAACTTTTAATAAACATTCTAACTTGAAAAGAATTTATTAATATATATATATATATATATATATATATATATATATATATATATATATATATATAAAAAATAAGTGTATATATGTAGGTATTTACTCAAAATGTAGGATATGTTACAAGTGTGGGGCATCCAGCACGTATTGAACTCACTTTTCAGTAGTAATGGAGCTGCAAGACTAGCTAACTAACCATTACACCACAATGGAATGATGGGTATATATGTATGTGGATGTACATATTTATAAAAATGTGTATGTGTGTACTAATAGTTGTTGACTTACAGCCAATATGACCTACAATGACCCACACTTATGACTGCAAGCAAAAGGTTTGACTAAATAAGACCAACATTTTTTTTAAATTGTTACATCGTAAATGACCAGTTATACCAAGTGGTTAATCATGGGAGTATTATGAGGAGAATCCTTCACATGAGTCCTTCACATGAGTCCCACACAGAGTGATCTGTATCTACTTAAATAGTGGCTAGCACTATCACCACTTCTGAGGTACGGGAAAGATGGGTCATTCCATTATATAAAAATGATAAGACATTTTTTGTAACTGTAAAGAAATTATATCATACTACAAAAAGTAAAAAAGATTATGAAATATACTGTACATGTATTCTAACAAATAAAGTAAAGTCATCGGGATGGTCTAAAGTCAGTATCAGCCAGACAGCGAGGGAGTCTATCCCCTTTTCACTAATGCTAGACCAAGGAGATTGTTTTAATGCCTGAGATGGAACGCCAAACCTACCATCAGCTACTTAATTTACCGCACAGATCCCTGCATCAAACCCAGAACCTTGTGGTTCCTAGGCCTACACTCTACCGACTGAGTTTTGCAAAATACATCTTTTCAATCAGAGGGAGTTGTCAGCAGTGTCATTTTCCTGGGTCCCTTGAAAAATTTGAGTCTTCAAACATACTTTCTCTCCCAGGCAACCTTAATCAGAGCTCATTGGATGCTGATTCTACCCACCCCCAGCAACAGGCTTTTACAAATCTTGCCTCCAATTTGATATTTGTAAATTTTTTTACCAATTCAGTGGTTCCATAGCTTTATACATTTGGTCATGATATCTCCAGCTAGTGGCATTTGAGTGCTGTTTTACCGCTATCTTTACATGAGTTTTCTAAGTTTTAACTTATATATATACACACTGACTAGAGCACCTATGTGGTGTAATGGTTAGTAAGTTAGATTCACGGACTATTGTTAATGAATTTGATTCTCATTGATTGGGTGCTCCATACTTCTGGTCTTGTGCCACATCTAAGCTAAGCTTAGTAAATAACTATATACACTGATTATTAAAAAAAACGGTTTAGCTCAATCAGTAGAGCATCCACCTAAGAATCACAAGGTTCCAGGTTTGATACCATTCCTTGCCAACTCAGTGCATGACAAGCCACAGATTGGGTAATTTGATCTGTGTGGTAAAGTGGAAAGCTAACGGTAGGTGTGGTGCTCCATCTCAGCAAAAACAATCTCCCTGGTCCAGCACTGGCAAAAAGAGGATAGACTCCCTTGCTGTTCGGCTGATACTGACAATAGGACACTTAGCCAACTTTATTTACTTACTTTTATAAAAAGATCATAAAGTATAACAACAACAACAAAAAAATGATAAAAGGTACTAACCATTACAGAATCACTAAAAAATACTAAACAGATTGTATATGTGTTTAGGTAATTTGCATATTTTGCCTTAAAAGTGATTATGAATAAATTAAAAAACAGGGTATTGGAAAAATAAGATTACGCATAGATAAGTTAGTATTTATCCAACCCATTTGCAATGTGTAGGATGTGGTAAAAGGTCACAAGTATGGGGCATCCAGCTAAGATTGAACTCACTTTTCAGTAGTAATGGAGCTCTAAGATTAAGTTGCAAACTATTAGACCACATTGGAACATCTGAAATATCCACCTTGTTCATCACAGGTAGAATATGACACAAGGTCACAAGTATGGAGCATCCAGCAAGGACCAAACTTGCTTCTCAGGAGTAATGGGTCTGCGATACTAGCTTGCTAAACATTACACCCTGATGGGATGCCTTAAGCACATAGATAAGTATGTTTTATTATTCATTTTCAACCCTATTTTTAATAAACTTTTTTCATTTTTTTAAAAATAAGAATTTCTTTTGTTAGTAGCTTGTATAATTATTCTCAGCTGAAATAGTGTTGTTATAATCTAAATCTTACTCACAAACCAGCAATATTAGCCTTATTGACAATTTTTTATCTGGGATAGGATAGATATATTTATCAACAGGAGGGTAAATAAAAGGATAAAACCATTTTAGATTTTGAGTATAGAGTAAATTCTGAATTCAAACAAAATTTGGGTTTTAGCAGACTGTCATTTGATAATAAGAGTCTGGGGGTAAAAAAATTTTTTTCTTTTTCTAATTAGTGAAATAGATCACTAATTAGGACTGAGCCTATTCTAGCGTCTATTTAATCAAGAAATGATTATCTGCAATTTTATTACTTATAAATCTTATTGTTGCCTTTGCAATAAATAATACAAAAATATACAATAACATTCTCAGTTCCTCATCAGATCTTTACTAAACCAATATACACTAATCTATGCTTAGTGTACTACATAGTGAGGATAGATGAAGTTAGCACAATGTAATTCCATCAGAGTTGAACACTGATGTAAATAATCTTTTTTTGCTTAAATAGGTATTTGCCATGCATCCCACTTATGCAGGCATGACACAAGGACGTTTATGTGGGCCCACCCATGAGCCGAAGCTCATGGGTGGTAGGTGCAAAAAATGTGTTGATCCCATCGGCATTCCCCTCTCAAGGGGGGCACCTCAGGAACTGAGCAATAAACCCAGTCCTGCCCCTTTAAATTAAGGGGGCAGGTATTGCCTGGGGGGAGAGCCCTCTGGGATCAATGCAGTTAATTACTTTATTGGTCTAGTGGTAAAAGCTCACAGGACCCCGGCAAAAGTAGCTTTTGATTTTATTTTAATTCTGTAGAATCTCCAAGTTTCTGGCTAGCAGTATATAAACTTCAGAAAAAATAACTCTTTCAAAATTTTGATAAACTTGGTATGAAAGGTGTGAAAGTGAGTGCTTTGCACCATAACCATTCCAATGCTCACAAATCCAGATCTGTATCTACCTCGGATCTAGTGGCTTCTTGTAGTGGTGGCCTCTGCATCTGTGGGTATCCCACAGCAAGCCACTCATTAGTTACTGGTGCGCCCGCCTGCATACTATCCAAGTGACTCTGTGTATGATCAAGCCCCAACAGATGAGCTGGTTAACTTTGAAAATCCCTTGTCTACAGTATTGATAAACAGAATTATAGATAAACTCATAAGTGATATTCTCCTGTGAAAACACCAGTGTTGGTCAACTAGCAAAGATTTATATTGATCAGCTCAGTATAGATACTTAATGCCATGTAAAGGACTTGCTATGAGTGATGACCAACAGTGACGGCTGGCAAGTGAGAATTGATCAGCTCTCTGCAGATACTGGATGCCGTGAAAAGGACTTTCTATGAGTGATGACCATCAGTGATGGGTGGCAAGAGAGAATTGATCAGCTCTCTGCGGATACTGGATGCCGTGAAAAGGACTTACCAGAAGTGATGACCAATAGTGACGAGTGGTAAGAGAGTCATAAGAATCCATACTATCAGCACAACCTGATGATAATGATGAGGTTTAAAATGCTGATTTGTCTCTGATATTGACAAATAATTTCATAACTTGCAACCAATACACATTTAGCAATAAAAAAAAAGTTTAATGTTGAAGATTTTGCCACTTGGTTCAATGTTTCCAACTTTAGTGATTCTATTTCTAAAAGCAGCCCTAGCAGTCCATCTGGAAGTTATCTTTTCTGCTTCTACACCCCCACTGCCCTGCCTTCCCCTACATCCGTACCACCTACACTACCAAGGGGAGGTACTGGACTGCTTCCCTGTAAGCCTTGGCAAAGATCAATAATCAATCATCTGCTAGGTCTTTGGTCTTTACTTCTTATTTCATCAGATAATTATCTCCTAGTGAGGAGTGGTGGTAAATGGAAGGTCACAAACAGTTGATTTCTATGGCTACAGAAAAATGGATTCAATAAAGAAAGACTGGTGAAGAAACTATGGAAGGACAGAGAGAGAGAGAGAGAGAGAGAGAGAGAGAGAGAGAAACTAAAGGGAAAAAATATGGAAGGATCAAAATTGAAAATAAGAAATTGAAACTAAGAGAAAATAAAAAAAAGAAAAAAAGAAAAAGAAAATGAATGGGAAATGGTTTAATGTTTATGTTAGGTTGATGGCATCTTTCCTATTTTCTATCAATGTATATAAATGTCTGAATCTGGTTAAATGTATGGACATTTGAATCTGTTTCAAAAGAGTGGTGGAAAAAAAAACATAAATAACACAATAGGCTACATATAGGTATTTATTAGACTGTTCTAAGCTTGGCACAAAGTCAATGACAAAGCACTTTGAAATAAAATAAAAACAAAAAAACGATTGTATATTAATCTATATATTACTAAAATTCTCATATATATATATATATGACACGCGTACCCCCTTACATAATAAATGCACACAGCAACTCAAATGTTAAAAGAATATTTTCTCGCCACTTACTTCAAACAAACATTTTTTCTTAATGAACATACATTCACGCTCGCACGCACACACACACACATACAACCTTGAGGTTTGTTTCGATGTCGTTTATCGCAAAAGATTTATACACACACATGCAACCACACACACAAAACACCTAAAAATGAACAATGCCTTTTTTCGATACACACACTCACACACTCACACCGTAAAAGAGAATATTTGACGTTACATTTCAAACCGTCCATTTTTCAGCGTCCTTTCTTCAGATTTCAAATTTTGAACAGATTGATAAACAAGGACTATCGCTTGCTTTTCTCGTTATCCTGTGATAACATTGTTTTTATCACCTTCCTTATACCAACAAATGCCCTGAAGATGATCTAATTAATACTGCAGCGTCAGCCAATAAACTTACCACTCAAGTTATTTAAACCTGTGTTTTTTCAATTTTCTTAATATACTACATACCGTCGGATTCACTTCCATCTCTTCACATATATATATATATATATATATAAATCACAAATTAAGAATAATCTGACAAAATGTGAAAAAGTATACAGGGAAGGTGAATAGCAAAACACAAACAACTGATTCAATTTATATTTCGTCTCTATTCATTCTGATGAAGTTTCTGAATTAACATAAACAAAATATTAATTGAATTGATTGTTTGTGTTTTGTTATTCATCTCCCCTGTATATTGTTACACACATGCACACACACACACACACACACACACACACACACACACACACACACACACATATAAGATATTTTGGGATCTACAGAACTTTATCTATTAATAATGGAGATTCACTTCCGGTTTTTGTCTGTAACAAAAATTACGTCACTGCTTATGTCACATTACCCAAAATCGTCATAACATAGAATAAAATTTATTCTACGATTTTTGGCATGTTCAAATTTTGAGTGTATTTATTCAATAAATACACTCAAAATTTGAACATGCAGCATTAGACAGTCCTCATTGTTTTTTAAAACAAGTTTTAATAAATACATGACTGGTATTATATATCTATATATAGTTTGTTTTATTTTAATACATATTTAAAGTTTACATTTCAAATTGTTTTATTTTTTTAATCCTTTGATGAATTTGATGATTTTACTTACTTAGGGTACAAACTCGCTCACATTGAATTTTTAACTCCCACCCCTCACTGTTTCAAAATCTACTTTTACATTGCCCGGAGGGTGTTTTTTATTTTGTACTAGTAATAGCAATAAAAAGACTACATCTTATTATTTTTCATTATGAAAATTAAATTCATTTCTTACATTTTAATTTTCATAATGAAAAATAATAAGATATATGGTTTTTATTGCTATTATATATATATATATATATATATATATATATATATATTATACACACATAGGGTGCTTAAAAAAATTTGATGTCATTTGAGATGTACATAGAATAATGGATATCTTTTTGTAATTTAATAACTTGACCAATTCTGATTCCAATGATCTCAAATTTTAACAACATGTAGATACAACTTAAAATTTTATGTTTTATTTATTTTTCTTTTCAGATATAGAATTGTCCTTCACTGGAATAGTAAAGGTATATTAAACATATATTTTTAGTTGTTTTTTCACATGCTGTTAAAATTTGAACAAGAATTGGTCAAGTTATTAGATTACAAAATGATATCAATTTTTTCTGAAACACTCTGTACAACTCAATTGATATCAAATCTTTTGAAACACTCTGTATGTATATATATATATATATATATATATATATATATATATTATATCATATATATATATATATATATATATATATATATATATATATAGAGGGAATAGAGAATGAATGAGAAAAGTATTGGCATATAAAGGTACTCAATGCTAAAATAGCAGAGCAGGTTTACAATCATATAATATATATATATATATATATATATATATATATATATATAGTGAATAATATGAGTGGTATATTTCTAAGCAGAGAGTGCTCTATATCATTGATAGCATTTATATTTGGGTTAAGGTTGCATGGACATGGAGTCAACAAAATTTGGGATTTGGTCTGAAAATCACATTGGCGGGAAACTGTCAGTAACCAGGTGTTGACTCCATGTCCATGCTACCTCAACTCATATATATATATATATTATGATACAAATGATTTGGGGTAAATATTTATCCATTATTTATTTAAAATTGGTGTGAAAACCTTGCAAGAAGTAAAATAATAATGATAATCATTATGCTAGATGTGGCTTAATGTATCAATGTCATTCAAAACCATTTTTAAATATTATCTCAGACCATTCTATTTGACTCATACATGCATCTGTAACAGGTACTACCACACTGAGTCAGAGTAGGCCTGGGAATAATGGCAATGAAGGGGTGAATCCCCCCCCCAGAGTTCCAGAATTGGACCTTACGACTAGATGAAGATTAGTGTCATACTTAGACACTAAAAAAAAAAAAAAAAAAAAAAAAAAAAAAGCAAATACTATTCATACACTAGACCAGGGGTGCCCAAATTTTTTGGGCTTTCAAGCTACTTTTGAAATGATCTGGTCAGTGATCTACCTGTATTAAAAAAATGCTAAGTAGGAAAACTCTGAATTCTAACTCTGTTAAACTCCACTTAAAAATTAGCCTTGTGCTACATCCTGCTCATGCAGAGAGGTTGGGTAAATACATATTCAATAGACTTTTGCAAGAATTTATCAGCGCCAAAGATTCTTCAACAATGCCAAGACAAATACTTCTTAGTGAAGATATCTAGCTGAAATAATCACCTTAGTCTGAAAATGGTGAAACTCACTTCACCTTATATTCTTAATGTCTGATGTTAAATCCAGAGACAAGAGATTTTTCTTTTCTTCATCTTATAGCCATTCAAGTAATACTTATCATAACTGAACTTTGCACCTCCTAATCTTTCTCTACTGACCGTTGTAACCAAGGGCAGTTTGGAAGCTCAAAATGGTCAAGAGAAATATTTAAAATCCGTCCATTATTGTAGACCTATGATTCTGGTAAGTAGAGTAAGCTTATACAGCTGAAATATACTTCCTTTACAAAAAGGGAAAAAAAATTATCATAGATAAAATATGATGTGTGTTCAAAAAGTATCAAGACTGAAGCTGTATTTACCAAGATGGAAATGAACACTGAATAAAATTTTGATTTTCTTCAAAATACTCCCCTTGGCATTCAACACATTTATTCCAGTTTTTCAGAGTCATTAGAGCATTTGCCTAGGAATCACAAGATTCTGGGTCATTGTAAACTCAGCACATGAGTAGCACAGCTTGGGTAATTTGATCTGTTCAGTAAAGTGAGGAGCAAAAAGGGGATACATTCCCTCACTGTTTGGCTGATTCTGACATTAGGCCACTCCAATATCTTTACTTACTACTTACTGTTAACCTGAATTCAGAATTTTCCCATATATTCAAACTTTTAACCATCATTTGGATTATGTTATCATTGACACATTGTTTGATGAAAAAAAGTTACTATTATTAAAAAGGAGAAAGAAATATGCCAAATACTTAACATCAGATTTAAGACAGTTACTGTTTTCAAATTGCAGGAATTACAATAGGATTCCTATCTTTCTTTCTTTCAAATTTCATTTTTTCTTTCTATTTTCTTTCTTTCTTTTCTTTCTTTCTAATTTCATTTTCTTTCTAATTTTCTTTCTTTCTAATTTTCTTTCTTTCTTTCCAATTTTTTTCTTTCTTTCTATTTCTTTCTTTCTTTCTTTCCTTTCATTTCTTTCTTTCTTTCTAATTTTCTTTCTTTCTTTCATTTTTTCTTTCTTTGTAATCTTCTTTCTTTGTAATTCTTTCTTTCCAATTTTCTTTCTTTCCAATTTTCTTTTTTTTTTCTTTCTAATTTCATTTTCTTTCTTCTTTCTTTCTTTCTTTCTTTCTAATTTCTTTCTTTCTTTCTAATTTCTTTCTTTCTTTCTAATTCATTTTTTTTCTTTCTTTCTTTCTAATCTCATTTTTTTTCTTTCTTTCTTTCTAATCTTTCTTTCTTCTCTTTCTTTCTTTCTTTCTTTCTTTCTAATCTCTTTCTTTCTTTCTTTCTTTCTAATCTCATTTCTTTCTTTCTTTCTTTCTAATCTCATTTCTTTCTTTCTTTCTTTCTAATCTCATTTCTTTCTTTCTTTCTTTCTAATTTCATTTTTTTCTTTCTAACTTTTTTTTTTCTAACATTCTTTTTTTCTTTCTTTCTTTGTGTTGCATTTTATCTATTTTTTTATAAAAATTCTATTTCAAATCATGAAATTTTCTTTCTTCCTTGGTAGTATATTTCTTTCTGTCTTTCTTTCTTTAACAGTTCTTCAAACAAAGCTGTTAACCATTATTTGACAACTCCAAAACAGAATACAGAATGTTAGTATGCAAAAAATAAACCCCCCAGTTTTAAAGATGGAATTTAGATGTCTAGTCGAATTATACATCTTCTTGATGCATCAAAGGTGGTCTTCAGTAATGCACTGTAATCATTGTTAATTTCAGGTTTTTAAGCATCAGCTCAGCTCATACAGGAACCATGATCTCTGACTCTGGAAGAGTCAGATTACCTTCTTGCAAGTGTGCTACTCTCATACACCTCAACATTGCAAAATCAAGGGAAAATCAAAAAAATTAGATACATGGTGTAGTGGATATAGGTATTGTGTTAATACAGTTCTAAGTGACAGTTATCTCTAGGCTACAGTTTCAATCCTGGTCAAGGGCGACAGTAACATAGAATAATTAACACAGCTTAGCACTTGTACTCAGTTGTGGTTAGCGGAATGAGAACAGTCTACCTCCATGGATTGAATAAAGCGTTAGGTTCAAAGTTCCATGAAGGCTCCCAATTATGAGAAGAATTAGGTTTCCAAGTTCAAAGAAAAGGTTTCCAAGTTTGAGGGGGGGGGGTTCCAAGTTCAAGAAGGTTCCCAAGTCTGACAAGAAATACCTGAAGAAGGCCAGAGAGTACATCAGCCAAAACGTTGTGCAGGTAACAATTAAGATGAGGACAATAATTCAAATAATCCAAATAATACATTAAAAAAAAATTTGAAAAAAAAAAAAATCCAACTAATTAAATGGAAATATCTCCACTAGTTCTGTCCAATGAGCATTGACCTTTTAACTACTTCATCATTCCTTTTCCATGGCTCTGATCTCTTAAGCCAAATCTATTTGAAAGCAGTCAGAATTTCACTAGGGATGTCCTTCAGCACTTTTGCTCTGACTCTGCCAATTATCCCTATTTATAGCTAGATCTCAGTGAAAAAGTTTGCCTTGTGAGTGAGGATTAGAATGCACTGACTGTATCCACTGTATGAAATGTAAGACAACCACCCCCCTCCACCCTTACACACCTCCTAGTCTATTCTACTATTTTCCCCATAGTTAGAGAGAGAAGAGATGGATTCATACCTTTCCCAAGAGTATTAGCACAAAGTGAAACCAAAACAGCTAAATCCTGAATTTGAACTTAGATTGCTGATTCCATTAACTACAATACTAACTATTACGCCGAGCACGCATCAATAATATTTTGCCTCAATGACACAGAGTAAATTTCCAAGGTTAGCTTTAGAGAAAAATTACTGCTTTTGATGCCATGGAATTTTCTAGAGATATAGTATTGCCCATAACACACTGAATATTATTTTTATAAATGGAAAACTTTCTGCCAAACGAAGTGTGCATGGTGAAATGGTTAGTCGTACAAAATGGACTCATCGACCTGTTTGCATTTCAACATAATGCTAGTACCCTTGGGAAAATCCATATATTCTCCCTCCAGCTATGGGTAAATAGTATGGCAGACTGGGCTCTTTAACCTTGGATAGGCAACCGGTCTAGGAGAAGGAAAACTCTGAATTCAAACCTGTTAAACTCTGCTTAAGAAATTGACTTTGTGTCACATTCTGCTTGTGTGGAGGGTTGGTAAATGTGTAAGACCAATGATAAGTCATCAGGGTGGCCTAAAGTCGGTATCAACCAGACCGCGAGTGAGTCTATCCCCTTTTCACAAGTGCTAGATGCCTCACTTACCATCAACTCCTCACTTTACTGCACAGATCCCTGTGCTACTTATAAGATGAGTTGGCAAGAGCCGGTATTAAACCAGGAACCTTGTGATTCCTAGTCGGGTACTCCAAAAACTAAGCTAATGATCTTATTAAATCTCATAAAACAATATACAATCAAAACAGATAATACTGAGCATTATTTATTAGCAAATATCTACAGCATTGAAACATATGTAGCACTCCAAAAATGACTACATCCCTTATATATATTTATGCAGTTTTAGTTTTGGTTATAAAGGAGTTGAAATTTCATTTTAGTTTCTAGAGTTTCAATGCTTTGGTAATAAGTAATACCATACAATGTTTCACTAGAAATAATGGTAGGTGTGGCGCTCCACCTCAGATTCCAAAACAATCTCCTTGGTCTAGCATTAGTGGAAAGGGGATAGACTCCCTTGATGTCTGGCTGATACTGACTATAGGCCACTCCGACAACTTAGAAATAATAAAATTTGCTTAGAAGTCACAAACAGGGTTGGTGCTAGGGTCTCATCTCCCCACTAAATCTATAATATGAGTCCCCCACTCTACTACATGTCAATTTTCATAAAGTAGTATTCATAAAAAATATATGTAATCTTCCCTCCAGAGCACCCAAGCAGGCTTGTGCCTCCTCTGGTTGGGGGTAGTATGTGCAGGTCTTGACCACAAGTAAGAGTGAGAACTGATAGTTTTGTTTCTTTTTTTTTAATGGCATATCAACCTTTGTGGGTTGTCTAATGCCAAAGCCATCCTTGTAGAAGAACAGTAGTGGTACTAAATAGAACCACTAACCATAGCTGGGGAGTTAGAACTGAACTCACTATTGCACCACATGAGCTGCCCATGTAATATGGTGTAATGGTTATCATTGTAGCAAATGGACTTAATACTGTTACTGTGATAAAACTTCAGAATTAATACTGTTCAAGTTCTTATGGCTTTCTTTGAAATAAGATAGAATTAATAATAATAATGATAATAATGATAATAATAATAATCTGGGACTTTGAAATAAAAACGGATTACCTTATCCCAGCAAAAAGACCAGACCTAGTGCTGATTAACAAAAAAGAAAGAACTTGTCAACTGGTGGATTTTGCAGTTCCAGCAGATCACAGGATGAAGCTGAAGGAAAATGGACAAATACCTGGACCTTGCCAGAGAACTGAAAAAGTTATGGAATATGAAAGTCAAAGTGATACCAATTGTAGTTGGTGCACTTGGAATCGTCCCAAAGGGATTGGAAAAGGGATTGGAAAATCTGGACATCAGAGGAAAGATTGAGACCATCCAGAATACTGCACTGCTGCAATCTGCTAGAATAATTAGAAGAGTTCTGGAGACTTGAGGAGACTTGCTGTCACTCAGACTCCAGTGAAAGACCATCATCTAACGCTGATGTGAAAACTCTAAAGGAGTGAATAATAATACCTCACAGATGAAAAAGTTGTGATGAAAGTGATGATGATAGTTGGTATCCTTGGAACATTCCCCAGAGGACTGGAAAAGACATGAGAGGACCTTGAATTAGAGAAAGAATCCAGACCACAGCACTGTTAAAACCATTCAGAATACCAAGAAGAGTCCAGGTTACCTGGCTGTCATTCTAACTTTAGTGAAGAAACACCTATTAAAACTGATGTGAAAAACTTGCATAGAGTGGTGATGATGGTGGTGGTAGTAGTAGTAGCAGCAGCAGCAGCATTATATACAGTTTTAAATAAACTACCTATTTTTGTGTCTATCAAAACCTTATGGGACTGGGGCAAATATTTTAGAATCTTTTTTTTACAGGAAGTTAAGTTTTAAAAGAATGTCAATGATATAAGTGGGGAGGTACTACCTCTCCCACCATCCATTATTCTTACCCTTCTTTCCTTTTAATTTCTCTGCCTCTGAGCTTGAGGGACGTTGCCATTCAAGTCAGAAATAAAATGCAAACAGAAGAAAATGTGGAGGATTTCATAAAAAAACAAAAACATTTTGAAAATAAATACATTATTCTATTCTTTACATGCTGGAATACTCGTATATGCTTTATTGAAATCAATAAAAGTTTATTTTTTACAAACATATCCATTTGAAAAGAAACACTCTCTTCATCTGTACATATGATTTCTCTTTTTTCTAAATTTAGTTGGATAAATCAAGCATAGTATACATTGATTTATTCAGACTACTATCCTCGTCTTGGTTATTAAAGTCAACCATTGCACCCTCTGTCCTCCTTCAAGATCACAGTAATATTCCAAGTGGAGTTGCTAGTGTTATGGTTATCGTTGTTGAAAATGGACATGGTTCTAATTCTGAACAAGACTGTTTGCATTTCATATAGTGCTAATACTCTTGAGAAAGGTATACATCCAACTAGTTTCCCTCCAGCTATGGGTAAATTGAATAGCAGAGTGGGCTCTTTAATCTTGATTAGGCAACCAGTCTAGGAGAAGGAAAATATCGAATTCAAAACTACATTTATGAAATTTACCTTGTGTCATGTCCAACTTATGTGGAGGGTTTGGTAAATATGAATAATAGTCCAAGTAGATAAAGGAAAACTTAGGATAATTCCTTACATTATAAATTTATGGAGGTGCATGGTGTAATGGTTAGAGTCCTAGAAAATGGACTCATCAACCCGAGTTCAAATCCTAGACAAGGCTGATTGCATTTCACATAGTGCAAATACCCTTGGGAAAGGTATGAATCTATATATACTCCCTTCAGCTCTGGATAAATAGTAAGGCAGACTGTGCTCTTTAACCTTGTCTAGGTAACTAGTCTAAGAGAAGGAAAACTCTGAATTCAAACCTGTTAAACTACGTTCAAGAAATTTACCTTGTGTCACATCCTACTTATGTGGAGGGGTTGATAGATATGAATAATAGTCCAAGTAGATCAAGGAAAACTTAAATGATTCCTTACATTATAAATTCAAACAGATACCTTGAATGCATCTTAAAAATAACTATGTTGGTGATGCTATAAAAAAAGATGAATTTCCATTTGAAAAAACAAGAAAACATCATGTGGAGCTTGAGGGTCTGATAAGTATAGAAAGGGTTGCACTTGCACAATCTCATGTTCCCCCCAAAAAAAAAAAAAAAAAAAAACAATGATAAAAAATATAAAATTTGCTGATCAAAAACTATAAAACAAATCTAAACACCAATATTTAGATTGATTGATTGATTTTAATGGCATGTCAACCCATTTAGGGTTATTTTATGCCTAGAGTTAGGGAATTGTATTCACTATACATTTATATTTACATTTGTGCAGTTGTTTTTTAAAAGGCTTTTTTGCATACAGTTATATGATATCAATTATTCCTATATAATACAAATGATTTACACACAGTCAAGTATTTCTATTCAATACTAATAATTATATGGTTTAAAGTAATTATTTTTATTTAACAATAGTGATTTGTTTGCACACAGTTACTACCCCTCTGAGTTAGAGTAGACCTGGGAGTAATGGAAGTAAATGAAGTGGTACTTCATATTCCTCATATCTCCAGAACTGCTGGAGCCTCACTAACAGATGTAGTTTAGAGTCATATCCAGGACATCCTTTTGGTCCTATTCCTAAGTAACAAGAATTTCAGGAATGTTGGTCTGGATTCGTTTTTAATTTGCCTACAGAGTCAGCCTGATTCCATGGTATGATATGTTGGGCTACAGCCTCTAGGAGTAAAGTTGAAAAATGTGACACACTGACACACTCATTTATTATTAGAGATGAGTAATCACTTCACAGATTTTAAAATTTAAAAGCTTCTAAACAATGAACACTCAAGCATCTTTTTCTCTGACAATTTATGCCAACAGATTTTGTTATCATTTAAAAAAAACAATTCCATGGTATCCAATGAATCTGTATAGGTGAACTATGCAATCATACAAATAAACTGTTAATTTCAACAAACTGTTTTCCCTTTTTCAGTCGTATTTCGTAACAACAATTAACCAAATTATTTATTAAAATTAACTCTCTAACTTTTTTGTTTGTTTCTTTTCCTGTTCATAACAATGAGAAAGTAGAAACTATACTCCCTCTCTCAGATTCAGGTGTCGGTTCCTGGCACTTCTGCCTAAAATCAGAGAATAGATAACCAGCTTTTTGGTCAGGGTTAGTGCAGTATCTGTTACTTATTATATGATAAATTAATGTAAGTAAATTCATTGTGTGGTAAAGTCATTATAAGTAAATTCATCATGTGGTATATTCATTGTGAGTTTATTGTGTGGTAAATACCTTGTTGGTAAATTTATCATGTTGGTAAATTCATGATGAGTAAAGTTCATCATGATCTCATCATGTGGTAAACTCATCATATGGGGATTTTATCGTCTGCTGTATTTATTGTAAATTCATTCTTGGTAAATTCATGATGAGTAAAGTTCATCATGATTCATCATGGGGATTTTATTGTGTGGTAAATTCATTATGTAAGGATTTTATTATGTGGTAAATTCATTATGTGGTAAATTCATCATAAATAAATTTGTGTGGTATATTCATCATTGCTAAATTCATCATATGGTGAATTTATCACAGGTAAATTATTCATGGCTAAAATCAGAATTTAATCATTGCTTTTAAAGATTTTATAAAAACAGCTAATGAGTTAGGGTTAGAGAAACCAGCGTCTGACTAGAACCACAAGTTCCAGGTTCAATACCGGCCCTCACCAACTCAGCGTATGAGTAACACAAGGATCTGTGTGGTAAAGTGAAGCTGAGTAGGTGTGGTGTGCCGCAAGACGCCAAAACAGTCTCCTTGGTCTAACACTCCCTCGCTACCTGGCTGTTACCGACTTTAGGCCACCTCAATGACTGGAACTGTGTGGTAAAGTGAGGAGGTGATAATAGGTGTAGTGCTCCGCAAACACCAAAACAATCTCCTTGGTCTAATACTAGTGAAAAGGGGATAGACTCCCTTGCTATCTGGCTGACTTTACTATAATAGCAATTAATCTGATGCAATAAATTTAACACATGATGAATTCACCAACAATGAATATATCTAGAATGAACCATATCAATATCTCTCATTATCAAAACATCTAGATTTTACTTTAAGGACATACAGAATATATTGATGGATATTATTTATAAATATACAAAAAAAAAAATGAAAACCATTGTTAGTAAATCTTTAATGTAGAGAGTTTAGATTTTGCTTTAGTATTTAAAAATAAACTTGAATGCCTAAAAATATCTTTTTGATATAGACAAGTATAAGATGTAAGATGGAGCCAAGCACTATGCTATTGAATTGAAGTGAAAGGTGAGGCTAAGGTAGAAGGACTGTTGTATGTGGAATAATTGACGACTGCCTAAAATAAATTGATATTTACTACTAAAGAGAGGGGCAACTGTGGGGAGGGAGATTATTTCAGAATGAGGCTACTGCTTCAGAGGAAGAGAAAGAGAAAGCTATAATTTGCAATTCATAATTCATGTAGTAGTTACCTAACTATTGCTTTCTCTTATGCTTTCAATAAAGACACCTTCATTGATCCTAAAATAGATTATATCAGCTCTAAGAATTATATAAGTAATTTTGTAGACATTGTAAGTGATCTAATATAATGCAGATATATAGATAAATCCACAAACCTAACAATTAAAATAGCATCTAATTAAAAATAAACAGATATTTATTTTTCAGCATAGTATCTTTCCAATCCATTTAGCCCAACATTTCCTTATAGATCACCTTGAATTGTACATTATATATATATATATATATATATATATATATATATAATGTTTGTGGTAATGAGGATCATTCCATGTGTAGTTTAAACATTGTGATACAGGTAATCCGAAGTGAGAGCCCGTTGTGCTAGTGCCATTAAGTGGATGGACAGTGTTATATCTATTTCCCAACCTAAATTGTAAGCAGCCCCCAGATAATTAATCACCTATGAAACTAACATACACCCTATCCCTCTCCCACCTCACTCACCTCACCTCATACAAGCTTACTAGCCCCACACTTACTACTCTCCCAAACTAAGAACCCCCTCCAAGATTTATGAATTCAAACCCTTGTATTCTGGACAATTCCTTCAGTAATAACCGTGTTTTTGTTCATGTCTGAAGATGCTGTAATTATGCAGTTGAAAAAATTATTTCAATGAAACAAATTTAAAGTTTTTTTCCTTAATTTATCATTTAGCTCAAGAGCGTTTAGAAACCACAAGGTTCCTAGTTCGATACCGGTTCCGCCAACTCAGCGTATGAGTAGCACAGAGATACCGATATATATATATATATATATATATATAATCAACCTCTCTGCACTAGTAGGATGTGATACAAGATCAATTTCTTCAGAAAAAGGTTTGAATTTAGAGTTTTCCTTCTCTTAGACAGGTTTCCATTCCACGGTTAAAGAGCCCAGTTTGCTCTATTATTTACTTATAGGTGGAGAGAGAATAGATAAAACCATACCTTTCTCAAGAGTATTAGTGCTATGTGAAATGTAACCAGCCTTGTCCAGGATTTGAACTTGTGACACCATGTCCATTTCCTACGATAAGAACCATTATATCATGGGTACTCCTTTCAATGCATTTAACCCAACATTTCGTATAGATCATCTTGAATTGTACATGTCCTGGTTATGGCACTAAACTGCGACTGGTGATGAGGCTCCAGTTCTTGAAATTGGGGAGTGTGGAGTCACCCCTTCATTGCTATGACTCTCAGGTCTGTTCTGACCCAGACCACTCTATCAATAAGGCTTAGAATATGCTAACTCTATCCCCTGAAGAGGAGTAAGACCCTCCCAAAAAGGTGTTCTAGGTATGACACTAAACTGCACCTGATCATGAGGTTTCAGTTCTGGAGAGTATGGTGTCACCTCGTCATTGCCATTACACCCAGGTTCACTCTGACCTGGAGTAGTAGTACCAGTTAGGGTCCCAACTGTTGGTCAGATAGATCTTTCTTTTTTTTAAATGTTTGTATTCAATAGGACTGTGTGCAAAAAAAAAAGCCTCTTAAGAAATAACTACACAAAAAATTAATGCATTTCAATAACCTCTAGGCATGAAATAACCCTAGAGAGGTTGATATATCATTAAAATCAATCAGTCAATTAATCTGACTCTGAGCAATAGTACCTGTTAGGGTCCATCTATAGGCTAAATAAATCTGTTTGAGATAGTGTTTAAAATGGTTTTGAACTATATTGATACATTGGTTCTTAAAACATTGATATTGAAACTAGATATGAAGTTAGTATTATTCGGACTATTGTCCTCATCTTCATTGTTATCTGTACAACGTTTCGGCCGATGTGCCCTTCAGCCTTCTTCAGGTATTTCTTGTCAGACTCGCGAACCTTCTCTGACAAGAAATATCTGTAAAAAGCCCGGAGATAACAATGAAGATGAGAACAATAGTTTGAATAAAACAAATAATGCTAATAATCAAGCCTCATCTCAAAAATTCAGAGAAATAGATATGGAGTGTTTACCCGTTTAAAACAAATTAGAACTACATTTAATCGTTTGAAAATTATTAGTATTTGATAGGAATACTTGTTAACCATAAGATTAAATGCAAATTATTCATATTAAAAATAGTCATTTGAAGCTACAATTTTTTGCATATTATTACTAAATAAGAATAGTTATTTGGAAGCATAAAATTGATTGTAAAAAAGATCAACTTGAGCATTAAATAACTTAACAAGATTCGACATGTCATGAAACCAACCCACAAGCCAACCTACTTGTACAGTAAAAATTTCAGATCAAAATTCCAGTAATAACTGTATCATGATACAGACCCATTGGTCCCCCTGTGTAAATACATGTACATCAATAATCTGTAGTCTATGCAAAGAATCATTCTATTTTCAACAAAATAAAATTTATTTTCCAACAGCATCAGCTTCCTTGTCAATGCATTTAACCCAACATTTATCTAATATATATAATTATATAACCCAACATTTATCATATAAATCAAATATTATACAGTTAAGTCTATAGACTTATTGGTCCAGCCTTATATATATATATATATATACACACACACACACACACACACACATGAGTGAACCAATATATACATACACACACACACACACTGAGTGAACATATATATATATATATATATATATATATATATATATACACACACACACGAGTGAACCAATACACACACACACACATACAAGAGTGAACCAATATATATATATATATATATATATACAAGAGTGAACCAATATATATATACACACACACACACATACAAGAGTGAACCAATATATATATATATATATATATATACAAGAGTGAACCAATATATATATACACACACACACACACACGAGTGAACCAATATATTATATATATATATATATTATACACACACACACACAAGAGTGAACCAATATATATTATATATACATGCATACACTCAGAGTGAACCAATATATACATAATATATATATATATGCATAATATACATACATATATATACATATATGCATGTACATATATGCACATAATAAAAACACTCACATGTATATATATATATATATATATATATATGTATATATATATATGTATAAAAGATGAACAAACGTGATAAGACAAATCGGAATATTTCTTTTATGCTATTCATTTTTTGATTATTCTCAACTAGGTTCGACCTTAGGTCAGCGTCAAGAGAAAAAGTTTTTGCGAAAAAAATGTTTTTAGAAACTTTTCAAAAAGTTTTCAAAGTACATGATAAACCACAAAAAAAGTGACAGAAAATGTACTGTTAAATTGGCATATCCATTTGTTACGGGGGGGGGGGGGAACCATTTTGTGGTTAAATTATCTTCAATTGCTTTATTATATATACATATGTCTCTGTGGTGAAGGCTCCTGACTAATGTTTTTCGGTTTTATTAGGTTTGGGAGTGGTTCATTTCAAGTTAGATGTAAGTGGCCAGTGTCTGATGTATTTCTTGATATAGGTTTTAGTGACACCTACATTTTATAACTAGGAGTAATTAAGTTTCATATTAAGTTCAAATGAATGAATGGAGAGAATTGGAAAAGCCTACTAGACACGACCTCGTGTGTCTTTCGTCTCTCTGTATAGGTGTTTGTCAATATCTGAAATGAGGATAATTCCATAAGAAGTAAACCCTGACCAAATATTCCAACAACAATGAACATAAACGTAAATACAGAAGAATGTTTCATAAAACAAATATCACATTGAATATGGATGTAGGGGGGACAATAAATAATTGGTCATATGGGCATTTAGAATCCTTTCTCATCCTCTTTTTGTCCTGATTCTTTGCATCTTTTTATCTCTCATGAACAGAAGAAAGAATTTGTCTCTAAACCTGGCAACAAACTTTGTCTTGTCTCCACATTGAAATATAAGGTATATATCACTTTACCCTCTAAAGAAGTCAAGTAAGCCATTTTACCATTTTTGGAAGCCTTTTTATGTACAGCTTGTCCATGGAATAGAATGCACATTTTATCTGTTTGGACATATTTTTATTTCTATATATTAAATGTCCTATATCTGCATATGTGCTTATCTTGTCTTTGTTATGGCTACACATTGAGCTAAACGAGGAAAGTAACAGTGTACCTTCCCCTAGTGATGCTACCACAAGTAGCATCACTAAACTGAATAACTGACCAGACCAGCACAATACTAGTCCTGGAATCCAGCAAGATCAAACAAGGACCACTAGGAAGAGAAATTATAAGTTAACTAAGTGGTCCATTGAGGAGAAGAAAGTAATTCTCCACTGCTTCACTTATTCAAGGTTTGAAAGGTGGGGCAGAAGAAAAAAAAAATAGTATTTGAGGAACAATACAATCTTCAAAACTCCCAAAAGAAAAGATTAATTCTACATTTCTAATTTTTTTATCCATTTGCCTTCCAGCTTTTCACTCATTTTATGTTGATGTCTTTTTCAATTCTTTCAATGATGGTGAATTTAGAACCTCTGTTATCATGTTGTAGGTATGTACAAACTGCCGATTTATTTCAAAATACCTTCTCTTGGACTTTTCCTTTCAAAGCATACCTACAATTCAACAGAGGTTTAATGCTGGAGCTTCCTTCTCCAGTTTTGATTTTGGAGTTAACTTGCCTTCACCACAGCTTTGTCATTAGACTGGAGCCCCTTCTCCCCCCCCATATATATATATATAAGTTTTGACAGCAAGTCTCTTCAAATCTCCAGGACTCATCTAAGGAGTCTACCTGATTTTAACAGTGCTGTGGTCTGAATGGTCTCCATTCTCCCTCACAGTTCCCCACTCTTTTTTTTCCAGGCCTTTGGGGACCATTCCAAGGGCACCATCAATAATTGTTATCACCATCACTTTCCATGTTCCACAGCTTTTAACAGCTCACTAGTAAGGTACAGGTATTTGTCTTTTGTTTTTTTAAATTCTAATTCTATGATCTGCTGGAATGGCAAAATCCACTACTTGACAAGGTTGTTTCTCTTTTACCTCAAAGTCTCAGAGAATTTTATGCATCTCATTTTCCAGGAAAGATTCTGGTTTGTGTATATGCAATTTGTTAGCATCATCAAATTTTGGTCCCTTGCACAATTCTCTGTGGATAACCCTTGCTACCCAGTCATGCCTACTCTTGAAATTATATATGTATTAAGGAATACGACTTTATGAAAATTGTTATGTAGTAGAGTGGGTGCCTCGTATCATAAATTTGGAAACTCTAGAACTAGCCCATTTCATTTTAAGTTAATATTTGAGACTGTTAATAATATCTGATTTGTATAGATTCATCACTGAATCAAGTTGATTGACAATAAGAAAAATAGATATTTGTTTGCATTTTTTAACAATTAGTCTGTGTACTTACTGGTGTACATACAAAAGTTTAAACTTTATAATTTATTTGAAAAACATATTTAGATTATTTCATCCTATATATATATATATATATATATATATATATATACACACATTTTAAGATATTTTATTGTATAATTCTCTCTCTCACCGCCCTGTCGACTGGGGCGTTAGAATGCACCGACTGCACCTCTGCAGAGAGGTAAGACTCCCCCAATGGGACCACCTGTTGGCCGTGGGTGGCAACCCGTGATGCTTAAGGATAGAACCCAGGTGGATGAGCAGTCCATGACTTGCAATATTCCACTTTAGGCTTTTCTTGGGCTAGATGGGCCCCCTCCAATCAATCGGCTGGACACATCAAGCCCTAGCACCTATATGATTGCCCCAACCCTATTGCCCTTATGGCAACCCCCAATCCTTCTTATCATATGGGTGCTAGAAGGTGGTGGCTGAGGGTCTACATGTCCTGGGAATGATGTTAAACTCTATCTGATGGTGAGGTTCCAGTTTTGGAGGTTTGGAGAATGTGGAGCACCCCTTCATAACCATTGCTCCTTGGTCCACTCTGACCCGGAGTGGTAGTACCTGTTAGGGTCCCATCTATGGGTTGAATGAGCTGATAAACAAAATTGTATTATGCATTAAGAATGAATTTATTTCACAACTTTGTCGGCATTAAATAATCCACCGAGGTTGATATGCCGTAAAACAAAACAAACCAATCAATGTAAAATTCTTTAGAATACCAATATAATAATGTGTTTATATATATATATATATATATATATATATACATATATATACATATATAATTACCACTAATTTATTGTAATACCTTACAATGACACAAGAGTTTATTGGTTTTCTGTCACAGTATGAGAATAAACAATAGAAATGCAGCCTTATGTAATTTTTTGTCATGTTCACAACTTTCCACTCTCTCTCTCTCTCTCTCTCCCTTTCTCTCTCTCTCATATATATATATATATATATAATGTGTATGTGTAGAAAATAGAATTTTCTTCATACTATCAGATTTATTTCCATCCATTTTAGCTCCGTCGGTAGAGTGTTTGACTAGGAACCACAAGGTTCCTGGTTCGATACCGGCCCTCAACCTCAGACGCCAAAACAATCTCCTTGGTCTAATGCTAGTGAAAAGAGGATAGACTCCCTTGCAGTCTGGCTGATACCAACTTTAGGCCACCCTGACGACTTTACTTTTTTTACTTATATGAATATATATCTAAGAGAGAGTATCAGTTCATTAAACTTTAAAGTACATATGCAATGATATTTCTGTTGAGTTTAATTTTTCATTTGATTCAGACTAAAATTGGCATGCTGATTTCAAAACTACTGTCAGTTTTCTTCTATCTCATCAAGGTTTTTTCTCTATAGCTTACTCTCAAAATAAGCACAATTGTATTGTTTGTCTGTAATAGGACTGGTCAATTGATTGCATTGAGTATTTTAATGAAGGAGAATTTTTCAGATCTAGTGACTAGGTTGATTCCCAGTCAAAGAGCAAACATCAGCACATTATCGTAAAAAATATCGTTAAATTATCTCCCCCTGGCACCAGAGGGCGAATTGTCAATATAGAATATTGGTGCCAAAATTAAATCCCTTAACAAAAGTCACTTATCGTATGGGCACTCAACAAGCGAGACATGTTTTTTAAGCACTCCATTTACCTTGTCAACCAGCGAGTGGAATGATATTCAAGTTAGAGTAATTTAATCAGCATAGAGAAACAGAATATAGATTTAACAAATGACCATAGCAAAAATCTATTTGTGTACATGGTTCACTGATTTCATTTACAGTAGAAATTTCATTTTCTATACTTAATTTTGATTGTCAATATCACAAATGTTTCAACAGAATCTTACTATTTCTCTGAATTTTTTAGATGAGGCTTGATAATTTGGATAATTTGGATTATTCTGATTATTGTACTCATCTTTATTGTTATCTACATAATATTTCGACCAATGTTATCCCCTGCCTTCTTCAGATATTTCTTGTTGGACTTGGGAATCTTCTTAAACTCTGGAACCCCCTCCTCGAACTTGGGAACTGTCTCTTAGAACTCGGGAGCCTTCTTATATATATTGTGAGAATCTTACATGTACTGTGTTTCTCCCAAAATAAGACCTACCAGCAAAATAAGACATTGCATGATTTTTCAGGATGATTTTAATATAAGCTCTCTCTTTAAAATAAGCCCTAGTTAAGAGCAGCAAACAGATGAAAGAAATAAACATTCTTCACAATCACATCATGCGATGCAAACACTCAACATCCCCTGAAAATAAGCACTATTTCAGAGTGAAAATTAATATAAGACTTGTCTTATATATTTGGTAAGGGAGGATGCATAAATGTTGTTTACTGTTAAGGTTTGTATGACAAAAATACTTTGTATGTTTACCATCCACCCGGTTGACTGAGGCATTAGAATGCACCAATTACACCTCTGCAGAGGAGTAAGACTCCCCTAATGGGGCCACCTGTTGGCCGTTGGTGGCGATCCGTGATGCTTAAGGATAGAACCCAGGTGGTTGTGCAGTCCATGACTTGCAATACTCCACTTTGGGCTAGACAGATGTTCGGAGAGGCCCCCTCCAATCAATCGGCTGGTCACGTCAAGCCCTAGCACCTATATGATTTTCCCAACCCTATAATTTGGGGAATGTGGAGTACACCTTCATCACCATTGCTCCTTGGTCCACTCTGACCTGGAGTGGTTGTACCTGTTAGGGTCCCATCTATGGGTTAAAATAGAAAAATGTATTTATAAAAAAAAATTGAGTATCCATTAAGAATGACTTTATTTCAAAACTTTATCTGCATTAAATGACCCACTGAGGTTGATAAACAAAATAAACCAAACTATGTTTACAATGAAATTTAAAGTTTAAACCCTTTGTTAATAACTTCACACCAATTTGATTAATCTATTAAATCTGCCTGTCTGTGTATCTGTTTATAACCAGTTGCCACCTACACTAGTGATCCAAACATGACAAACCTTTACACACATTTTAGACTGATATACAGGGACAGTAATGGCTAATTTGATTTCAATAAAAGTCAATAATGGAGCCCCTGAGGATTTATTTACAATAGAGGAGGAATGAGAATGTTTCGGCATGAGAGGCGGAGAGGAGATACTACTGCTGTTAAACCCTTCTTCCTACTAGTTCCCTTCATATTCATTTATATATTAGGTACAGTAAGTAATCCGAGTCCCTTGTTTATAAAAAATGACTCAATTCAGCACTGATGGCCTGAAAGGGGATTATATGCCATAAACAAAACAACCAACACACATTTATGTATGTATGTATGTATGTATACATTTACACATATATACACAAACAGACATACATACATATTTGTGACTATGGTTCACTGATTTTCATTTTTCATAATCATAGTCATAAAGGTTTCAATAGAATCTCATATATATCTATATATACATATATGTATGTATGTATGTATATGTTCAAAGTGATAATTATTTTTTGACACATTGCATAGAATAACAAAATAGAATAAATAAATATATATATATATATATATTAATTTTATTATTTCATAATTTTTTGTCTTCATTCTTTTTATTGTTTATTCTTTTTATTCACATATATTTTCCCCCTTATCATTACTCTACTATGATAGTGTTATTACTATTGTTTTGGATTGATATTATTTATTATATTCTTTATAATTTTATTTAACTATTTAATAGGGTTAATAACTTGTTTATATGTGAGTTAGTTTTTATTCTGCATTATATTGTTGTTTATGAGTGTTTTTAGAAATGAAACTTTATTAATGTAATGACTTTGGAAATTTTTTATATGTCTAAGTGTGGAAAACTTATAAGTTTTAGTTAAAAGATTAAATGATAATGTATAACAACTTTGTAAATTTCCTTAAAGTTTATTGTTGTTGCTTTTGTATGTTAAGATGATAAAAGCAGCAACAGTAATGTTAATCAAATATGAGCTTAGTCAACCTTGAAGTAAGTAAGTAAAGTCGTCAAGGTGGCCTAAAGTCAATATCAGCCAGACAGCGAGGGAATCTATCTCCTTTTCACTAGAGCTAGACCAAGGAGATTGTTTTGGTATCTGAAGTGGAGTGCCACACCTATCATCAGCTCCTCACTTTACCACACAGATCCCTGTGCTACTCATACACTTCGGCAAGGGCTGGTATTGAACTCAGAACCTTGTGGTTCCTAGTCAGATGCTCTACCGACTGAGCTAAACTAGCCTTATAACACTCCTTGAAGTAAGTAAAAAGTAAAGTCGTTGGGGCGGCCTAATGTCAGTATCAGCCATGCAGCGAGGGAGTCTATCCCCTTTTCACTAGCGCTAGACCAAGGAGATTATTTTTAGCGTCTGAGGTGGAGCGCCACACCTACCATCAGCTCCTTACTTTACCGCACAGATCCCTGTGCTACTCATACGCTGAGTTGGCGAGGGCGGGTATCGAACTAGGAACCTTGTGGTTTCTAGCCGAACACTCTACCGACTGAGCTAAGCCGGCCCTCCCCCCAACTACCCTCCTTACCTTAAATACCCCCACCCCCACCGCTAATACCTCTAATATTATAGATATGGCAGAGTATAAGAGTCTATATTAAAAATTATAACATTATAAATGGTCTGATGAATCTGATTGATATCGGTGGAAATAAATTTATAACTGTTCATCATCATCATGCCGTGCAGGCAGCATGGACATCCATGACGATCTCTCGCCAACCTTCCTTATCATTCATCACCCCTGGGAGTTCTTCTGTGCAGCCAGCATCTTTACATAGTTGGTCAATGTAGGTCCTTGCTGGGTGGCCCACACTAGCATGTCCACGTGTTGGCTTCCACAGGAGAACGTCGCTTATGAGTTCGTCATGACCAATATTTAAGCCTTTTCTTTGCTTTGTATATAATTATTATGCATTGAGCTCTCAAATGGACTATACCAATTTTGATATCCAATAAAAAAGGCCCTACTTAAAATCATTACCAACATCTACTTACCTGGTTATATATATATATATATATATATATATATATATATATATATGGTCAGGAATAGATAAGAAAAATGTTTTAACACAATTTTTTCATAAAATTCCTTCCTTTTAAGTAAGGAATATGTAACAAGCTGTCCTAGTTTACAAGCATAACTAACAAAAGAGTGACCCCTAACCTCTTTTATTAGGGGAACTGGATGCTTGTTGGTTTCACAAAGGTACTTGTATAAAGTAAACAATAAACAATGTATAAAGTATACACCATCAAATATTTGTACTCCCTTCACTGATTTATTTCATGTTCTATTTAGACCCACTATTGCCACCCCCCCATCTCTCTCTCTCTCTCTTTTATATATATATATATATATATATATATATATATATAATGAGGAAAGCTTTGAAAATAAAGCTTCTCATTTATTTCAATGGACACTAACTCAATTAAATTGAGCATTTTTTTCAGTGACAACGCTGTATATTTCCACAGTTACCACTATCCATTTTCTCTATATTTTATATCAAAATAAGAATAAATACACATACACATTTCTTTTCCCAAACTTAGGGAAAAGAAATTAAAACAAACACACAACACAGTCCTTTTCCTAAACTTAAGGAAAAGAGATTAAAAACAGGAAATGGACATGGCAAACCAAGTTCAAATCCTGGACGAATTTGTTTGCATTTCACGTAGCGCTAAAATTAAATTAAAAAAGAATTGAAAATTAGGGAAATAGATTAATAATTAGGACTGAGCCTATTCTAGTAGTGATCACCCCAAGTGGAGTTTAACAGGTTTGAATTCAGAGTTTTCTTTCTCCTTGACTGCTTGCCTAACCAAGGTTAAAGAGCCCAGTCTGCCCTACTATTTAACCCATAGCTGGAGGGAGAGTAGTTGGATTTATACCTTCCCCAAGGATATTAGCACTATGTGAACTGTAGCTTTGTCCAGGATTGGAACTCTGGTCGATGAGTCCATTTCCTACGACTCTAACCATTACACCACACGCCTCCAACCATATCCTTGGGAAAAGTATGAATCCAATTAATCTACCTTCAACTATGGGTAAATAGCAGGGCACACTGGGCTCTTTAACCCTGGTATGGCAACCAGTCTAGGAGAAGGAAAACTCAGAATTAAAACCTGTTAAACTCAACTTAGAAAGTGACCGTGTGTTGCATCTTGTTCATGCAGAGAGCTAAGGTAAAGACATATAAACAATTTAAGATTGGTATGTATATTTATCCTATGTAAAAGTTATGCTCCATTAATCGGACATTGACCTTATGAAATATATTCAGCAGTTTTTATATATATTGCTATATTTCTCTCTATATCTTATTATAATGGAGATTGTGTGTTTTTCTGTCTGTAACCGAAACTATATTCCTACTCCAGTCACAATTCTCTTAGTTATTGACATCACATTCTCCATGATTTTATTTTTATCTAAACCTCAATTATTAATAAAATTGTTTTACATTATTAATACTGTTAACTATGTCTACATGATTTACCGCTTACCCCACTTGTACGGGTCAGGCACAAAGTCCCTATTAACGTGGGACCACCACAAACCGAAGTAAATTGCGTCGATCCGTCGGCATTCCCCTCAAGGGGGCGCCTCAGGCACTGGGCAATAAACCCAGCCCTGCCCCTTTAAATCGAGGGGGCAGGTGTTGCTGGGGGGATGGCCCCTGGGATCGACGCTATTTGTAAAGATCCAGGGCCGAAGCCACTGGACCCCCGGCGTTGACCAGGTCTACATACTGACAACATGCAATTATATTTATATATACAACAAAATAGCGGTTTACAGTGTGCTGCTGTTTGGTTTTATTTAATGAATATAAGCAAAAATCTCTTCAATGTACATTAACACTGTCATTTTATTCTTTACTTCCTCTTATAACTAAATACTTAAATTAGAAAAAATAACAATGAAAGACGAGAGTGATGGAAGAGTAAGTTTCAGTTGTTCCATTTTTTATTATACTCCCTCTGAAATCTTTTATCTGTATTCTTTTAGTTTCATTAGCCTTTCTAATTTAATACAATATTTATTACATTAAAACTTAAATACTTGCACCCGGAGGGTGCATATATTTGCTAGTATATATCATATACATTTTATATATATATTGCAATAAATATAAGAAAATTTATAAATATTCATGGATAAGATGAAGATACCTATTTGTTTAATGCAAAAAGGACAGCTGTTAAAACACAAGTTTGCAGTGTTGTTTTGATCAGAAACTTCTGTTTGAAAATATAAGCAAACTGTTTTGTTTTTTGTTTTGTTTTTTGTTTTGTTTTGATTTTAAAGCTGATTCAAATGCTGAGTTTTAATGAGACCTGTATGTATTGATTGCAAAACATTCTTCTCAAAAGTTTTTTTTTTTAAAATAATCCAAGTATTTGATTTAAGGGTTAACTTACCAGAATGCAGGTAAAATATTCGCTGAATTCAGCTTTTAAAAACTACTCCTCTCTCCTTGAGCAGTCGACAGATTTATTTGACACATTTCTCTACGCTTGTATGACTGCTATAAATAACACAGTTAACGGTTTGCAAACAAGTTTTATGTAAAGTTGAGGTTTACCTGAAATTACACTCTCATTGACGAGTAATTTCTCGCATGTAAATTGTTAATATTCTTTAATGTTTTAAAAGGAAATGGACTCAGTGACCCGGGTTCAAATCCTGGTTGTCTATAGAGGACAGACAAACTCTTTCTTATTATTCATATAGACTAGATGAACCTGTTGGGTTCTCATCGTAATGGGTCCATGATAATATTGATGCTGAAGGATTCTAGTTAGCATTTCATGGTTTTATCCATTAGATGCACTTAGTGTAATGGTTATCATCATGAGAAATGGACTCGTTTCAAGTTCAAATCCTGGACAAGACTGGTTACATTACACATAGTGCTAATACCCTTGGGAAAAGTATACATCCAAATATTCTCCTTCCAGCTATAAGTAAATAGTAGGGAAGACTTGACTCTTTAACCTTGTTATGGCTACCAATCTAAGAAAAAACTCTGAATTCAAACCTGTTAAAGTGATTTGGCTTGGGCAGGTGTATTTGCAAGAAGCGCTTGATCAGCTGCATAGTTTGCATCTGTAATAGTTTCTGCAGGATATCGTCTGCTTCTTTCTTTTTTTTTTTTTTTTTTTTTAGTATGAAACCTTGATAACCTTTCAATAACAGTCCATGCCTTTCCTAAGGGTTCAAAGTATTCCAAAATACACCAAAATACATCAGGGAAATCCACATGGCACTTCAGAAATATTATATACATTATTTCTCATAATAGTGTAATGAATATAAGTTCTTGCTTAATAAAAACCACTAAAATAATAAATTAAGCAAGTAATATTCAGGTTTTGTTGGTTGTTTTTTAAAGCATGTCAACCTGTGTTGGGTTATTTTATGAAGAAGGCATTTTGTTTTATTCATTCCTGATGGGTATTCAATTTTTTTTCTAAACTAAATTTTTTAAACACAGTTTTTGCACTCTTTTTTTCTATTTAACCCATAAATGGGACCCTAACAGGTACTAGCACTCTGGTTTAGAGTGAATCTGGGAGTAATGGCAATGAAAGGGTACTATACACTCATCAGACTTCTAGAATTGGAACTTCACCACTAGATGTAGTTTAATGTCATACCCAGGACACTAAGACCCCCAGCCACGCCTTCTAACACATATATGATAAAAAAAAGGTTGGGGGTTTGCCATAAGAGCAATAGGGGTGGAACTATCATATACTGTAGGTGCTAGGGTTTGATATAACCATTGATTGGAGGGAGCCTCTCCAACCATCCGTCTAGCCTAAATAAGAGTAAAATTTGAGTGCTGCATGTCATGGACTGCTCAGCCATCGGGTGGACAACTTTACCACATCATCCATACTCACCAGATTTAGCACCTTCAGACTATCTTCTATTCAGCCCCATGAAAGAGGGTTTGAGAGGCAAATAGTTTTCCAGTGCCAAGGAAGTGGCTCAAAGAACAGTTAACAGGATTTTACAGGGTAGATTTTACATTCGACGGTGGAACATTGCTATTGAGAGAAATGATGACTATGTGGAGTAGTAGGGATGTGACCCTCAGAGAACCAGCTTCATTTTGAAGTATGATACATGTTCCAGTGTTGGTAATTATAAAGTAAGTAAAGCCATCGGGGCGGCCTAATGCCGGTATCAGCCAGACAGCAAGGGCGTCTATCCCCTTTTCACTAGCACTAGACCAAGGAGATTATTTAAGCATCTCAGGTGGAGCACCACACTTACCATCAACTCCTCACTTTACCGCATCCTGTACTACACATACGCTGAGTTGGCGAGGGCCGGTAACGAACTAAGAACTTTATGATTCCTAGCCAAACACTCTACTGACTGAGCTAAACCGGTCCCTTTACTGTTGGTAATTATACTTGTCCTAAACAAAAAGACATTACTTTTTGACTCACCCTCGTATTTATTTTTTAGACTTGCCAATGTGCAATAAATTGGACAGAACTTTTTATTGTAATAAATGTTCATACCACTCTTGAATTGTGTGTACATTATTTTTGGAAGGCTCCCATGCTAATTATTCTTTTAAAAATTTTTAAATTTTTCCTCAAACATTTCTGGTGGGTTTTGTGTTAAATTCAAACATAATCCAAATATACCTATGTAAATATCTTCCTTCCATTCACTATAAATATCTCCCTTCCTTCCTCCTTCATAATAACTTTGTTTCATTCTTTTTTTTCTTTCTTGTCATAACTTTCTTCCTTTCATCCTTCCTTTCTTCTTTCCTACCTCATTATAAATTTCTTTCATTCATACTTTTTTTCTTTCTTTTTTTTTCTTACCATAACTGTCTTCTTTCTTTCCTTCCTCATTATAACTTTGTTTCATTCTTACTTTTTTCTTTCTTTTTCTTTCTCACCATAACTTTATTCCTACCATCCTCCTTTTTCTCTATGACTTTTGTTCTTTCTTTCCTTTTCTTTCTTTCTTTCTTTCTCTCACTATTTTCTTTTTCTTTTTTCCCTAATTGTAATTTCCTTCCTTAATATTTCATTATATATTTTCTTTCTTTCACATTTTAAATTGTTATCCTTCCTTCTTTTTTTCTTTATTTAATTCTCACTATAATTTTCTTTCTCTCCTTTCTTCCTTCTCATTACTATAATTGTCTTTCTTTTCTTCTTCTTTCCTTCCTTATAATTATAACTTTCTTTATTTCCTTTTCCTTCTTTCTTCATCACTATTACTTTATTTCTTACCCTTTCTTCTTCTTTACTAAAATGTTATTTTTTACTTTTCCCAATAAGTTTATTTTTGTATTTCTTTCTTCACTATAACTTTCTTTCTTCTTCCCTCTTCACTATAATCTTTCCCTATATTTTTTTTCTTTCTTTCCCTATAACTTTATTTTATTTTATTTCCTTCTTTCTTTTTTCCTTCCTTCCTTCATCTTCACTATGATTCAATTTCTTTCTTCCCTAATAACTGTTGTTCTTTTTTCTTTCTTATTCTTCACTATAACATTCTTTCCTTCCTCTTCACTAGAACTTTCTTTTTTTCTCTTATTTTCTATAACTTTCTTTTTCATTCTTTCTTTCTCTTTAACTTTCTTTCTTTCTTCACTATAACTTTTTTCTTTTTCATTCTTTTCACTATAACTTTCTTTTTTTTTCTTTTCACTATTTCTTTCCTTCTCCCTTCCTTTTTACTATAACTTTCTTTCCCTTTTCTTTCTTTTCACTATATCTTTCTTTCCTTCTTCCCTCCTTCCTTATTCTTCATTATAACTTTTTTCTAACTATAACTTTCTGTCTTTCTAATTCACAATAACTTTATTTCTCTCTTTCTCATCCAATTTTTAAAAACTACAGTAAAGAATATACATGAAAATATTCTGAGTTTCATTTTATCTGTTTTGTAACAATTAATCTTTCATTAATCATTCATTCACAACAAAGTGTTTTAATCTCAAAATATTTATGTAATACAAGTCTTTGTATATTGACTCTTAATTTATGCATGTTTGTAAAAATCTATAAAGATCCTACAACTTCTTAACAGAACTTCTAAGATCACACAAAAATAAAGTGTGTCAAGTGACTCACACCCATTTTAATCCTAATAAAAAAAATCTACTTCTATATAAAATGCAAAGTAATATCATATATATATATATATATGAGGAAAAAATGAGTAAAGAAAAGAAATGTAGATAGATAAAAATGAATTTAATCGATATTTTAAAAAATTAAAAATTCACTCTGATCAAGGTCGTAAAATAATCTCTCTGTGTACGGAATATTTTTACATTTTTCCTATTATTATTATTATTATTATTATTATCATTATTTCAACTTCATCTGATTATTTTAATAATAATAATAGCGTAATCTGTATACATTTTGATAAACGGACTGAAACACATGTGTAAGTGATATCGATTAAAAGTGATATCGATTAAATTCATTTTTATCCATCTACATTTCTTTTCTTTACTCATTTTTTCCTCATATTGTCGGATTCAATTCCCTTTCCATTCTTACATATATATATATAAAAAGGGCAGTTGGGTGTATGTCTGGCAGAAACTACAAAAATACAATAATTAATGACAAAATAAATATAAAATCACATTAAATATTACCAGAGCTTGCTTTTTGTGTAAAAATAATGAAGATTTTATTCATATTTGGGAAGAGATTTAAGAATCAAAATTTGTATAAAAACAGAAAAGAAAATCATTAGTGTGTTTTTTTTGTTTTGTTTTTTTGTTTGTTTATTTCACTTCAAAATTATTATTAGATACTTGAAAGCTGCTTACAAAAAAATAAAAACAATTCGACTTTGGTATTAAATAACCCAACAAGGGTTCACATGCTATAAAACCAACCAATCAACCAATTACTCAACTTTAAAGGTTTGTAATTAATGTACTCAAAGAATAGTTACTTAAAGGTATAATTGTTAAAAAAATTATTTTTATTATTTACTTGAAACCATATCATCATCAAGTCATGCTGATGGTATGGATTCCCATAACATGCGTTCCACACTGCATCTGGAATCCATGAAGAGGTGATTGATGTAGATTTTTGCTGGTCAGCCCACACTGCTATGTCCATGTGTGGGTGTCCACAGGAAAATATTACTTATGAGTTTGTCCTTGCTTCTCCAGCAATGTCCAGCATGTCTTGTTCATCTTATTTGGATGGTTTGCAGCATCCTTGTGTAATTCCCATCTAGCTTTTTCTCGAAGCATTTTGTTAGAGTCCAAGTGGTGCAACCATACAGTAGTACTGGCATTGCTACAGCTTGAATTACTTGCAAATTATTGGTGTTAAATAGGAATACTTGAAATCAAATAATTATCTCTAAATAAATTATTATTAATAAGCATGAATAGTTAACTGAAACTAAATAACTGTTTATAAATTAAGTGTTACAAATTAT
>CM042156.1:59253445-59258445 GCA_023376005.1 Doryteuthis pealeii
TGTGCATTTATAATATATAGGTTGTGTGTTGCATTTTACTATATATGTATGTGTGTGTGTGTGCTTTATATAAATATTGCGTGTGTGTGTGTGCATTTATATATAATGTGTGTGTGTGTGTGGTGCATTTATATATATGTTCGTGTGTGTGTGCATTTATATATTTATATGTATGTGNAGAGATATATATATATATTATATTCAGTGGAAGGTATTCAGATAGATATACAAGGAATAATTATAGGTTTCTTTTATATATACAAATTAAAGTAAAAAAACAAAAGTAAAAAGTACTTGAACTTGAGAGAAAATACTATAAAAGAGTTCTTTATTCCCTCAATGCTTATATACAATTCTTATGAAGAGACAAGATAAGTTAAACACATTTTTCAGACATTTTTTTGTCTATCATATTCAGTATAACATGTTTGCCTGAAAGATTTTAACTTTTGTAAATGTTTTACTTCTTTGACCTCTAAACACACATTCGAGATATTTATATATATATATATAATATATATATAATATATATATATTTGGGAGAATATGTGCTTAATTGGAGTCATACCTAATTTGAAAATTAATTAGTTGATAATTAATGAATTAGGCAAATATATCTGTTCAAATGTAAGGCGTAAACAAATCGAGAAAATGTCGATCTCTGTATGTACATTTCAGCATATTATGCCTCATCAGCATTTACATTTGAACAGATATATTCACCTAATTCATTAATTATCAACTAATTAATTTTCAAATTAGGTATGACTCCAATTAAGCACATATTCTCTCCAAAATTGTCGGCTATCACCATCTCGAACAAACTGTTTGTGTACTCTCATACTGTGCAGTAAGTCTCCAAAAAATGTAGGATATATCAGTTTAAAAACAAGAAATCTGGGAAAACCAGCTAGTGTAATGGTTAGAATCCCCGCCTGTCAGCCTGGCAGTTAGGGTTCGAATCACAGACGAAGTGGCTTCCTATCTATAACTCTGCTGATGAGGCATAATATGCTGAAATGTACATACCGAGATCGACATTTTCTCGATTTGTTTACGCTTTATATTTGAACAGATATATTCGCCTAATTCAATAATTAGGTATGACTCCAATTAAGCACATATTCTCCAAAAAAAAAGTTGGCTATCGCCATCTCAAACAAACTGGTTGTGTACTCTCATATCATATATATATATATATATATATATATATAATAGGTAGTTTTTTCTAGTATTTGAGAATTGAAGATAAAGTGCTCCATTACGGGTGTAAGAGCTGTATTTATTTATTCATTATAGTGTACAATACATTTAAGGTGGTATTGTTACCATTGGTTTCAAAGCAGCATGTTAGCCACTTATTGTCAAGTGGCTAACATGCTGCTTTATAACCAATGGTAACAATCACATCTTAAATGTATTGTACACTATAATGAATGAATATATTTATCTATATATTTATTTTGCATTGTCAACAATTAAAATACAGCAAAAATAAATATATATCCAAATTTGAATACTCTGGGATTCACAGCTGAAAAAACATGTCAAAGCGCTTGATAAAAAGAGCTAAATATATGATTAAACCAAATGGTTGGAAACCAAACCAACTCAAGTTTCTGGTTAGTGTAGCTAAAAGATTTTCAGGGTCTGAAGATTTGTTAGCTATGCTAACAAGAAACTCAAGTTTGTCTGTTTTTTGACCATCCAGTTTTAATTATATATATAGATATATTCAATAAGACTAGTTTGCCTGAAAAAAAATTTGGTTTTAAATATTTTTTACTTCTTTAACATCTAAAGATATGACACACACACACACACACACATACACACACACACACACACACATATATATATATATATATATATATTCAATAAGACTTGTTCGCCTAAAAAATTCTAATTCTGTATATTTTTTACTTCCCTAACCTCTAAAAACACATTTAAGGTATTGAATAATTGAATATATATATATATATAAGCCATGATTAAAAACATATGTATTGACATCAAGAGGCAAAATATTATAGAAATAAATTCTTCTTGGAATTGAAAACCTTAAGGAGCACTTGAAAACATTAGTAATTTGAAGTGGATTTGGATGATGGAATTTGAAGTTCTTTTCCTTTTCTCCTCTTCTTCATCTTTCTCAAAATCTTCTTTTAGAGCTATATGTGTATACATACATGTATATACATATATATATCATCATCATGTCAATCCATGACAATCTTTCTCCATCCATCCCTATCGCTCATCATTCTCAGGAGGTCCTCTATGCAGCATCCTCTATCCGCACAGAGCTGGTCAATGTACGTCTTTGCTGGTCGGCCCACACTGGCATGCCCATGTGCTGGCTTCCACAGGAGGACGTCGCTTATGATTTCGTCCTTGTTTCTCCAGCAGTGTTCAACGTGTCTTGTCCATCTTACTCGGATGGTTTGGGTGATATGTAGCAGGTGACCGTACAGCTGTTTTCTTGTAGGGTGTTGTTTTCACGTCTTGTTCAGGATCACCCGCAGCATTCTTGTGCAGGATATATGTGTGTGTGTGTATTTATGTATATTTATATAAGTATGCATAAACATATATGTAGGTATATACCTAATCCATTAACCATGCGTAGGATGTGATACAAGGTCGAAAATATGGTGCATCCAGCTGTGATTGAACTTGCTATTCAGTAGTAATGGATCTGCATGACTAGCTTGCTAACCAGTATACATATACGTGTATTTTATGTAATTTGAAGTCCTTCTCTTTACTTTTCTCTTCCTCCTCTCTTTCTTTCTCCTGATCTTCTAGAGATGTATGTTTCTGCATGCTCACACACGCACACATCACACACATATGTGTGTGTTTATCTATGTGCAGATGTAGGTATAAGTGTAAATATTATATATATATATATATATATATATGCATACGCAAGTATATATGTGTACATATATAATATATGTGTGTGTGTGTTCATGTGTATAAAGTCTTTTTCCTTCTCCTTCTTTCTCCAAATCTTCTTCTAGAGATGTATGTTTGTGCATGCACACATACAGATACATGTTAGGATCTATGGGTCAGATGGATATGTTAGAATGTTATTAGTATTAGATAGGAATATTTAAAACTATATAACTATATGCAAAAATTTGGTCATTATTATTATATAAGAATAGTTACTTAAAACCATATAAATGCATGCAAAAAAATGCAGAATTTGGCATTACATAACCCAGCAAGGGTTGACATAAAACCAACTAAACAAGCCATTTTATATATATATATGAGAGTAAGTAAACAAACAATGTGTTTATTTGATATGGCTTTTTAGCCGACAATTTTTATATGCCCGCCTAAATTCATTAATTATTAACTAATTAATTTTCAAAATTAGGTATGGACTTGAATTAAGCACATATCCTCCAAAAAATTATTATATATATATATATTATATATATATATATGAATAAAAGGAAGGGAATCCGACGGTATGTAGTGTAAAAAAATTTAAAAAAACACAGGTTTAAATGAGTTAAGTGGTGAGTTTATTGGCCGACGCTGCAGTGTTTCGATCTATTAATTAGATCATCTTCAGGGCTTTTGTTGGTATGTGGAAGGTGATAAAAATTTTTTTTATCTCAGAATAAATTAGAAGGCCGAGTAATATATATATATATATATATATTATATATATATATATATATAAAAACACACATGTATATATACAAACACACAGATCCGTATGTGTATATATATATGTGTGTATGTGTGTATATATTTGTATGTTTGTGTGGGGAGGGTGCTATATTTATATAGTATATTTATATACTGTTTATAAATAAACAGTGCTCAATATTGGGATAGAGCATTTATATGGCTTGAAAATCATATGGGCAAGAAACTGACAGTAACCAATCCCTGTTGACAACATGGCCATGCTACCCTAACTTACAGATATGTGTGTGTGTTTATATATATATAATTTATATGTATATATGTGTGTGTGTATATATATATATATCTAGACTTATTGTATATGTGTATATATATTATATATAATATAATTATGTATATATGTGTGTGTGTGTTGTATACTATATATACTATATATATAACTTATATGTATATATGTGTGTGTGTGTGTTATATATATATATCTTCTATATATATATAACTTTATGTATATATGTGTGTGTGAATATATAATATATAAAACTTATATGTATATATGTGTGTGTGTAATATATTATATATATATATGACTTATATGTATATATGTATTGTGTGTGTGTATTATATATATAAAACTTTATGTATATATGTGTGTGTGTATAAAATATATACTTATATGTATATATGTGTGTGTGTATATATAATATATAATAACTTATGTATATTATGTGTTGTTAATATATATAACTTATATGTATATATATGTGTGTGTGTGTATATATATAACTTATATGTATATATATGTGCTGTGTTATATATAACTTATATGTATATATACTATGGTGTGGTGTATATATATAATGATTATGTATATAATGTTGTTGTGTGTGTATATCATATAACTTATATGTAAATATGTGTGTGTGTGTACTATATATAATTATATGTATATATGTGTGTGTGTATATATATAACTTATATGTATATATGTGGTGTGTGTGTATATATAGGTAACTTATATGTATATATATGTGTTGTGTGTATATATAACTTATATGTATATTGTGTGTATATATAACTATATGTATATATATGTGTGTGTGTTATTTATATTATTATATATGTGTGTGTATATATATTAATATATGTGTGTGTGTGTTGTGTGTGTGGTATAACTTATATGTTATTATATGTGTGTGTGTATATATAACTTATATGTATATATGTGTATGTAATAACTTATATGTTATATATGTGTGTATATATATATATATATTGTGTAATATATTATATTGTGTGTGTTATATATATATGTGTATATATATATA
>CM042156.1:59263445-59335945 GCA_023376005.1 Doryteuthis pealeii
GCAAAGTGAAACTGAAACTAGAAATGAATCCACTGTGGATGTTCCTGTCTTATTGGGAAATACTCAAGAGTTGCACAATGAACAACTGCTGCTGCTACTATTTGTTCTTCGTGACCACTCCTCATCTTTCTTATATTCTCTCTCTCTCTCTCTCTCTTCTCTCTTCTCTCTCTCTCTCTCTCTCTCTCTCTCTCTCTCTCTCTCTCGGTAGATTCTCTTGAATAGTATTAAGAGCTTAGTTCCAATTGATGGAATTTTTCTTTTTTTACGAATGAGGGAAGAGGCTTTTTATTTTTACGTCCACATCTATCCATCTTATTATAAAAGTGATTTGTATAGTAGGGAAACAAAACCAGAATGAATAATTTTACTAAACTTGTCATTTAAAATGTTTCCCTCTGCTTATTTTTTCATTTTATGGATTAATTTTGTTTCTTTGTTCCTCCCACTAGATGCTCTCTCTCTCTCTCTCTCTCTCTCTCTCTCTCTCTCTCTCTCTCTCTCTCTCTCTCTCTCTCTCTCTCTCTCTATAATATTATTATTATATATATATATATATATATATATATATATATATATATTAAAACTACTCCTTTCAAATCATAAACATATCTTCTTATACCTTCTTATCAAACTTTTCTGTCACTTGTTACTACTACAATTTTATTTATTCATTCTTTTACTCCGCCTCTTCTTATTCTTTTTCTCCTTCTTTTCCCAATATTTTCTTCCTTTCATTCTGTCTCTGGCTTTCTTCTTCCTCTTTTACTCCTCCTCCTCCACTTCCTTCTTTATATTCTCCTTCTTATTCTTTTCTTCTGCTTTTACCCAATGCTTTCTTTCTTTCATTCTTCATCTTTCTTCTTTTCCTCCTCCTCCACTTCTTTTCCTTCTTCTTTCCCCAATGTTTTCTTTCTTTATCCGGCTTTCTTCTTTTACTCTATCTCCTCTTCTTTATATTCTTCTTACTCCAATGTTTTCTTTCTTTCTTTTTTTCTTCTTCTACTCCTCCTCTTTTTCTTTTTCATCTTTCTCCAATGATTTTTTTCTTTCTTTCTATTGTCTTGCCCTCATCACCTCTTTTTAACCCCTCCTCCTCCTTTTCTTTCTCCAATGTTTTTTTCTTTTCTTTCGTTGTTTCGTTCTTTTCATATTCAATTGCATGTCTGTGCAGCTTCTATTTTTATATATACAATACATACAAACATGCATGCATACACGATTCTTCATCACCGCTTTATCTCATATATATATATATATATATATATATATATATATATATATATATATAATATATATATAATTTTTATTTTGTTTTAAAAATCTTGTTTTCCTCTCTACCTTATTCCTATGAAGGTTTCGGCTTATTACTTTTGTCATTTTGTTGTGGTTTCTTTTCCATTCCCACCTTAACAAGACAAACAACACCTGTCCGTCTCACCTGCCCAACTGATAGACCCTTTCAAACAAATAATTGCCTATTCATACACAGGTGTAGTATATCACCAATATCGCTTAATCGACTTTTTTACCCATTAAACTGATCATAAACCAATATAATTTCGACTTCATCTAGAATTTACACATATGATATTTTACTTGAAATGTTTGTTCTTCATTTTTAACCAATTCATTATTAAATGTCATACGTTTTTGCTCTCTCTCTCTCTCTCTCTCTCTCTCTCTCTCTCTCTCTCTCTCTCTCTATATATATATATATATATATATATATATATATATATATATATATATATGAATGATCAGTCGTGAAATAAAAACATATTTCCTTTGGTGTTCGTACTTTATTTTTAACCAATTCATTATTAGACGTTTTTATACGGTCTTGGACTACCCACTCTCTCCCTCTGTCTCCGTCTGTCTGTCTGTCTGTCTCTCTCTCATATATATATATATATATATATATTATATATATATATATATATATATCATGATAATGACCTACGTTCGAAACCGGCCAGGATTACCAAATTAATAAAAATTTATTTAATAACGTTTTTACGTATCTATTTTTTATTTATTTTTCGGTCACACCCACTTACGAACACGCACACCCACATGGGCACGTGCGCGCCCACATCGTACACCCACACAACACACCCACAGACACACGCACACATACTATCTTAACCGACGGAATCTGAAATTGCAACATCCTGAATACTTATATAAATTTATTAAAGATTAAACGTACAGGTAATACAGTTGGATTGTAATAAATAATCATCACCTCTATACAATACAGACAGACCACTGCGTGCACAGATTCCAAATTTAGGGGGTGTATCAATAGTACGCATACCCCATGAACACTCTCACCCATCTTAAAATCGGCATCGTCCTTATTCCTTTGGGTATTGCAATTTTATTGCCAGTTATTTTCTATATAGATATAAATAAAAGTTCATATTTTTATTAACACCCTTCCAAAGTATTATCTGCGTCCGAATCTGTGAATAAATTTAAATAGGTTTGTTTTCTTTAAATCTAAACGTTTGACCATTTTTTCTTGTTTTTTTTTTCTTTCTTTTTTCATTGAATTGGCTACATATTTTTCTCTGTTAATATCACTTAAAAAAAAAACTATTTCTTTCTTTTAAAAAAAAATGCGGGGGAGGGTCTAATTCATTTAAATACACCGTCATTTTTTCTTCTTATTTTAACTTCGCCTTTTCTTTCTAAACCTTCCATCTACGGCTGCCAAATTCCTCTTCTTTCCATTTCACCTCTTTTCTCTCTTTTTAAAAATTTTATTTTCTACGTAGTATTTCTCAATTGCTTTTTCTTTTGGTCTCAATTGTCTTTCTTACGTACATCTCCTCGTTTCCGCCCACACAAGTTAACCTCTGACCTGTTCTAAGATCTAATTTCTTTCTTTGATAATTTCCACCAAATTCTTTCTCTATCTGATTATCCTCTTCTCTCACCACGCCCCCCCCCCGACCATTTATATTTGCTTCCAAATCCGACATGCACTTCACAACATTTTCTCTTACCTCCTCCCCACCTCCTTCACATCATCTTATCTCAAAAACCCACCATCACCCACACAGCAATTTTATTGATTTCTCTTCCCCACCACCACCACCTTCTCTCGGTAATATTATCCATTAATTTGATGGCTATATTTTTGTGTTTTCCTTGTGGACGTTATTAGCAAAGAAAGATGGCTGCTGTCTGGTCCCGAAATTCAACTTCCAGAGAGAGAGAGGAGGGAAAAGTAGCAGTCGTGATGATGATGATGATGATGATATGAGAGGCAACTGGGTAAAAGTCTCTTGAACAACGACGGTACCAAAAATGATACTTGACTGACTTAGATGTTTTGTATTTCTTTTTTCTTTTTTTCGAAATTGCTTGACTTGTTTGACATATAAAATATACGAGAAGAAAAATCACAATGTCCCTGACACACTCGCCTGATAATCAATCACACACAATAGAGAAACGAGAGAGAAGACCGGTTTTAAGATCCAATAATCACAAGTTACAAATGTAATTAATAAACTGGATTCTTATACAGATACATAATTAAGTATATAGATAAGTAATTAGAGATAAATCTATAAATCTATCTATGGCAATTATATATATATATATATATATATATATATATATATGTGTGTGTGTGTGGGGGGGTGTACATATGTGTGTATGCATAATATATATATATAATATATATATATATATATATGCGTGTGTGGATGTGTGTGCATATATATGTGTATTACGTATGCGTGTGTGTGTGTGCATATATATGTGCATATACGTATGTGTGTGTATATATGTTTGTATATATATATTGTGTGTATGTGTATATATATATCTGCATATATATATATATAATATAATATAATATAATATAATAAAATAAATATATAAAGGTTTTACATATCTATTTATTAGGTGACAAATGAACATTCACAACCATATTGGTTTCATGTGATGCAATCATCAGGTGAAGATGTTTCAAATGCCATTTGAAACATCTTCACCTGATGATTGCATCACATGAAACCAATATGGTTGTGAATGTTCATTTGTCACCTAATAAATAGATATGTAAAACCTTTATATATTTATCTTATTATATTATATAACAGCTCTATTTTATATTGAGCACTCTACCAATAATACTGCCTTTGGTACGCCATTCCAGCAAAAGCTGAAACAATGACCATCTCACACTATAGTATACATATATATATATATATATATATATAGGTTTATCGCAGTCGGTAGAGTGCTCTGCCTGGAACATTGCAATTCCTGGTTTGATGCTGGTCCCTGCCAACTCAGTGCATGAGTAACACAGATTGGGTAATGTGATCTGTGCATAAAGTGAGGAACTTACGGTAGGTGTGGGGCTTCACCTCAGCAAAAACAATCCCCCTGGTCTAGTGCAAACAAAAAGGGTATTGACTCTCTCACTGCCTGGCTGATACTGACAATAGGTAACTACATCAACTTTATGTATGGAGTGGTCTATTGTCAATATCAAACAGACAATTAGGGAGTCTATCCCCTTTCCGCAAGCCCTAGACCAGAGAGATTTTTTTTTGCGTCTGAGGTGGAGCACCTTTCTATTTTACCGAGCAGATCCAAGTTGTGCTACTCACGCGCTGAGTTGACAAGGGCCGGTATCAAACTTAGAACCTTATGGTTCCAATGTGGATTCTCTACGGACTGAACTAAACCATATATATGTGTATATATATATACCCAACCCCTCCATCTGAGCAGGATGCAGCACAAGGTCGATTTGTTTTAGCATTTATCTATAGGAATTATATATATGTGTGTGCATATAAAAAATGGATAGTTCTGTCGGCATATGCACTACTTTCACCCTTAAGCACAGAAATACAAAAATTCAGCTTGCACAAGTACACACATATATGGAGGAATTAACATTCTCTGCATTTCTTAATGGGCGCATTGTCTTGATGAAAAGTGGCTAACATACTGCTTTGAAACCAATGGTAACAATCGTACCTTAAATGTTTTGTACACTATAATGAATCTATATATACATATATATATAGTTTGCTATATATAAGTAAAGACTGCACTATATCATCAATAGAGCATATATATATGTATATATGGGTCAGCTGAAAAGTTCATAGGCTGACCAAGATACTCCATACATATATATATATATATATATAAGTTAGGGTAGTGAAGACAAATTTAATAGCGGTTGGTAACTGTCAGTTTCTCACCTATGTGATTTTCAAATTAAGTTTTGTTTGTCAATTGTGTAGGCGGAAAACTGACAGTTACTAAGCACCGTTGACTTTATGTCTTCACTACCCTAACTTATATATTACTTTAAAATAAGTACTCTATCTGTTAGTTTAAAAAATAAAACCTATAATGTCTGTTTAAAAACTGTTATATATTACCTAAATAAGGAGAATGGAATCATCTGTTTTTCCTATAAATAATGCCTGACGAAACCTCAGAAGAGAGAAACATGATCTCACATTTTGTTTGTTGTTAATTCAACCTAGCAATTGCTTATTTCTTTGTTCACCTAGAATCTTTGCTTATTAAACCTTTTCCCTATCTTTAATACTCAATGTGTTTCTTCCTAGTATTGAAATAGTGCTCAATACAAAAAATATCATAGAGCCAATATGAAAATAATATTATTGAAAAGAAAAACGAAAGAAAGAAAGAAAATGAAAAACTTTAATATTATTTTGATTATTTGGACTATTGTCCTCATCTTCATTGTTATCTGTACAATGTTTTGGCTGATGTGCCCTCTGGACTTCTTCAGATATTTCTTGTCAGACTCGGGAACTTTCTCAGACTCAGGAACCTTTTATTCAAACTTGGGAACCTTCTTGTCATAATCGGGAGCTATCATGGAACTTTGAACCTAACCCTTTATTCAGTTCACAGGGGTATCCTGTTCTCATTCCGCTAACCATAGCTGTGTTAATTATTATTCTATGTTACTCCTGCTCCTGACCAGGATTGAACCTGCAGTCTAGAGATAACTGTCACTTAGAACTGCCTTAACCTAACTCCTATATTCACTAGGCTATGTCTCCAATTGGAAATACCTGAAGAATGCCAGAGGGTTCATCGGCTGAAACGTTGTACAGATACCAATAAAGATGAGGACAATAGTCCGAATAATCCAAATAATACTAATTATCAAGCCTCATCTCAAAAATTCCAAGAAATTTGCATGTTGAGTGAGTTTTTAAAAAATGTTTTACTCTATATATATATATATATATATATATATATATATATATATATATGAAGATAAATCTAATGAGTCAGACGAACCTACTAAAAGTTTCGCTTAATGCTCTTCAGGGCTAAGATCTTAGCCCTGAAAAGCATTAAGCGAAACTTTTAGTAGGTTCGTTTCGCTTAATGCTCTTCAGGGCTAAGATCTTAGCCCTGAAGAGCATTAAGCGAAACTTTTAGTAGGTTCGTCTGACTCATTAGATTTATCTTTATTATTTGCTCTTCTTAGGTATTGAGTACTTTTTACTTATTACCTTTAGTCTCCTGCCGGTTTTGTATGAATATATATATCTTATATATATATATATATATTTATATATGCATATAAATTGTTTTTTCTTTTGGCCAAAATATTGTACTAATAGATTATTTTTTGTGGTACGATTATCTTGGTCTTTTCTTTTTTCCAAAATTTTTTTTCTTCCCGGTTGATGTTTGGTAGTATATTTTTACAATCAAACTATTTGCTGTTTTTTTTTTCTCACCGCAAGGATTTACTAACAAGTTTGGTGTATTAAATTATATATATATATATATATATATATATATATATAGATCTAGGTTTAAAAAGTGTTACTGGTGCTTGGTGATTGTCAGTTTCTTGCCTATGCAATCATCAGACCAAGAGCTCACCTTAACTGTCAACTATTCCTAATACTATTAATTGGTTAAATCGAACTTGATGGACCTAGATTCCACCATCATATGTCACCCCACCAAAAGAAAGAAAATACCAAAAATCAGGGAATTAATCAAATTAATCAAATTTCAGTGTTGATATATTAATGAATATGAGATATAATGCACCAGTTATTTTATTTAAAAACTTTTTAATTTTTTCAGGGCAGTTAACTTTGAACCACATATCTTTGAGGCATAACATAGATACTCAAAGATACGTGGTTCAAAGTTAACTGACTTGACAAAATGTAATAGTTTTTAAATAAAATAACTGGTTTGTTATATCTTATATTCATTAACATATCAACACTGAAAATTTCATTAAATTCAGTTAATTCACTGATTTTTGGTATTTTTTTTCTTTCAGCGGGGTGACATACGATGGTGGAATTTAGGTACGTTAAGTTCGATTTAACCTAATAATTTGCACACTATTCTATGGCTGTATCCTCTGCAGAGAGCTAAGACACCTCAAAAGGGGGTGTCCTGGGTATGACTTTAAATTGCATCTGGTGGTTAAGCTCCAGTTCTGGAGATCTGGGGAGTGTGGAGTAATTCTATATTGCCATTACTCCCAGGTTCACTCTGACCTGGAGAGGTAGTACCTGTTTGGGTCCCGTCTATTAGTCAAATAGAACTATATGCAAATTGTTTGTATTAGATAAGAATACTTGATATTATAAAATAATGTGCAAAAAACTCTTACACTAAAAATGTAAATATAAATGCTATAATCTACATAATCGCATAACCTCTTGGCATAAAATAACCCCAAACAGCTTAACATCTCATTAAAATCAATCAATCTCATTATCATCATCATCATCATGTTGCGCTTACAATCCATCCCTATCAGTCATTGCTGTGAGAGCTCCTCCACACAACATCCAGAATCTGCACAGAACAGATTGATGCAGGTTTTTTTCATAGCAAGATCAATAATACGATGTGGCACTAAATCTATAACAAAATTTTATTCTATTATTATTTCACACATATTTACCATTATTTGTACCAAAAAGATAGTTTGGTGTTTGCCATATCTACATAATCGCATAACCTCTTGGCATAAAATAACCCCAAACAACTTAACATCTCATTAAAATCAATCAATCTCATTATCATCATCATCATCATGTTGCGCTTACAATCCATCCCTATCAGTCATTGCTGTGAGAGCTCCTCCACACAACATCCAGAATCTTCACAGAACAGATTGATGCAGGTTTTTGTTGGTCCACATACACTAGTGTGTCTATAGTAGATTGTCACTTTATGAGTCTGTCGTTGCTTCACTAGCAGTGTCCAGTATGTCTTGTTCATCTTAATTGGATGGTTTGTGATAGGAGACAAGTAGCAATACAGCTGCTTTCTTGGGGATTGCTCCATTTAAGATATATTCAAGACAACACACAACATCCTTGTGTAATTTCCCATCATTATTCAATAGCAATGGATCTATGAGATGAGCTTGCAATTCCATGTTAAATCATCCAGAAAAAAGTAAAATTGTCACCCACCCCCGTCAATTTTTCTGAAATTTTGTATAGGTGTGGACTGTGTTAAAGTTAGACAATCCCCAAAATTTGAGCTTCCAATTCCAAAAATTGGTCGAGTTATATCGATTTTTTAACTCTCCAAATTTGGTGAAGTTGGCAAAAAATGGTGACCTTTTGTAATCTATCTTTATCTGTAAAATGAGTTCTAGAGCTTCCCTACTCATAAAAATTGGTTTATAAAAGCATTTTTGCCCAAGAAATCCAAAAAGACTATCAAAAAAGTCTTAAACTCAACCAATTTTAAGTTATTATTGATTTCTGATTTTTTCATAGCAAGATCAATAATACGATGTGGCACTAAATATATGACAAATTTTTTTTCTATTATTATTTCACATATATTTACCATTATTTGTACCAAAAAGATAGTTTGGTGTTTGCCCAGAACCAAAGCTACAACATCAGTTAAAATTTTGCAAATCAGAAATCATTAATTAAAATTTATAGGAGTAAGAAAGCTCTAGAACTCATTTTACAGACAAAAATAGATTACAAATTGTCGCCATTTTTCGCCCCCCCCAAAAAAAAAAAAAATTTGGAGACCTAAAAATCGACAGAACTCTGCTAATTCTTGGAATTGGAAGCTCAAATTTTGGGGATTGTCTAATTTTAACATAGTTCATACCTGTACAAAAATTCAGAAAAATTTAAGGGGGTGGGTGACATGGCCTGGATGATTTGACATGGAATTACCCATATAGTATCTAAATAATGAGAATGGAATTGTCTGTTTTTCCTATAGCTAAGGTTTGATGAAACCTCGGAGGAGAGAAACAATGAGATCCCACAGGACTTGTTAATTCAACCCAGCAGTTGCTAATTACTCTGTTCACTGTGTATATTTGCTTAGTAAATCTTTTCTCCTAACCTTAATATTTGTTTTGTTTCTCCCTAATATTTCTCTGTTAACTGGGATACTCAAGTTACAACACTAACCATTACAGCATTTTGTTGAACAAGAATATTTTGATGGCGGGAGTCAGAAACTGTTGAGAGTAGGAAGTGTTTAATTACCCATTAATCATTCAGGGGTAAAGAAAAAAATCACACACAGACTAGGCGAAATAATAAATCTTTAATTCAAGGTAATCATTCTCTCTCTCTCTCTCTCTCTCTCTCTCTCTCTCTCTCTCTCTCTCTCTCTCTCTCTTTGGCCTTGACAACTGTTACTCATTACAGGAGAAAATTACCTTAAGTGAATCAAATGTCACAGTGAGTTATTTATAAATGGTTACCCACATAGGAAATGGACATAGCAACCAGAGTTCAAATCCTCGATGAAGCTGTTTGCATTTCAAATAGCACTAATACCTTTTGGAAAGGTATGAATCCAACTATTCTCCCTCCAGCTATCAGAAAATAATAGGACAGACTGGACTATTTAGCCTTGGTCTGGGAACTGGTCAATGAAGAAAACTCTGAATTCAAGCCTGTTAAACTCCGCTTAAGAAATTGACTTTATATCGCATCCCACTCATTGCAGAAGAGTTGGTGAATATGGTTATTTATTAAAGTTACTGTGTGCCTACATTTCTGCTTTGGTTTGGTTTGGCTTTAATAGCATATCAACCTTTATGGGTTATTTAATGCCAAAGCCACCCATTTTTTTTTTCTTTAAACACCTTCCCAAATTGATGTGTCTTATAAGATATCAATTATGGTAATTAAAAATAATCCATTATAAACAATTTTTGCTTCAAGTAACTATTTGTAATACAAATAATTTGGACAGTTATATGGTTTCAATTATTTCAAGCAATTAACAATAATAATCATTTGTAAAAAATTATACCTTCAAGTAACTATTCCTCATGCAAATAATTTGCAGCCCTGTTGGCTGAGGCTTTAGAATACACTGACTGGACCTCTGCAGAGGGGTGAGACTCCCTCAATGGGGCCACCTGTTAGCCATTGGTGGTGATCCATGATGCTTAAGGACAGAATTCTGGTGACTGAGCAGTCTATGACAATACTCCACTCAGACTCTTATTTAGGCTAGACAGGTTGTTGGAGAGGGCCCATCTGATCAATCGGCTGGTCATGTCAAACCCTATTGCCTTTATGGCAACTCCCAACTCTTTTTATTGTATATGTGCTAGGTGGTGGTGGCTGAGGGAATGACATTAAACTCTATCTGATGGTGAGGTTCCAGTTCAGGAGGTCTGGGGAATGTGGAGCATCCCTTCATCACCATTGCTCCCTGGTCTACTCTAACTCGAAGTGGTAGTACCTGTTAGGGTCCCAATAATGGGTTAAATAGAAAAATGTGTTCAAGAAAAAAAATTGAGTATCCATTAAGAATTAATTTATTTCAAAACTTTGTAGGCATTAAATGACCCATTGTGGTTGATATGCCGTAAAACAAAACAAACAAATAATTTGTATAGTTATGTTTCAAGCATTTCAAGCAATTAATGATAATAATCATTTGTAAAAACTTATATCTTCAAGTAACTATTCCTAATACAAATAATTTGGATAGTTATATGTTTTCAAGTATTTCAAGCAATTAACGATAATAATCATAGACTCATAGATGGGATCCTAACCTGTAATATCACTCAGGATCTGAATGGACCAGGAAGTAATATCAATGAAGCAGTACTCAACACTCCCCAGAGCAGACAAACTGAAGATGCACCACTGAATGTAGTTTATCATTATACCCAGGACACCAACTGATGGTACAATGAATTGATTATCTATTTGAATAATGGAAAGGAATTCTTAATGATTGATAAGTTATCATAACAGATTTAAATATATTAATAATGGAGATTCGCTTCCGGGTTTTTGTCTGTAACAAAAATTACGTCACTGTTTATGTCACATTACCCAAAATTGTCATAACAGAATAAATCCACTCAAAATTTGAACATGCAACATTAGACAGTCCTCATTGTTTTGTAAAACAAGTTTTAATAAATACATGACTGGTATTATATATCTCTATATAGTTTGTTTTATTTTAATACATATTTAAAGTTTACATTTCAAATTGTTTTATTTTTTAATCCTTTAATGAATTTGATGATTTTACTTACTTAGGGTACAAACTCGCTGACATTGAATTTTTTACTCCCACCCCTCAGGCAATATGTTTCAAAAATCTATTTTTACATCGCCCGGAGGGTGTTTTTTATTTTGTACTAGTATATCTAATGTTTATAAAGTAAGGGTAATTATTTTTTTCTTATAGATAAATTCATCACCATGTTGGTCGAGCCAAGAATATTCTGATTTCATCCCTTGCAAAAAGAAAACTGTGTGCTAAATATGATACTAAAATGTATCCAGTGGTGAGTCTCCAGCTCTGGAGAATGTTGAGTCACCTCTTCATTGGTATTACTCCTAGGTCCATTCTTATTTTGAGGGGTAGTACCTGTTAGTAACCCATCTATAAGTAAAAAAAATCTGTTTGAAGATAATGTTTAAAATGATTGTGAACTTTATTTATACATTGGCTCTTAAAACATTGATATTGCAACTAAGTATGAAGTATTATTTGGATTATTCGGACTGTTGTCCCCATCTTCATTGTTATCTGTACAACATTTCAGCTGATGTGCCCTCCTGCCTTCTTCAGATATTTCTTGTCAGGCTCAGAAACTTTCTTAAAACAAAGATATTGCAACTAAGTATGAAGTGTTTACCTGTTTAAAATGATTGTGAACTTTATTAATACATTGACTCTTAAAACATTGATATTGCAATTAAACATAAATTGCTTACCTGTTTAAAATGATTGTGAACTTTATTAATACATTGACTCTTAAAACAAAGATATTGCAATTAAACATAAAGTGCTTACCTGTTTTAAATGATTGTGAATATACATTTTTGTACCGCATATAATTGGAGACCATAATTGTTAAACTGACTTGGCATCAAATAATCCCACAACGGTTGTTGTGCCATAAAAGCATCCAAATTCTCTTTTAAAATAACACCCTCCGTTTACATCATTTGGTGTGAAATGTAATTAATAATTTTTCATTGTTATTACTTCCAGATGCAGAAGTGGTAATGCTTGTTAGGGTCCTATTTGGATTTTACGGCATGTCAACCCTTATTTGTTTTTAGAATATGTACATAATAGAATATTCTACCTTGGCATTTTTATGATACTTCCAGGTATACATAGAATATTTTGTTGTTTTTTACCCCCAAAATAGACATTTTTGTGGGGGTGTTACCTTACAATATGGTTATGAAGAGTATGAAATAATTGTAAAATTATATTACTAAACATTTCAGTCCAAAAGAAAATCAGAACATTTCTGGAAACCATAGGAGTATTTTGTCTAAAATTAGCATATACTCAGTTAAATAGCTATTTTAAAATATTCACCATAATTTTCATGCACAACATTTGGACCATATGACCTTTAGGCACTCCTTTTTGATCTTGATTATGAAAGTATATGTTTTTCATTTTCACCGTCAATATTTGGTTGTTTTAACAGATGATTTTTAGATTTTTTTTTAAATTATAACTAACCCCTAACCCTAACCCCTAACAAACAACCGAATATTGATGATGTAAATGACAAACATGTCCTTTCTTAATTGAGATCAAAAAGGGGTGCCTAAAGGTCCCAACATTTTACCATTTATCTTTCACGAAAACTGTCTTCAATTTCAACAAAATAGAAACAAAATTAAAAAAAAGAAAGTATAATTGCTCAAAAATTCAGGTTAAGAATCTATACATCTTTAAAATAGGGCCAGGATAGCTCAGTCAGTAGAGCGTTCGGCTAGAAACCACAAAAACTCAGCGTATGAGTAGCACAGGGATCTGTGCGTAAAGTAAGGAGATGTAGGTGTGGCGCTCCACCTCAGACGCTAAAACAATCTCCTTGGTCTAGCACTATTGAAAAGGGGATAGATTCCCTCGCTGACTGGCTGATACCGACTTTAGGCCGCCCCGACGACTTTACTTTTACTTTACTTTTTTACATCTTTAAAAAATAGGCAATGTCAAGGGTGAGCTTACTGTCCAACCCCCAGGGGTGCCACCTGTTGGCTTTGGGTGACAACCCATGATGCTTAAGGATTGAACCTTGGTAGCTGAGCAATCCATGACATGCAACATTCCACTTTGGCCCTTACGTAGGCTAGATAATCAGTCAGAGAGGCTCACTCCAAACAATCATGTCAAGCCCTAGCACCTTTATGATTGTCCCAATCTTATTGCCCTTAGGACAAGCCCCAACCCTTTTTATCATATATGTGCTAGAAGGCAGTGGCTGAGGGCCTTAATGTCCTGGGTATGACTTTTACTCAAAGTTCCAAATCTGGAGATCTTGAAAATGTGGAGTATCCCTTCATCACAATTACCCCTAGGTCCACTCTGACCTGGAGTGGTAGTACCTGTACAATATATGGGTTAAATAAACAAAAATGAGTTTTAAAAAAATGTGTTTTAAAAAAAGATTGACTTTGAAAAAAATGTTGAATACCAATCAAGAATGGATAAAACGTCTTCAGTATAAAATAACCCAATAAGGGTTGATATACCATAAAATCCAACCAACGACCAACCAATTTTTACCAGCAAATTAGGTTTTCAGAATTTAATCTATGCATTAGTTGATTGATTTCAATGGCATGTCAACTCATCTGCCTAGAGGTTAGGTAATTGCATTCATTGTATGATCTAATTTACATTTTGGTGTTTCTTCAACTTATTTTTGGCACATGGTCCTATTGAGTATGAATAATTTTTAAACAGATTTATTTGACCCATACATGGGACCCTAACAGGTACAACCACTCAGAGAGGGCTTGTGAGTAATGGCAATAAAGGGTTACCCAACACTCCCCAGATATCCAGTATTTGGGGCCTCAACCTCAGATGCAGTTTAGTTTTATACCCAGGACCCCACTTTTCAAAGGGTTCTTACCCTTCTGCAGGGTATACAGTCAGCATATTCTAAGTCAGGTCAAAACCTATGTGCAAGGATTTATGGTATTTAGAGTAACCTGTAATTTAAGAAACTACTTTATGTACATTAAGACAATAAATTCTATCTTAAGATTTCAGAGTAAAGCTAATTTCTTTAAAAATGTTAATTCTCTACCAAATTCTTAGCATAAATTTTAGTAATACTTGGTGAATTTTTTTAAAAATTTCTTTCTTGAAATTTCTTTTTATATATATATATAAATTTTCATTCAGGCAACAACCTGATTAAAAAAAAAGAACTATACATTGACTTTTCCTATAACCTCCCATCAATCAAAGTCTACAAAAGAAACAGATACATAAAATAAAGTTATATAATTCTGTTTTTTGATTGGTCGATAGAGAAAGCATCTCAGGTAATCATTGGTTAATCTAATTTTATGCATGCTAATATCCTTCTGTAGTACAGGCTCATTGCTTAACTGACCTGAAGATGAATTATGATTTTTCATCTTTTTTTTCCCTCCTTCTTTACTATGAATAATACTTGCTTATTTTTGGCGTCTAATTCATTAATCAGTTGCTATCACTCAGCAAGGCATCAAACTCTTCCTGTCTGTACTTCTGCAAGTGCTGCCAATGGGAGGAAAAAAATGGAGTGGGTGAGCCGAATATGTAGAAAAATCAATAGTTGTTCATCTGACAAACTTCGTCTTTTGTAACAGTAGCCAGAGCATTTACAGAATCAAGATTTCATAATGATGACAGAAATCAAGCAACACAACAACAAAATTACACCATTGAAGCTTGAAATTTTAAGACGTGAAATAGAAAAGTCACAAAAAACAGAAAAGGTTTACTGTATCTATATCTAAATTTGAACACATGTGATGTAATGGTTAGAGTTATAGAAATGGACTCATCAACCTGTTCAAATCCTGGACAAGGCTGTTTGTATTTCACATAGTGCTTATAACATTGTCTGAATTCAAACCTGTTGTGTCACATCCTGCTCATGCAGAGGGGTTGGTATATATATATATATATATATATATAGAGAGAGAGGGGGGGCTAGTGGTTAGAGTCGTGGAAAATGGACTATTCGAATCGATTCGAGTTCAATTCCTAGACGAAGCTGTTGGCATTTCACATAGCACTAATACCCTTGGGAAAGGTATGAATCCATATATTCTCCCTCCAACTATGGGTTAAATAGTAGGGCAGACTGGGCCCTTCAGTCTTGGGTAGGTAACCAGTCTAGGAGAGGGATAACTCTGAATTCAAAATTTCTGAGGTCGGTCGTTGATTGGGTTTGTGGCAACCCTTGATGCACCAATTCTTTCCTATCGACTGTGCCAAAAAGTGTGGATGGTCCAACACAAGCCTTCACCACTATAAATAAATCACTGTGTGGATGTTCATTGTATGAACACTCATATGTTGATCGACAGGAGAATCCATCATATATATATATATATATATATATATATATATATATATATATGAAAAAAAATTACAAGATTGAAGCTTAAAATTTTAAGACTTGCAAACTATCATAGGAGAGATAACAAAAACAAAAGTCATAAAAGAAAAGATAAGATCTATTGTATCTATATTTAAATTTGAACATGTATAGTGTAATGGTTAGAGGTATGGGATTGGACTTGTCAACCCATTCAAATCCTGGACAAGGCTGTTTTCATTTCACATAGTGCTTATACCCTTGGGAAAGGTATGAATCCAACTATGCCCCCTCTAGCTATAGGTAAAATAGTACGACAGACTGGGCTCTTTAACCTTGATAGGCAACCAGTCTAGGAGAAGGCAAACTCTGAATTTAAACCTGTTAAACTCTGCTTAAGAAATTGACCTTGTGTCACATCCTGCTCATGCAGAATAGTTGGTATATATATATATATATATATATATATATATATATAATATAAACAAAATTACAGGATTCAAGTTTAAAGTTTTAAGACTTGCAAATTGTCATAGGAGAGAAAATTGCTCCTAAAACAAAAGTCACAAAAAAGATAATATCAACTGTATATATGTATAAATTAGAACACACATGGTGTAATGGTTAGAGTTATGGGAATGAACTCATCAACCTGTTCAAATCCTGGACAAGGCTGTTTGCATTTCATATAGCACTAATACCTTTGGGAAAGGTATGCATCCAACTACTTTCCCTCCAGTTATGGGTAAATAGTAAGGCAGACTGGGCTCTTTAAACTTGTTTAGGCAACCAGTCTAGGAGATGGAAAACTCTGAATTTAAACCTGTTAAAGTCCACTTAAGAAATTGACCTTGTGTCACATTCAGCTCATACAGAGGGATTGGTATATATATATAATATATATTTCAATTTGAAAACAAGAGAAGTAGATTCTTTACACATTATTAAAAGGTACTAGATGACCAGCTAACAAATGTAAGACTCGTCCATGATGATACAGATGCTTCTATTAGAAAAGAGTGAAGGATTCTAATTTAGCACTTTATTCAGTTTTCAAGAATTTTGATGATTGAATTTTATTAATAAGTTGGTTAAATGACTAATTTTATTAATAAATTTGTTAAGCTACTAAATTTTAGTAAAAAATTACTACGTGAACACCCCTGCCATCTTTTGTTTTGTCTGTGAACCAAACCTGAAATTGGTACTTGATCCTTTTGCAATAGGGAACCAGCTGAATGGGGGAAAAATACCTAGAAAATTTGGTATGGCTGTGGGGGATATTTAGTAGGCAAAGATTTAAGCAACCTTATTCATGAAATTTAGTTGATTAAACATCAAAATTATATGAATAAGTTCCTTATGCAACAAAAACAATTAGAAAATTATACCGTCTGGATTTAAGAAAAAATAACTGAATATCACAAAACCCAAAAGAATCTTATAAATCAATTTTTTATTGTAATATCCTTGTTCAGTTTAATTTTTGACTGATATTGGCCTTGCATTTATTGATAGAATTTGGTTAATATCTGATACCATATATAACTATTTATTGATCTGTTCCATTTATCGATTGTGATGAATAGAGATTGATTCAGCAGTTTGATTTGTCAATACTAGAGTATTGATTAAACAATTTCCTTTGTTTACGACATCTCAAGTTTTGATTTGCTTTACTGAACACCTCATCCCTTCTCTGCGCTTTACAGAACACCTCATCTCATCTCTACTCTATACCGAACACCTCATCCCTTGTCTACTCTTTACTGAACACCTCATCTTTTTACAGAACAACTCATCTTTTCTCTACTCTTTACCTCATATCTCGTCTACTCTTTACCGAATTCCTCATCCCTTGTCTACTCTTTACCGAATTCCCTATCCCTTGTCTACTCTTTACCAAACACCTTATCCATTGTCTACTCTTTACCAAACACCTAATCTCTCTCTACTCTTTATTGAACACCTCATCTCTTCTCTACTCTTTACTGAACACCTCATCTCTCTCTACTCTTATTGAACACCTCATCTCTTCTCTACTCTTTATTGAACACCTCATCTCTTCTCTACTCTTTACTGAACACCTCATCTCTTCTCTACTCTTTACTGAACACCTCATCTCTTCTCTACTCTTTACTGAACACCTCATCTCTTTTCTACTCTTTACTGAACACCTCATCTCTTTTCTACTCTTTACTGAACACCTCATCTCTCTCTACTCTTAGCTGGAGGCTTAATCTCTTCTCTACTCTTTGCTGAACACATCTTTTCTGTACTCCTTGCTAAACAACTTATCCCTTGTCAACTCTTTACTGAACACCTTCTTACTGAAGATATAGATCTTCTCCACCAGTACTGTGTCTAGGATCAGAGTGTAGTATGTGTTTACCCTGCTGAGTATCAAAATATTAGCCTCCTCACTAACATCTTTGCCTAGCATCTGAGTATAGTACAGGGTGACCCCCCCCCCCAAAAAAAACAGAACCTAAATTCAGTTTTTCTTTGTTCTCTGTGAAAGGTGTTGCCCACTCATACACATACATTCAGATACACACAGTCATATATATACAGTATCATCCATAAATCTAACAATTTTTTTAATTAAAAGTCACTTTTCTTCAAAACTAAAGATACCTGGATTTTATTATTTCTAGTCAAGTATTCATTATACCATCAAAATGGATATAATTAGGTGCTTTTTAGGTATTTACAACATACCCCACGTGTACAGGTTAGGCACAAGGCCATATTAATGTGTGACCATCCACGTACCGAAGCTCATGGGTGGCGGTTGCAAAACATATGTTGATCCCGTCAGCATTCCCCCCTCAAGGGGGGCGCCTCAGGCACTGGGCATTAAACCCAGCCCTGCCTTTAAGGTGCAGGTATTTTAGGGTACAGGTATTGCCAATGGGGATTGCCCCCTAGGATCAATGATGTTAACTTGTATGGTCCAGGGCAGAAGCCACTGGTCTCCCAGTTGGAACGGATCTTAGGTGCTTTTTATTACAAAACTTTACAGCATTGAAATCCTGTAACAAAAAATAAAATGTCACAGTCTACAAATATTCAATAAGCCAAAAATAAATATTATCCTTATATATATTGATGGAATTTTATTTTTGGCTACAGAGGAGTTGCCATTTTATATTTTGGTTGCATAGGAGGTACTATTTTATTTTTCGTTGCGGGGGTGTTGCTATTTTATTTCTGGTTGCAGAGGAGGTGCTATTATATTTTTGGTTGTATAGAAGGTGCTATTTCATCTTATTTGTGAGGTAGTTACTATTCCGTTTTTGGTTAGAGGTGTTGCTATTTTATTTTTGGTTGCAGAGGTGTTGCTATTTTATTTTTAGCTGTAGAGTAGGTGCTATTTATTTCTGGTTCCTGAGGTCGTGTTATTTTATTTCTGGTTGCAGAGATGTTGCTATTTTATTTTCAGTTGCAGAGAAGGTACTGTTTTCTTTCTGGTTGCAGGGATTGCTATTTATTGGTAAATTGGCAATTTGTTTTTCTTTTCTGTTATGTGTATTTTGCTTTTACTTTTTTTTTTTTTTTTTTTTTTTTTGCTAAAAATACTTTTTTTTTAACTGGTGTAAATTTGTAATTTACAACAAAAGTTATAAAATAGACAGGTTGTAAAATAACAGTCTGGACAAAAAAATGATAATGTTTAATCAATAAATCTCTCTCATATTGACTTGTAAATTCTCAGCTTCAATCCAAGTTTTGACATCATGCAATTTTATACAACTGAGCCATAGCAAAGGCTTTTTTTAATAGATATGTTTTTTTTCTATATAATATTGACAAAACAAACCTCAAAGGTTACAAGAAATGATGACCATCATGAGCATGAAAAATCTACAGAGCTAAGCACATCATCATCATCATGTCACGAATTCAGCACGGATATCCATGACAATCTCTCGCCAACCTTCAGGGAGGTCCTCTGTGCAGCATCCAGTATCCTTGCAGAGCTGGTCAATGTAGGTCCTTGCTGGGCGGCCCACATTAGCATGTCCATGTGTTGGCTTCCACAGGAGAACGTCACTTATGAGTTCATCCTTGCTTCTCCAGCAGTGTCCCACATGTCTTGTCTATCTCACTCAGATGGTTTGTGAGATAGGGGGCAGGTGGCCGCACAGCTGGTCTTGTGGTTTGCTGTTTCCATGACGTTTTCAAGATGGCATGCAGCATTCTTGTGCAGCTCCCATTTAGTCTATTCTCCAGACGTCTAATTAGGGTACAAATAGTGCAGCCATACAGCAGTACTGATATAACCACATCTTGGAAGAATTGTCATTTTAACTTGTGATATCGGATTTCCATATGACTAATAGTCTGTTTATAGCCAACTATGCCTTCCCTATCCACGCATTAAAAAGAGCTATGCACAGAATGGAAATATTCTTGCTATCTTTAAACTGCTTATCAAATCCTACTACTTATACCAGAAGAAAAGAATGATTTGACAATTAGATGTTGTCAAATATTTTAACAAAGTCCAAATCAAGCTGTAAAAGCATCAGTTGGATGAAGTAGACTGTAATTATAAGCCAATCAGAATGCACCTTGGACTTTCAAATACTACTAAGACACATTAGTAAAAACCTGCAGCCTTCCATCATAAACGGTTGTACTTTTTAGATATATTGTGATATTGCTTTGGAATTTCTAAAAACACTTTTAGTGTTAAATTTTAAACTTAATTGTACATACATAAATACATACACACACATACAGGATTTCATATATGCATTATACATACTAGGAAAATTTAAAAATTCCCTCTGGGCGACGTAAAATGAATATTGCCTGAGGGATGGGATTTGAAAATTTAATATCAGAGAGTTTGTATCATAAGTAAAGTAAAATCATCAAATTTATTAAAGGAGTAAAAAATAAAATAAATTTATTAAAGGAGTAAAAAATAAAAAATTTGAAATTGAAACTTAGTTCTGATAACTTTAAATATATATTAAAATAAAACAAACTATATATAGATAGATAATACCAGGTATGTATTTATTAAAACTTGTTTAAAAAACAATGAGGACTGTCTAATACTGCATGTTCAAATTTTTAGTGTGTTTATTCTATGTTATGACAGTTTTGGGTAATGTGATGTAAGCAGTGACGTAGTTTTTGTTACAGTCAAAAACCGGATGTGAATCTCCATTATTAATAGATTTGTATTAAGAAATCTATCTATCTATCTGTCATAATATTATCATACAGAGTGGTGCAAATGTCGTGTCGATGAAAAATCAAAATAGATCTGAATAGACTAACAAGTGCATTATGTAAAGTACTAGTAACCTACCACCCCCAGAGAACCTGGTGCCCGGCTGTGTGACCAACAGCAAGGTTTCAATCACAGGAACTCTCATGGTGGGGGCAACAAATGGTCACATGCGAGAGCTGGGGATTTTTAAAAAGGGTCAGGCAGTCAGTTATTAACCCACAGAGTGAATTAAATTTTGGGGATAGCAGAATTCTGAATTCAAACCTGTTAAACTCTGCTTAAGAAAATGACCTTGTGTTGCATCCTACTCGTACAGAGGGGTTGGTAAATATATATGTATACCTTGGTAGCAATATCTCATCTACTGAAAGCAATTTCAACATAGGCATATGTTGTAATGGAATATTTCACACTCTCCCACACCCATGTGGTCTGACTATATATATAGTGAGCACAGCATTATGCTGGGCTGGCTTCGAGGATTAGTAGCGTGTCTCACTATTCCTTGTCTGTCTTATTGTATCTCTCTGCAAAAAAAACCCTCTATCTTAAATCTACAAACGTGTTGACTGGTCTTCCATTCGACTACAACCTTGTCTTATTGTTTCCTTTTTAAGGACACAACAATATAGAAAAGGCATGAATTGCTACAGACTGATTATTGACTATACAGAAATCTGATCTCTCTGATAAAACAAATAACATTCAATAAAAGGTAGTAATATCTCATCTACTGAAAGCAATGTCAACATATACATAGGTAAAGCATTGACTGCTATTGACAGGTTATTGATCATATGGAAATCTAATATTTCTAATTATGTCAGTACTACTGTATAGCTGCACCACTTGGAATAAATGCTAGATGTGAATTATGCAAGGATGCTACATGCTGTTTTGATAAAATCTTAGAATCAGCACCCTAAAAAGCAGCAGCAATATATCCACTTACCTTTCATTTTGAAAATCATCCAAGATGAACAAGATATGCTAGGCACTGCTGGAAAAAGTAAGGACAAACTCATAAGCAATTTTCTCCTATGGACTCCTTCACATAAACAAACTAGTGTTGGTTGACCAACAAAAACTTACATTTTATGTGGACACTGGGTGTCATCCTAGGACCTATGAAGAGCAATGGTTGATAGGGACGGCTGGCAAGATAGTCAAGGGAATCTATGATGATGATGATGATAATATTCTTTTAAAATCATATTCAAACTTCAAGTATCAAGAAGTGTTCTATGGTTCAACTCCATAGGCTAAGGAGGGAACCCCCGTGGCATAATGGCTTGACTGTGATATCATAGTAAGTGAGTTTGAACTCCAGTTGTGCTCGGCATTAAATGACCCACTGAGGTTGATATGCCGTAAAACAAATCAAACCAAACCAATTGTGCTATTACATTAATTTTCAGACTCATGTCTTTGGGAAAGGTATGAATCTGCACATACCCTTGCTATATGGGTTAAATAGAACCACTACTGTTCTTCTACAAGGATGGCTTTGGCATTAAATAGTCCATGAAGGTTGATATGCCATTAAACAAAGAAACCAATCTATAGGTTAAGCCAATATTTCCTATTCCATTATTTGGCCAATATAAAACTGCAACGAATCAAAAGATGCAATAAGATTATTTTAGACAAGTGCAACTAAATATTGATCTAAGTTTTGACAAAGTTACAATCAAGTTACGCTTTCTGAATCAAACCAACATCTTTCATGTGTGATGACAGACGAGATTGCTAAACACCAAACATTACTTCGTATGAAGTCTGGAAGCTTATATCTCAAACTCACTCAATGTCAAATATGGCTGATTAATAATAAGAAAAAAAACAGAAAAAGATTTTCACTCTTCAAGGAAAGGTGGATTTTAGCATTCACATGATCGAGAGAGAAAAAGATTTCTATTAAATCCATTTGAATAAACTATATCAGCAATATTCTATTTTGCCTGATGCTTTTTGCATTAATATAAATCATCATCATCATCATCATCATGTTGCACTGACAGCTCAGGTACCCATAACTCTCTCTCTCTCTCTCTTTCTCTCTCTCTCTAACTATCTGTCATCATCCCACTAGACTTTCAGCACAGTATCTAGTATCCATACAGAGCTGATTGAGGTAGGTTTTTTACTGGTCGGTCGGCCTACACTGGTGTATCCATGTATAGGTGTCCAATGGAGAACATCACTTATGAGTCTGTTCTTGGTTTTTCCAGCAATGTACAGCATGTTTTGTTTGTCTTATTTGGATGGCTTTCTTTTTATGGTCAAACCAACATGCGGATCATAATTGTACATCTAGGATCATGAGTTTCACCCCAAGAATCTGGTTGTCTACTAGCAATTCACCCCATTACAGATATACACTTTTCAAGGTGTTAGCCTTCCCACCAATACTTCAGCCTAGGATCAGTATGTAGTACCTGCGCATTCTACCTAGAATCAAAGTGTCACTCCCTGGACCGCTGTCTAGGATCAGAATGTACTATCCGTGCTCTCTGCCTAAGACCAAAGTATCAGCCTACACATCAGCACTTATACCTAGCATGACTGTAGTATATGTGCCATTTGCCTTGAATATGGAGGGCACTGTAACTAAACTAACTAAACTGACCAGTTATTTAGATCTTATTTTTATATAGTTATTTTTTGTTTATAAAATTAACTACAACCCATTATCCAATTTAGAGTAGTTTAGTCGGTTTTATTAATTTCATTTTGTGCTGACCATTAGTTTCTGCGGTCTATGAATTCCTAAGCAGAAAGTGGTAAGGGGAACTCACATACAAACCCTTTTAGTTTATGCCATTGGTCAGGACAGGTGACACGGTAAGGATTTCCTATTTCTTTTAGATTTTTTGTTTCTTTGAAGGTATTTGCTGTTATTCTTTTATTGAATGTTATTTGTTTTTCCTTGTACAGTTTCACAGTGTTTATTAAATAAACTTAATGACATCAGTCCAGAAGTGTCATGCATCTTTTTTACGAAAACCAGTAGCTAGTTAAAAGAAGATAGACTCTCTCGCTGTCCAGCTGATACCAACAATAGGTCATTCCACCTACTTTACTTACTTTTTACACCTGAAGCTGAACCAAGGTTTGGAAGTTCAACTTGACAAACTGTTGAATAGACACAAAGAACAGTGTAATCATAAGATAAGATTCCTATTTCTATTGCATTTTCTATTTGCAAATAAAATTTATTTCTATTTGTTCTTCTATGGGCCTGAATTTTTTTTTTTTACAACACAAAGAAGAAAAGATTGAGAAACAATGGTTTAGATCATGACATTTTGTATGGTGAACTCTCTGACATCTTCAAATTTGTAACACAGGTAATCCTCAAAAACCTTTTTTGTCATTTCTAAATTTTATTTATTTTGTAGTGTTAACTTTTCCAATTTATTAGTTGGGACAACCAATGAAGATTCGACCTGGTAATAAAAATTTTAAAGAATATTTACATTGGTAGCACAGTAAACACAATTGTTACATCCGGTTAGCCTCCAAACAATGTATATATGCTTATCTTTTATGTAGGTAGTGCAAGAAAAGTGTTAAACTGTTATCACACTTAAAAATGTTTTGTATTTTAATAAAAATGGTTTTCTGTAAAACCTATATCAACAAGGACAAATAAACAATTTTATGTGTTTTTTTTTAGCTGGAGTTGTAAAGACTTTAACAACTTTCCAAGTAAAAAATCATTTGCTATGATTTATATATGTATGTATTCACCCAACCCCTCTGCAATGAACAGGATGTGACACCAGGTCAATTTTTAAGCAGAGTACAATTGATTTGAATTCAGAGTTTTCCTTTTCTTAGACTGGTTGGCATATCAAAGTTAAAGAGTTCTGTTTACCCATGGCTGAAGAGAGAATAGTTGTATTCATACCTTACCCAGAGTATTAACACAATGTGAAATGCAAACTGGATTTAAACTTTGGTTGGAAAAAATTATTTCCAGTCATGATAACCTTTATGTCATTAGTATCTTCTCATTATATATATATATATATATATATATATAATATATGGTATTTGTGGAAAAAAGTGACTTACCGGTGAAAATGGTCACAGTGGTTAGTTGATTCAAGTTTCACAATGATAAGGCAGCGATATAACAAATGCTCAATATGTGAGTAGAGCAAATTTATTATTATAATGGTATACACAGGAATAACCTACTCGAGTTTCACCATAATGATCTTCAGGGTTAAATCCACTGGATTAATCAAGATATTGATTAATGGCAGTCGATTAAATGTGTGTGTTTTTTTTGCGATAAACGGTTGATTATAGGTCCGCGGTGAAGAACGCTGGTTTTAAATTCAAAAATTCGAAAGAGCGGAAGTTGCATTTTTTCAAAGGATCAAAATATAAACATTGTTAGAAATCCACTTTGTGCTATTGTTTTAAAGGTTTACGACAATGATAAGGAGTGTCTATATTATTATAGAGTCCGTAGTGATTAAATGTTGTTTTAATAATGCATGTATAAAGTTATTTATTTTGATTAAAGCCAGTAGAATGTGTATATATGTATACACACATGGGGGTGTATTTTACCATTTCAATGGTCTTATTATTATTATTAAAAAATGAATAGCATTGCTTAGCGTTTTTTAGGCTAGGAAGCCACAACGCATTTATGCGATATGCTCCAAAATGTTGGCTTATTTTCAATTTGAAAACGAATTAAAATTATTTAAATCCATTATTTAAGGTCAGATTTTTGTTTTAGTCGAAAAGTAGTAACATAATGGGCACCAATAAAAAAAAAAAAAAAAAAGGCAAATTAAAATTACATATCTAATATTTTTAATACTCTTTTAAACAATTAAATTCGTCCCAAAATGCGTTTTATTCTGTTTAAGTTAATTACCCTAAAAAACTGTAGCACAATCATTTTAAAGAAAATCACAGCTGAAGCCGACATTTTTTTCCAGTATTTTTTTTTATAGTCTGCTGTAAATAAATTTGGAAAAAATGTTTTATTTAACATGATTATTAAACTTACTTTTTTTATAGATAAATATTTAATTTAAAAATTTCATGTTGTGTAAAGATTGTTACTGAGCTTTTCTAGATATTTAAAAATTGTGGAATTTTATTAAAATGTTGCAAACGTTGACTCCCCCCACCTATGATTGCACCACTTGGACCCTTGCCATGTTCTATGGAAATCAACATACAGGCACGCCACTGTGGACTGTTGAGCAAAGACGTACGTTGACCAACTCTTCGCAGACACTGGATGTTGTGCAGAGGACTTCCTGAGAGCAATATATGATAAGGTAATGTTGGCGAGAGATTGTCATGGATATCCATTATTAAAATCCTAATTACCTGTAATTAGAAATAAAGTGGCTAAGTGACCCTTCTCTTGTTTTTTTTCCTTTGCTCAAATGAAAATGTTTACTGCGGTTTAAATAACTTATTTGGACAGTTTTGGAAAACTTTAAATTAATGAAATTATTTTATCATATGCTTTTTCCAACAATCTAACCTGGGCTGAATCACGTTTTTTCTAGTATATATATATATATATATATATATATATATATATATATATATATATAGACTGGTTGCCTAACCAAGGTTAAAGAGTTCAGTCTTCCCTACTATTCATTTTGAACCACAATAACCTTTATATATATATATATATATATATATATATATAAAGGTTATTGTGGTTCAAAATGAATAGTAAGGAAGACTGGGCTCTTTAACCTTGGTTAAGCAACCAGTCTAGAAGAAAGAAAACTGAATTCAAACATGTTGAGCTCCGCTTAGGAAATTGACCTTGTGTCACATCCTGCTCATACAGGGGAGTTGGTAAATATATGTATATATATATATAGAGAGAGAAAGAGATTGAGTGCAAAGGAGTGGTCGATACTGTGAGCCACATTCTTTAAGAGTCACCTTTTTGTAATAATTTTTTCAACATTCCTGTGTGATAAATGTTATTATTTTAGTGAGCTTTTATTTATCTATTTATTTATTCTTCACCACATGGCCTTTGAAGAACTTTCTTGATATATAGGTGAGGTAAAAGGAAATTAGATTAAATCAGAAGAATTGGCTTTATTTTTAATTTAAGAAGAAGGCTCTCACAAATTGAGCAAAAAATGTGCAACACATTTAACATAAGTTTTTTTGGAAAGAATTGCCAAATACTTCTTTGAGCATTAGAAAGATTAACAGTTTATTAAATAAAGTCTTTCAATGTGTTGATGAAAATGAGATTTTAGAAGACTTTCAATGTATATATTTACCCAACTCCTCTGCCATGGGCAAGATGCGACACAAGGTCAATTTTTAAGCAGAGTACAGCTGGTTTGAATTCAGAGTTTTCCTCCTAGATTGCCTAACTAAGGCTAAAGAACCCAGTCAGTTCTACTATTTATGTATAGCTGGTGGGAGAATAATTGGATTCATACATTTCCAAACAACCTCATCTAGGATCAGAACTCAAATTGTCATGTCGTTTTACTACCACAATAACCATTACCCTACAAGCACCTCTGTGTACATATATATATCCGTTTCAACTCCCACATAATATCCAAAGTAATTTTAAGAAAATGTCCTTTATTTTAATTTCAATATTTCATCCAAGAAATTCCTAATAAATTATATATGTATATTTTTACATATATATTCCTTTTCTTTTGGCACTAAAAATCAGCAGTTACAAATAAAAATTAGAATACACACCACCAAAGAACAAACCAAAACATAGACAAAGATATATAATCTGGTTCAACCCACCATACAACAAAAGTGTAACATCCAATATTGGCAGAGATTTCTTAAATCTCATTAACAAACACTTCCTAATGCACAGCCCTCTAGCTAAAATTTTCAACAAAAAACACCATAAGGATCAGCTACAGTTGCACAAATTTCAAGGAGTGATTTTGATAGAAAATAAGTACCGAAAATCTGAAAATTAAATTAAAAAACCTAAAATCTTTTTTGGAGATTTTTTTTTACTCTGTTGTTTATGAAATATAATTTTAGTCCAGTCATGGAGCAGGTACTTTTGTTTGTATATATATGAAACTTAAGATTTCCATTGTAACAGGGGTCTATAATGATATTGATGCTTCTATTTAGAAATGAGTGAAGGATTCTAATTAGCATTTTATAATCTTTTCTGTTGTATTAAGAATTTGGATGATTAAAATAAGATTTTCAGTGTGGACAATAGCCTCAGAAAATTATCCTTCAGTTTTAAATTGAACAGAAAATTGCCTTATTCTCTACATTAGAGAATTTTAAGTATATTGCCCTAATAAAAATACTTCTATTTTATGCATTTTTAGCTGGATTACAATTACATATATTATTAGTAATATAATTATTTTGGGGCCGGTTTAGCTCAGTCAGTAGAGCATCAAGCTAGGAATCACAAGATTCCAGGTTTGATACTGGTCCATGCCAATTAAATTCTTGAGTAGCACTGATTGGGTAATCTGACCTATACAGTGAAGTGGGGAGCTGACGATAAGTATGGTGCTCCACGTCAGGAAAAAAAAAAAAATAATCACCCTGGTCTAGCGTTAGCAAAAAGGGGATAGACTCCCTTGCTATTCAGCTGATACCGACAATAAGCCACTTCACCAATAACTTTATTATCATTATTTAAAAAATGCTCACATGGATTACCAGCTCACCTGATGATCATAGATGTGAAACTCTAAGTCATTAGTTCTTACTCTGTCTTACATTTATATAATTGATAATATATTTTGATATTGTTTATATTTTTTGTGCATTGAGCATTGTAAAGATTTACAGTTTTAGCATCAAATTTTAACCATAATATATATATGCAAAGTGACAGTTTTAGTAATATATATGTATGTATGTGTGGGCATGTTCATTTTTCTTTGTGGTTTTTGTCTGTATATTTTCTTTGAAGAGAATGAATTATCTCTCAAAATGACTTACTGTCAAAGTATGGTAGCCTAAAAGGGTTATACATGCAGGAAGTTGAAACTAAATCAGTTGATGGTATAAAAGTTTTCATTTGACTGCTTCATTATTGAACATAACTTGATTTTCTTACCTTTTTCTTTTTCTTTCCTTGTTTTCTTTTTTTGTTTTGTTTTTGTTTTTCTGTTGGACAGTCATGATTGATAGCTAAAGCTTATGATCAGAAAAAAATATAGAAATTCACTTTTTCCCTCTTTTTACATCACAGTAAAAATGGTAGTTCTATTAACAAAAAAGAACAAACAAATAAAGATCTTTTTATAGAGAAATATTCCAATATGAACCAATGGAATTAATTCTCTCATTGCTTGAAAAAGAAAAGGAAAGACAAAAGAATGACAAATAGAATTGTTAAAAAGACCATTGAAACTAAGTCTGACACAATATATTTATTGAGCTTACTCAAAGATATCCTTGTTGGTGGGGTGTAGAATATGCCAACTACAGAGACTACAAAGACACACTACAAAGAACAATATAAAGTCCTTCCTGTATATAAAGTTGAGTTTAAGGGACTTACCGGCGCGTTGGAGAAGATATCTTAGGGTGATTTCTTGGAGCCCTTTAAATCGCTGCCTCATGGTACCACTGGTGGAATCTATCTGCCTGGGCTTTTGGATATTGCACCTAAGACTCTGGGCTATCACGTGATTGGTATATCCAATCACAGAGCCTCTCCCTCACTCACTCTATATACAGGAATAACCATTTTACTGACCCAACACTACCACCACCACCACATAAAATTGAACGTCCTGGTTATAACACTAAACTGTAAGTAAAGTAAAGTCGTTGGGGTGGTCTAAAGTCAGTATCAGCCAGACAGTGAGAGAGACTATCCCCTTTTTGCTAGTACTAGACCAAAGAGATTGTTTTTGGCATCTGAGGTGGAGCGCCTCACCTACCATCATCTCCTCACTTTACCACACATATCCCTGTGTTGGTCATATGCTGAGTTGGCAAGGGCCAGTATTGAACCCAGAACCTTGTGGTTCCTAGTCGAATAATACTCTACTGACTGAGCTAAACCAGCCCTCAGTAGTAAAACTCCAGTTCTGGAGCTCTGGAAAGTTTGCAGTCACCCTTCATTGCCATTCCTTTTAGAAATCCATCACAGACTACGATTACGTCACTCAAAGGGCAGGAGGCCCTTAAAAGCCCCTCAAAGACCATATGAAGATGACTCTGTAGAAAGATAATTTGGTAGAACATTCTTTGTAGAGGAATCCAAAAATGTCAGTCGGATTGACCTGCATAAAAAGCTCTGTCATTGCCATTACCCCTAAGTCGACTAACCTGGAGTGGTAATACCTGTTTGGTTTGATTTGGTTTATGGCACATCAACCTCAGTGGGTTATTTAATGCCAACAGAAATTGAGATAGAACAATCATTTTTTGTAGAAAAATAGTTTAGTTGAAAGATCTTGTTTCATTAGGATTCTTTGTATTTGTGGATGAACAGTTTGTAAAAAGGATCTAGTTTTGTTATATTTTTGTAGAAGAACGGTCTATTGAAAGTAAGTAGGGTATATATAATATATATATATATATATATATATATATATATATATATATACACACAGGGTAACCAAAAAAAAATAGAACCCAAATTCTTTTTTTTTTTTTGTTTTGTTTTTTTTTGTTTGGTCACCCTCTATATATACTTTTACTGATGCCGACTACCAGAACCAAAATTCTGTTTTGTTTTTTTTTTTTTTTTTGGTCACCCTGTATATATTTTTTGTACAATCCGACCTCCTTCAGAAATCCAAAAATGTCATTGAGATTGACCTGCTCAAAAAGGTCCTTCAGGTCACTCACCTGGTAATGTCTAGAATGGATTTCATTGAGATCAATACATTTTATCAATATATATTCCACTTGAGCAGAATGGAGGATCTTCTCCTTTAAGTAGATATGAGTACGTTACATATGTGTGGCCTGTGAGGAATCAAGCAAGATTTACTTCCTCTCTTCTCACTCTTCTGTAACTCTGGTAGTTCCCTTTGATCATTGGTTGGATTTTTTTTTCTTCAGTTTATTGTTCATACAGGTATTCTAAAAAGTTTGCCATTTACTTGTTATGAACCTATTAATTGTGGGTTTTAAATCCATGTACGGAATTTTGTTTTCATACTGTATTGTAATGTTTTAGCATCTTTATACACTTTTTCATTTCCAAGAATGTCAGTACCTGTTAGGATCCCATCTGTTGGTCAAATAGATCTGTTTAAAAATTATTAGTATTTATTTTATTCTATTCAATGTAACTAAAGAATTAAAAAATTAAAAATTCTTGCAGAATGGGCTCAGAAGTAGTGATTGCTCTAGTTGCACTACTGGTGGTAGGCACATATTCAGAACATTTTATGCCTAGAGGTTAGGGAATTGGCCTAGAGGTTAGGGAATTGCATTCATTTTATGCCTAGAGGTTAGGGAATTGCATTCATTTTATGTTCATATTTACATTTTTTGTGTAGTTGTTTCTTAAGGGTTTTTTTTTTGGGGGGGGGGTGCACACAGTTTTATATGATACCAAGTATTTCTATCTAACACAAATAATCATATAGCTTCAATTAATTATTTCTGTTTAATAATAGTCTTTTGTTTGTATAGTTATATGGTTTCAAGTAACTAATAATAATCCTTAGTAAACAATTATAGCTTCAAGTAATTATTCATAATTGTAGTCCTATAAAATCTATTAATAATGGAGATTGTGTGTATTTCTGTCTGTAACCAAAACTACATCACAGCTTATGTCACAATATTCTCAGGGATTGTGTAAGTCTATTAATGAGTATTTGATTTATAGTCAAAATCGTTAATACATAGAATAAAATCAGTGTTATGTACACTTAAAATTTGAGTAAGCAATTTTAAAAATTGTTTTTTAATCTCGCCCTTTTTTCAGTAACAAGAAGTTAATTAATAAGTTTACAAATAAATAAATATCTATGATTTTGTGTAAAATTTATTTGCAAAACATTCAAAATAATTATTCAATTAATGATTAATAGATGCACACAAAATTTTATTTGAGGGGGACAAGTTTCAGATTATTTTTTTTTTTTTTTTACTCCTTTAATAAATTTGAGGATTTTGCTAACTTATGATACAAACCCTCTGACATTGAATTTATACCCCCTCCTTCGGACAATATCTTTCAAAAATCAAATTTTATGCTGCCCAGAGGGCGTATTTTGTTGCTGGTATGAATAATCTTTAAACAAATCTATTTGATCCATACATGGAACACTAACTAGTACTACCACACCTGGTCAGAATGGACCAGGGAGAAATGCTAATGGAGGAGAACCCAATGTTATATAGCCTGCTACTGGACTTCAATGAAACCACAGACACATGTATATAAAAAATATGACCCATCTTTATTTTCTTCGGTTTGTGGGTGGTGAGGGGCGCAGAGCATTCACAATGAAAATGCCTGAGCGGTTGGTGAGGGGGTGGCGACAAGTGTTTACAATGGGAATGCCCGAGGGGGTTGCTGACGGGAGGCGATGAGGTTATGCTTTCGGCTACTCGCTGGGGACTCTGGCTGGCCTTCGAGATCCACTAACCTTTATATACGATAAATATGCCGACGCATTTTTTAAAATCTTTTGATCTGATAACGTACATATATATTTCTTTATCTTTCTCTCCGCCTCCTCACTGGAAGACTCCACTTCCATTTTCCTTTTTTTTATATATTTTTTCATCTTCTCCCTGCTTCTTGACTGGAAGACCTCTCTTCCATTCTCCCTTTTTTAAAAATATATATCTTTATCTTTCTCTTTATCTTTTGCCGGAAGATTTCTCTTCCGTTGCACAATATGCAACACTGACACTCTCCAGATCTCCAGAACTGGGAGCTCACTATGAAATGTAGTTTAGTGTCATAACCAATTTTTTTTTGGGGGGGAGGGGGCTTACCCCTCTCAGTGTATTCTAAACCCCACCAACAGAGTGTATATCCTTCTGAACAAAATGAATATTAGCCAATGCCATAGATAAATTATTCTTTAAAAGTAACCATATCTGCTTAGAATGAGCAAGAATATATTAGATGCAAGCATAAACCTTGTTTGAGTAGTTATGAAGCAAACACTTAATGCTAATCCTCTCAGACAAATCCTCATCTTAAGTGAAGATCTCAACGCCCACAACATCCAAGACACAAAACCCCATAAATATCATTGGCATATGGAATAACTTGAGCAAAGCAGCAACGTTCCTAAAGACATTCTGCCTGTTTTTCCATCCTTTTTCTGCCTGGCAACCAATACTCTGCCATTATGATCGAGCCAAGCTGATGTGCATGAATAATTATCTACTCCCTGGACAACATATAAATGATTTACCTTTATTGTCAATTTGACATCACGAATATATTCAGTTGATTTCTAGATTGATATTTGTGTCCTCAGTGTGAAACAAGACTGCATCGAGTGGTGGGTGAGGCTCCACATCTAGAAATCTGTGAAGGTTTGGTTTGGTTTCTTTGTTTAATGGCATATCAACCTTCATGGGTTATTTAATGCCAAAGTCATCCTTGTAGAAGAACTATGATTTGGTTTCTTTGTTTAATGGCATATCCACCTTTATGGGTTATTTAATGCCAAAGTCATCCTTGTAGAAGAACTATGATTTGGTTTCTTTGTTTAATGGCATATCAACCTTTATGGGTTATTTAATGCCAAAGTCATCCTTGTAGAAGAACTATGATTTGGTTTCTTTGTTTAATGGCATATCAACCTTTATGGGTTATTTAATGCCAAAGTCATCCTTGTAGAAGAACTATGATTTGGTTTCTTTGTTTAATGGCATATCAATCTTTATGGATTATTGTTATAACTCTAGTGTCATAGTTAACAAAGAAATAATTGGAAGAAACTCAACGAGTATTAAGGATTGGGAAAAAGTTTTACTAAGCAAAGATACAAAGGGAAAAGAATATTTAGAAATTGGTAGGTTGAATAAACAAGTCCTGTGAGATCTCATTGTTTCTCTCTTCCAAAGTTTCATCAGACATTATTTATAGGAACAACAGATTCCATTCTCATTATTTAGGTACTATATGACAGTTATTTAATGCCAAAGCAATCCTTGTAGAAGAACCATAGTAGTGATATTTAACTGATAGCTTGGGGGGGGGGTAGAAGTTTCATACCTTTTCCAAGGGTATTAGTCTGAAAGTGAACTTGATAGTGCAAAGTGGAGGTTTGGTTTAGTTTATTTGTTTTAATGAGATATGGACCCCTTATGGGATATTTAATGCCTAAATTTAATTTATTTGTAAACATTTTATCTATTGGGTGGCTGGTTGGTGCAAGGGAGGATATTTAGTTGAGTCCAAGGTCAAATATATTGTATATCCAATAATACACTAACATTGAATATATGTAAGGAAAGACAAGCTCATTTACACATGTAAGTCAGCACAGGGACCTATTGTCAGTATCAGCAGGACAGTGCGAGAGTCTATCCTCTTTTCACTAGTGCTAGACCAGGGAGATAGTTTTTGCATCTGAGGTGGAGCGCCCCACCAACCATCAGCTTCCCAATTTACCACACAGATCCAAGCTGTGCTACTCATACGCTGAGTTGGCGAGGGCCGATAACGAAACCAGTACCTTGTGGAAGCTCTACCAACTATATACTAACAGTTATGATATGCACATATTATTCTATGAACAAACAGTATATGAAAAGGGCTCAAAAATGGTAAAAGTTTTACATGAGTTTGTTCATAGCTCTATGGGCTTTACATTTCAATGTGAAGGTGAAAGACAGTCTTTACTGTTCAAAATTAGAAGAAAAGAGACCAAGATGGATTCTGGGAATTTCATGTGAGCATGAGGTGTCTAAATGACATGTCCCAAAATCCAAGAGAGACAATTATTTATTGATTTCCTACAGGCTATATTTTCAGTGTTTCATTGCATTTTTTTAACATTACACTTCTATTTATGTAGAATCATTTGTTTACACATTGTTATATGTTATCAACTATTCTTATCTAATACAAATAATTTGCACACAGTTAAATTGTTTCAAGTATTCCTGACAGTTATCAAGTGCCATTTACATTATGTTTTCACTACCCTAACTTAGATATACAAGGTGTGTCAAAAAAGTATCAAGATTTTTGTACTTTTTGACAGACCTTGTATTCTGAAAAAATTAACGTTCCACTCAATAATCATTCCTATCTTGGTAAATACAGCTTCAAACTCGGCACTTTTATGACACACCTTGTATATGATCTATCAATGATATATGAGCACGCTTTACTTATAAATAAAGCAAACCATATTATAAAAATAACTGGTTTAGCTCAGTTAGTAGAGCGTCAGTATAGGAACCACAAGGTTCGGGTTTGATACTGGCCCTAACCAACTGCATGAGTAGCACAGGGATCTGTGCAGTAAAGTGAGAAGCTAAAGGTAAGTGTGGCACCTCACCTCAGCTACAAAATGATCTCCTTGGTGAAAAGGAGATAGACTCCCTCACTATCTGGCTGATACCAACATTAGGCCACCCCAACGACTTTACTTATTTATATATATATAGAGAGAGAGACATATATATATATATATATATATATATATACATATATATAGTTATTTACTAAGCTTAACTTAGATGTGGCACAAGGCCAAAATTATGGGGTGCCCAATAAGAATCGAACTCACTAACAATGGTCTGCAAATCTAGCTTGCTAACCATAACACCATGTGTGTATATATATAATATATATATATATATATATATATATACACACACACACACACTCTCTGGAGTTCCCAGAACACCCCATTCCCATTTCTACCTGCAGGTGACATCATCCGGGGTGGGGTAAGTGACCTAGTCCCTGAGAGCTAGTTCAAATGTATCATGCTACTGTTAGCGAAGTTAAAGCGGTACCATTTGCTTTTAATGTTATGAAAAGCTGTCAGTCCAGATTTGAATCCTTATCAAAGATAAGCTCAACCTCCAAACAACCATATTTACGCTTTTATGACCAGTTAAAGAACAAGCTAAACCCTTTTCTCTCTATAAATGGACTTTTCATCCAAGACTGGATAAATAAATTGAACTTTTTTGTCTCAGTCTTTTCCATCTATATGTTGATACTCATGTTCCTTAATTGTACGGCCATTATCATCTTGTAACACCCTATGGTTAAAAATGAGACCATCCAAATCATCCAAGAGGAAATGAAAAAATGTAAATCCTGATTATCTGGTGTTACTTATTCCACAGTAGAACATGTTAGGATTCACAGAATACTCCACCCCTTCCCCTGCTGTGCATGGGTGACATCATCTGTCCCCCACCCCCATCACCACTTGGTGACCTAATGCCTGAAAGCTAATTCAAGTATATCATGATACAGCTAGCAAAGTGGAAGAGAAATTGAATTCTAACCACTCTGCCATCTTTCAGCTACTGGCTTTTTTTTCTTCTCTTTTTTTTTTTGGGGGGGGGGATAACCCAGGTACCATTTGCTTTTAATGCTACTAAAAGCTGCCAGTCTAAATTTGAATCCCTAACAAAGATAAGCAAGAACAAGCTAAACCTTCTCTCTATATATAAATTGACTGTTTATCTAAGACTGGATAAATAAATTGAATTTTTTCAGTCTTTTCCAATTTATTTCTTTATTGATATTGGCTGTAGACAAGATGCAACATGGCTAGCTCCTCATATAACACTGACCCAACCATTATAGCAACAAAAATATTCAAAATGACTAGAATATTAATACTGGACATGATAAATCACTTAATAAAACTAAAAACAACACTGCTAACATCAAACTTACATTGTTTAAAAGATGTCGGTCTAGACTTGTAATGCCTCAGTTCTAATCCTGGACAAAACTGTTTGCATTTGCTTTGTGTAGATGCCTGTGGAATTAACACAAAGGCATGAATCCATCTCTTTAGTTATGAGCAAATAGTGTTTGAGATATGCCTGTGCTACTAAACAGCGCTGGGTGGCATTGTCAGTTATGTTATTATTACCTGGTCATTGGGGGGTTCGGGTCTTTCAACATAATACTCCCCTCACCAGTTAGACCCTATTAGAGATGATCAAACTCTAATGTACCACCCGTCTTGTACAACACTAGCAGAAAAACTGGCTTTAAATAGAGTTTTGCAATGCAGACTTCGGCTTCTGTAGATCTGGTTGGTTAATGCTAAAGCCAATAAGTGTTCAGAGTAAGAGTTAAAAACAGGTTTATGTGGCTCAGACATCATAGGCTCTTTAGCCTTGGTATGTGTTGTAAGGGAAGATATTTTCACCTACAAGAAAGTTGAACTTGTCCAACAGACTACACAGTCAAGTAGTCAAGTTCAAATAGTAGCTAGTTGCTACAGAGAATTAATTACTGTTGTGCAAAAGCTGCATGTTGAACTCTGTTTTTATTATATCTTTGTACCAAAGTCAATATCCCATCTATGGATTAAATAGAAAAATGTATTCATAAAAAAGTTGTATTATCCATTAAGAATTGATTTATTTCAAAACTTTATTGGCATTAAATGACACACTGAGGTTGATATGCCGTAAAACAAAACAAACCAAACAAAACAAAACAAAAAACCAAAGTCAATTTATTTTTATATTTTTCTACCAAAGGGTACTAAACCTATGTTAAGCTTTCTTCCAGATTTCAATGTTGTTATTTGATAACTCAGACATAACAATATGGCAACCAGTCTATGATTGATTTTAATGGCATGTCAACCTGTCTTCTAATATATAAAACAGAGATTTTGGTATGTACGTGTCGACGTAAAACAAAAAAACGGGAGGTCACTCAGATTCAAAATTTTGCATACACATTGATATCGTTCTAACTAAGAAAAATTCCAAATTTGGTTATTGATTTTTATTGATTAAGGGATTTAATCGATTAATTAATCCAAAATCACCCAATTTTGGAACTGTCCGTATATCAGCCCCTCCTGATAATAAAATATTGTCTCTGCCTGCTTATTGTTAAAGCGATAACAGCAGCGAAGTTTTGATTTTAATGAATTAATTTTGCAGTCTAAGCCGTTCAGTTCCGAATTATGGCCTATTTATGGTCCAGTCTTTAATAATTTTATATCGTTAGAAAGATAAGAAAATACTCTTTCAAAATATGTAATTTGTGTGAGTTTTTATTAATTGAATCACTTTTTACAGCGAGTTAAAAAATTAAAAAATGGCTTCGGATAGCCACGCTGCCTATGATTATTGCCATACAAGCAGTGCAGTCTATAACAGTCAGATCGGAATCTCTTACCTATTTAGGATTTTAATCTTTAAAATATTTATATCTTTAGTAATAAGAGGAAATAGTCTTTCTGAATATGTAATTTGTATGTGTTTTTATAGATTTTTTTTTTTTTACAGCGAGTTAAAAAAAAAAAATACTACGTATAGGCGATAATACGAATACGGCAGTTCGGAATCTCTTAGTCTTTCTGAATATGTAATTTGTATGTGTTTTATAGATTAAATTATTTTTTACAGCGAGTTTGTCCATATTCTTAATTGTACAGTACACTCATTTTAATTTTAATTTTTGTAATGCATAAAAATTGTAGAAAAATCAAAAATGCACGCTTTACGGTTACATTATTAAAAAAATATTTTAATCCGTAAATAACAGTATCATGAAAATCAGTTTACGTCGTAAGTACGGTTACATATTTGTATAAATTAAACTAAGATTTTCATTCGAATAAAATGACTTTTAATTCTTTAATTTATTTATTTAATTTTTATTGTTAGAGTTTTAAAGGGTTAAAAATAACAATAAGATTGACGAATTTCCTTAGAAACTGTTTTTCTTTTGGTTCGTTAACTAATTATTTTCTCAAACCACGATTAAAAAAAACAAAAACAAAGGTTACTAAAAATCCGGTTGTTTTATCTTTAGTCGAAGGTCCGACTGGAGATAAGTAGTCAATTATTTGTAAGACGAAATTTATTTCAAGTTTATCTGACAATATCCAGTTATTGGAACATTTTTAAAAAAATTATATGTAAGTACAAAAAATTGTAAGCGCTTTGTTTATCAAAATGACATGATTCGTTAGTAAATTACCCGAAAAGTTGATAAAACAAAACAACTAACAACCAACATTTAAATTATTATTCAAAATACAATTTAAAATATTCCTCAGAAATTTGCCTTACAAATTAAATTTTAAGTTTTATGATTTTACTCTTTATTGTGAAGTCAATAAACATCGCTGAGTTTATAGTGCAACTTTTCAGTTCTGAAAAATTGGCATGTTTAAATAGAGATTTCATAGGTGACATTTGAACTTTTATGAAAATTGATGTTTTGTAATTAATATAAATTTGTAATAAAACTTAATTTTAACTAGGGGGGGGGGGTTAGGGTTGGGGGGGGAGGTAGTTTAATGGGAAAATAAATAAATAATTTGGGTTCCGTTCAAGCGGTTCCGATATGGGGGATCAATTTACTATAAACTTATACGAGGAAATGAGCACCCGTGAATACTCAAATAATAAAGAACTTTTAAGAATTTTTTTTTCAATCTGATAGATTGGTGTGTAATCGATAATAATCAACTGAAGGGAAAAAATAGATGGGGGGGGAGTCCAGATAATCAGGTCCACCAAAACGTTTTTAAACAATGTTTTTAAAATACTAGGTACCACCAATTTTACCCTGTGAAATTTACCCCCCCCTATATTTAACACTATGAAACTTGCAGAAAATTAATATTTTCTTGAAAAATTTTTTCCATTTGAAAGAAAAAACATTAAATAAACTCCTGAGGATTCTTTAACTTTTTTTCAGCTTACGGAAATAATGAAAATTATGATTGAAAAACAATGTTTTCATTTTTGCACTGTTAAATCAACTGAAAATTAACGTAGCTAAAAACAAGTTACGATAAGAGTTTTTTAAAATTCTATGAAAAATCAATTAATTATAAATGATAACAAAATATTTCCGTTTTATTCAAGATGGCCTAAACTGATCAATTGGTGGTCCCTATAATACTATCTTAGGTTTTAGCAAAAATAGATATTGCAATACGAAGAATTTAAATTTTCGATTCTCAGCTTCTTTTTAAACTCAACATGCTATTAAGAACTAAATGTGAATTGTTGTCATGTACAAAAAATTTAAAACAATAACAAACAAATATACAAACGAATACTTTCAATTTGTTGTATAATAATATGAAATAATTTTAAACTATAAAACAGAAAATACAAATCCTGAAATATACAAATTCTCAATGATTTTAGTTTCAAGAATTATTTTCCTCTTACCCCCTCTCTAACTACTGTCTTCCACTTTCTCTCTCACTCCCTGGTGATCCAAATTTCATTTTAGTCCGGTCATGGACCGGGTACTTTAGCTAGTGAGTTTATATAATTGTGTTCATTGTACATTCACATTTACGTTTTTGGTGTAGTTGTTTTTTTAAGAGTATTTCTTGTATTTTTTTATTTTATTTTATTTTTTTCTGATGGTCTTATCAAATACAAATAATTTTTAAACAGATATATTTGACCAATAGATGGAACCCTAACAGGTGCTACCACTCAGCATCAAAGCAAACCCAGGAGTAATTGCAATGAAGGATTACTCCACACTCCCCAAAACTGAAGCTTTACCATCAGATGAAGTTTAGTATCATACCCAGGGCACTCCTTTTGGTGGGGGGTATCCCTCTAAGCCCTGTCAACAGAATGGTGATGGAAAAGTGAATTCAAACTGTACTCTGCTTAAAAATTGACCTTGTGTCACATCCTGATCATGGTAGAGAGATTGGGTAAATACATAATGTAATTTGTCAAGAAGGTTCAAAGGTTATGTGGTAAATATATATATATATGTATATATGCCGAGCAAGGCTTATATTTATAGTAAAAATTAAAAGAATTTCAAACATTTACCATGCGCGGGAGCAGCCGAGCCCAGTTAACATCACAGAATTAGCCGATTTAACATCACGGAAAAAATTTTCAAATATACGGCGTTCATCAACTTCTTAAACAGAAGATTACAATATCGCCGTGGGATAAGTACTATAAAAAAATCACCTAGTACTTTCAATAATTTCAACTTTCAATAACTCTGAAGATGGAATTTTACTTCTGAAAATATTTAGTTTTGAAAAAAAAAAACAAAAGTTAAATAAATTCAACACATATTGCATTGTAAATTGCCTTCAAAATCTTTATATTATATAATATATATATATATATATATATATATATATATATATATTTGGTGTAGTCAAGATGCATTATGGGTAGCTCCTCATGTAACATACTGGTACAACCATTATAGCTGCAAAAATATTTAGAATGACTCTAATATCAATATTTGACATGATAAATCCCTTTAAAAAATCTAAAATCACTACCACAAACTTCAAACTGAAGGTGAACATGGTGTAAGGTTATCATCGTTAGAAATGGATACAGCGACACAAGTTCAAATTCTGCACAAGGCTGGTTGCATTTCATATAGTGCTAGGGAAGTCCAGGCTCATTAGCTTTAGTATGACCTTGTGTCGCATCCTGCTCATGGTGGATGGGTTGGGTAAATACATACTGTAATTTGTCTTGAAAGATCCAGATGTTTATCTCACACTCTAACATTTTTGGCATTAAATAACCCACACGATTATTATACCATTAAACAAACCAAACCAAATGAAGTTAATGAAAATTATCTATACCAATTTGAAGATATTAAGAATTTGAAACATTGAAACTTTTATCAAAATGACTTGTTTTGGCATTAAATGATCCGAAAAGGGTTGATATGCCGTAAAACAAACAAACCAAACTAGAAAGTTCCAAAGTCATATGATAAAACAAAAGAAAATTATATTTACTGTAGTCAAGATACAACATGGGTAGCTCCTCATATGACATAATTATAGCAACAAAAATATTTAGAATGACTACATTAATATTGATATTTGACATGATAAAAACACAACTGCAAACTTCAAAGTAACATCATTCAAAAGCTGTCAGACTTGTAATGCCTGAATTCAAATTCATGTTTATTCTTTTAAGACAATAGCAACAAAAAATATTCAAAATAGATACAACATTAATATTTAACTTGACAAATCATGTAATAAAACTAAAAACTTGTCATATCAAGTATTATTTACTAACCCTTCCATACAAGCAGGATGTGACACAAGGTCATTGTCTTAAGTGGAGTTTGACAGGTTCGAATTCAGAGGTTTCCTTCTCCTAGATTAGTTACCAGGCCAAGGTTAAAGAGCCCAGTCTGCCCTACAAAAGTATTATTAATATAGTCATTTTGAATATTTTTATTATTAGTCTTAAAAAAGTAAACATGGATAGTTTGAAGTCCAACATTACAATTCTAGACTGACAGGTTTTGAACAATGTAAGTTTGAAGCTTACAGTGTTGTTTTTAGTTGTGTTGTAATAGAATATTTCACACTCTCTCATCCATGTGGTCTGACTATATATATAGTGCGCACAACATTATACTGGGCTGGCTTTGAGGATTAGTAGCGTACCTCACTATTCCTTGTCTGTCTTATTGTATCTCTATGCAATAAAACCCTCTATCTTAAATCTACAAACGTGTTGACTGGTCCTTCCACTTGACTACAACCTTGTCTGATTGTATCCCTTTTAAGGACACAACAAGTTGGTATTTACTTAACCTGTTTTCCATGGGTAAGATGTGACACAAAGTCGTATGGGGTATCCTGTGAGGATCAAGCTCACTATTCAGTAGTAACGGATCTTTGAAACTAGCTTACTAACCATTAAACCATGGTGGGACAACCATGTTTTTAGTATTTAAAAAGTTTATATGCTTATAGATAATCAAGCTAAGTTCCAATTACTGTCAAATTGGTAAGACACGGCAACAAGCATTCGTAACTTAAATACGAACCTGTCTTGCTGCAACCCTACTGCAGAATGACAGGGTATTTATGAAACTCCACAGCATCATAGAAACCAAGCAGCCAATCAGAACTCAAGGAATGGAATCACCCAAATACATGAATGGACTATTCTTGATTTCCATAAATACCTACTGTCTTAGACACTGCTTCAGTGGTGCTTAGCCAGTTGCTGTTGTTCGAACCAACCGTAGACTGACTGACTGACTGACTCAATAATGCTGTATGTACTTGCCCAATCCCTCTGCCATGAGCAAGGGCAATTTTTAGGTAGAGTTTAGCATATTTGAATTCAAAGTCTTGATTCTCTTAGATTGGTTGCCATATGAAGGTTAATTATTTTGCCCAATTATTTTGCCATACCTAGTATGTAAAGTAACACCAAAACATATTGTTATAAACCATTAACTACAAAAGTATAGAGGTACAGCATATATTATTCCCTAACCTCTTGTCATAAAATAACCCCAGATAGGTTGATATGCTGTTAAGATCCTTCAATCAACCAACCAAACCTAGCTAGAGGGAGAATAGTTGGATTTATACCTTTCCCAAAAGTAGGGCATCTCATCATGATGTAAATGGTTAGTAAGCTAGTTTCATAGATCTATTATAGGGCCAGTTTAGCTCAGTCGGTAGAGTGTATGACTAGAAACCACAAAGTTCCATGTTCGATACTGGCCCTCGCCAACTCAGCGTATGAGTAGCACAGGGATCTGTGCAGTAAAGTGAGAAACTGATGGTAGGTGTGATGCCAAAATCAATCTCCTTGGTTTAGCGCTAGTAAAAAGGGGATAGACTCCCTTGCTGTCTGGCTGATACTGACTTTAGCCCACCCCGACAACTTTAATTATCACTGAATAGCAAGATTTGAACTTATGGTACTATGTCCAATTCCTATGATGATAACCATTGCACCTCACACCTCTAAATTATCTGAACAAATTATGTGTCGGTCATTTACTAAGCTTTGGTTTAGCTAATGGTCATCACTAAATCAACAAACCTCTATATATTAATGATCATGTTCCTTGTACAACCGTTATCATCTTGCAACACCCTCTGGTTAAAAATGAGACCATCCAAATCATATAAGATGAAATGCAAAAATGTAAATTCTGATTATCTGGTGTTGCCTATCTGCCGAATTCTTATCTTTTATGAGTGTCATCACCTCAGTTAAAAAAAAGGGCCATTCTGTTTTTATTATAAAGAATATCAAATGTAATAATTAAATTATCATACTGTGGTATATCCACAGGTTGTGCTAGTTATTATCATTATATGTATGTGTGCATGTGTAATACAAATGAAATACACTCCATTTACCTAGTTGGCAACATCATGAATGGTTTTTATATGACATGTCCATAATTTATGAAAGCTTTTGGCTTATGTTTCATGGACAAAAAGCCAAGATCTTGTTCAATGGATAGCAGAAATCAACATCGTTACCTTACTGCATACAGAGTGATAAAGAATTAATCTTCAAGCCTTCTTCCTTAGATACCTGGATGTTTATCCTTGGGCATTCTATCATGATCTCACAGGTTAATTACTGCTGAATAGCAAATTCAATCCTTGCTGGATGCTCCACATTTGCAACTGTACCATAACTCCAAAATGATATATGTATCAGAACGATATGTCGCATAGGCCAACTCAAGTTGTAGTAGTAGTCACCGTTAGTAGTAGTAATAGTCGTTAGTTCAGAAATAACACACGCAGGTTGTATAGTCACAGGGGATGTTTATTTCTTTGACGCACGTGGGTTTTTTTTTTTTTCAGAGAGAAGGAAAGATAGAGAGTATGTTCAAATTACTCTGTCGTAAATCATGTTCGCTACTACTATATCAAACCTATCTGGGGAACCGTGAAGGTCCCACCTGCTTCCCATGAGGCCTGGCTGAAAAGAGACCGATTTTCTTCTTCTACTGTTTTTCGTCTGGGGGTGGGAGAGCCACCTCCGTTTCCAGTCAAAACCCAGAACTTCCGTTTTTATTTTTAAATCTATTTCTGGGGTCATTTGTCAGTCACATTACTGGCACTCTGCTTAGTGTTTACTCTTCCAAATTTTAACCTTTGTTCTTATTTCTTTTTCTTCTCTTTCTCTCTTTCAATCCCGGTAGACCACAATAATTACGCTACACAACCTTGTGACACAAATATTGTTAAAAGCATAAACTACCAAATTGTAAATATAGATGGCTGGTTGTTTGATTGATTTAACAGCATATCAACCCGTCTGGGGTTATGTCATGCCTAGCAGTTATGAAGTAATATATGTTGTGTATCTATATTTACACTTTTGAAGAAATTAGTTTTAACAATGTGTTAGCATTGGGGATTATGTTGTATGATATTGATTAGGTTCATGTCTATATTATATGGTATAATTTTATTTCCCTCAAAAAGGACAGGATGTCTTCTATGTTGACATTTTCAAATAGATCTTTCATATTGTTTGCATTAAAATAACAGTTTCTGGTGTGAGCAAAAGCCCTGCATTCTATGAATAAGTGTTTAACAGTCAAAGGTGTTCGACATGTTTCACTCTGTGGTTGTTGTTCTTGTTTGAGTATATAGGAGTGCATTAGTCTAGTGTGACCAATGCATAATTGGGATACAATGACTTGTTCCTTTCTGGACTTTCTTAAGGCTGGTGTCCAGTCTCCCAGAGACGGTTTGATTAGGAAGAGTTTATTGTGGCTGTTGTTATTGTAAATATAGAGGTACAATACTATTCTCTAACCACTTGGCATAAAATAACCTTAACTGAGGGAGAATAGTTGGACTTATACCTTTCCAAGAGTAGGGTATCCCATCATAGTGTAATGGTTAACAAGCTAGTTTCGTTGATCCATTATCATTGAATAATGAGTTCAATTCCTGCTGGATACCCCATACTTACAGCCTTGTAACACATCCTTACCCATGGTAAACAGGTTGGGTAAATACTCACTTTCTTTCTTGGAGCATCTCATCATGGTGTAATAATTATCTCACTGATTCATTACGACTGAATAGCGAATTTGATCCTCGTTGGATGTCACATACTTGCAACCTTGTATCACAGCCTATTGGTGGCAAACAGAACGAGTAAATACCTATCCAGATTTCTCTGAATGTTTGAGATGAGGCTTGATGATTAGTATTATCTGTGTTATTTGGACTATTGTCCTCATCTTCATTGTGTTCTGTACAACGTTTCGGCCGATATGCCCTCTGGCCTTCTTCAGGTATTTCTTCTCAGACTCGGGAACCTTCTTGTCATAGTCGGGAACCTTCTTGTCATAATTGGGAGCCATCACGGAACTTTGAACTTAACCCTTTATTCAGTCCACGGGGGTATCCTGTTCTCATTCCGCTAACCATAGCTGGGGTAGGAGCTGTGTTAATTATTTTTCTATGTTAATGCCGCCAGTCAGGATTGAACCTGGAATCTAGAGATAACTGTCACTTAGAACTGTCTTAACCTAACTACCTTATCCACTAGGCCATGTGTCAAACAGAATGAGTAAATACCTACCCAGATGTTTATCCTAAAGACAAGGACAGATAATACAACACACCCAAGTCTTTCTCTTGTAGAGAATTAGGAAAAGAAAAAAAATAGATATAATGAAATAAAACAAAACTAGCAGGACTTGTGGATATACCACAGTATATAATCATTATAATGTTTGATATGTTTACTTAAGACCTATTGCTAAATAGTTCAATATGTAAAAAGTATAATAATCTTGATTTAACTCTCTCTTACTCTTTTTTTCCTTCTTTTCATCTTTTCATTATGTTCAATTGAAACAAATTAGTGTTATTGCTTCCACACGCTCACCCCCTCTCTCTTTCTTTCTTTATTATTATGTTTTCTGTGTAGCATGTCCTTTTTCTTCCCTTTCTTTCTTTATAATAAAAACAGAATGGTCCATTATATAGCTGAGATGATGAAACTCATAGGAAATAAGAATTTGGTGGATAGGCAACACCAGATAATCAGGATTTACGTTTTTTCATTTCATCTTGACCGATTTGGACTGTGTCATTTTTAACCAGAGGGTGTGGCAAGATGATAACGGTCATACAATTAAGGAACACGAGTATTGATATATAGATAAGATTGAGAGAAATCATAAATACATAATTACCTGCCCTTGTATTAGAGAACTCTTCTATTTTTTTTTTTAATTGAAAAACTATGATGTAAAGATGTGTTAAGGAAAGTCCTTGATGTTTCTTTTTTCAGCTTTAAAATGTAACAATCCTATTTATGGCTCGGTTTATAGCTAAGCCCTACTAACACAATATCTAGAAAAACTACATCCTGAAAAAGATGAAACCAAAATGAAACTAAGCCTGTTGCTTATCCACCAAATTCTTATTTCTTATGACTGTCATCATCTCAGCTAAGTAATGGGGCATTCCATTTTATCATGAACAAAGAAAGGGAAGCAAAAGGACATGCTACACAGAAAAAATATAAGAAACAAAGAGAGTAGTGGAAAGATAGAAGGATGAACATGCAGAAATGATAATGCTAATCTATTTCAATTGAACATAATGAAAAGGTAAAAAGAAATTTTAAAAAAAAAAGAGTGAGAGAGAGTTAAATCAAGATTATTGTACTTTTTACATATTGAACTATTTTACAATAGCTCTTAAGTAAACATATCAAATATTGTAATATCTAAATCATCATAGTGTGGTATATCCACAGGTCCTGCTAGTATAGCTGAATCTACTTATTAAAACTAAAATTAAACCCAATTATTTTCTTTCTTTCTTTTTTTTTTAATTCTTAAAACCACAGGTGTATAATTCTAATAGTCTTTTTAACAAGGATGTACTTGGTGGTTTAGAAAACTGTACATAGCTTTAAGACTATATGTTCCCTACTCCTGGATTAAACGTATTCGCATACATTCTTTAGCAAATAAAGATTTATTTTTCCTTTAGTTTATAACTCTGATGTCCTGTAGACAATGCACAGACAATGGGGAATAGTTTGCCCGTTTATAATAATATCCCTCTTCTATGACATTTGATACCTTTTATCATCTGTTCCTCGAGACTTATGAAATGTGAATATAACGAAGTAGATTGAAGATTGCTAGCATTAAAACCTCCAGGCTCTCTTTTGATCTTCTCAAATTGAGCCATTTTTCATGGCTTTGCAGATGTATCAATATGAACTAAATGTCAAGTATGACTTGATATCAGTGTCTATAAAATTACATAGAAAGTTTACTAAGGCGGTTATCATTTCAAAGGAACGACAAATGAATAAGCATTCATAGCAGAATATATGGAGATACAGTGTCAGGGAATTACACTTTTCATTCTCTTAGCCACTAGCTGTTTTATTTTTTTTTCAATCAAAAGTAAAATCTTATCTTTTACAAATAATCATACCTTGGAGGTCAAATATCATGTCTTTGTAGTTCTTCAAGTTATTGTGATTTTATCTGGTTATTTATTTATTTGTTCATGTCTGAAGCCACCCTGATGCAACACCATGAAGCTAAGAGGTCCAGAAGAAAGCAGTGGCAACAAAGCACCAGCACATTAACAACTTCAGGGACAGCTTTCACATGCAGCGTTTGTGATTGAGAATGTTTTTCAAAAATTGGACTTCACATTCACAGGAGGTACTGTAACTTCAGGGGCACAAAAACTATATCATAGTCTTCCGAGACTGAAATGACGATGTGGTTCTTTAAACTATTGTGATTTTATCTGTTTATTTATTTATTTTTTTGCTTTGTTTATATTTTTGCCTTAAAACGTTTTCATTTTCATTTTTTTTTTTAAATCTTGTGTGTTGGCATCCTTCTGTCTATGAGAGAGGATGGAGTAGTGTCCAATTCTTAAAAAAAAATTTTCAGCTACATAGCCAGGGCAGGTTCATATGGAGGATAAGCTGTTGCCCAAGCAGCACATCCTCCCTCTCCACACTGCAAATGTGATCCAAAGGAAAGGTAAGGAACCAATGCAGTTTGGTAGTGGCAATGTCGCATGAGTTGGTAGGTAGCACTGGATTTCAGCCTCACGGCTCCTGATTTGTTTTTGGGGTTTACTCCTTTTGGTTGAATATCATAGAGTATAAATATAAGGATAGTTCATAATGACATGAAAAAAAGGATAATTTATTGCCTAAACAAACTTAATAGAAGAGAATACAAAACATGACAGTAGATACAAAGAAGAGCTTATACATAGTGTATAAGAGAAATGTCATAATCTATATACTAATATCCGTGTTCCTTAATTGTACAACCATTATCATCTTACAACACCCTCTGATTAAAAATGAGACCGTCCATATCGCCCAAGATGAAATGCAAAAATGTAAATCCTGATTATCTAGTATTGCTTATCCACCAAATTCTTATTTTTTATGAGTGTCGTCCCCTCTGGTAAATAATGGACTATTCTGTTTTTATCATAAAGAAACAAAGGGAAGAAAAAGGAAATTCTACACAGAAAAATATAAGAAAGAAAGAAAGAGAAAAATAGAGAGGTGGGATGAACGCGTAGAAGTGATAACGCTAATCTGTCATAATGAAAAGAAGGAAAAAAGGAAAGAAAGAAGAAAAGAGAGAGAGAGCAAGAGAAATCAAGATTATCATACTTTTTATACATTGAAGTATTTGCAATAGCTCTTAAGTAAGCATATCAAACGTTGTACCAATTAAATTATCATACTGTGGTATATCCACAGGTCCTGCTAGTAGGAAAATATTCCCTTAATAGATAAAGTTCTTGAAGTTGCAAGTAAACAAGGAAAGTAAAACACGTGTTTGAGCATATTCTGTATACAATAGAAAATGCTGGGGACTTTGAGACCACCCTGTCCTTTGGAAAGGAGATGTAACTGGTGCGTGTTACCTCTGCTAAGGCTGGACGATGAAAGAGGAATTTGACTTCAGCACTTCCACTTTTATACTACTGTTCGCTACATCACCTAACGCTTACCAGCAGACATGGGAGATAATTACCTCTTGTATCCCCTAGAGTAAAATAGGAGAACCGTGGGAAGTAAGGAATGTGATCCCTATAGTCAGCAGTATAGTAGTCCTTTGTATTAATTATATTTTATTCTCAGGTGGATGAGAAATTGTCAGCGATCCCGAATGTAGAATATTTTTCTGAATTTTTGAGATGAGACTTGATAGTATTATTTGGACTATTGTCCTCATCTTTATTGTTATCTGTACAATATTTCAGCCGATGTGCCTTCCGGCTTTCTTCAGGTATTTCTTGTCAGACTCGGGAACTTTCTTGAACTTGGGAACCTTCTTGTCGTAATCGGGAGCCATCACCGAACTTCGAACCCAACCCTTTATTCAGTCCATGGGGTATCCTACTCTCATTCCACTAACCATAGCTGGGGTACAGATTTTTAAGCTGTTAATTATTATTCTATGTTACTGTTGCCCCTGACCAGGATTGAACCTGCAGCCTAGAGATAACTGTCACTTAGAACTGTGTTAAACTAACTCCTTTATCCACTATGCTATGTTCCAATTAGAATGTAGAAGTCCTTTGTTTTAATCCTATTCCCCTCCCAAATACACTTGTGCGTTTGAGTATGAGTGAGAGAGAATATGAATAAAATATCTGAATGGAAGATAAATAAAATGTAAAAAAAAACAACAATTTGGAGTGTTAATATATTTATTACAATGTACACATTATTTACCTGTTCTCATACTCAGAACGTGTGTCAAATAAAGAGGTTTTAATTAACACAAAACCAAAACTAATATTGATTAAAACTGAAGTTTTGGAGTTTATGGCTTGAAATTTATGTGAGCTTTTAAGATCAAAATAAAATGCCTACTATCTTTTGTTAATCATGAGAATTTGAAATATACATATTATGTTTCCTTTTTCCAGACCTGCCACCAAGTCAGATTAACATATTTTTTTTCAAGTGTGGAACCACGCACAAACCAAAAATCATGCTTGGCCAGTGCAAAATATGCGTGATCCCGTTGGTCTTCACCTCAGGGGTGCCTTGGGCGGCAGGCAATAAACCTAGCCTTCATGATCAATTTTAACCCCCGCCCCACATCTCATTTTCGAATTTTATTTTATAAGTTCTATGTCTGCTAATGTTGACATTTATGAGTTATTCGGTGTCAAATTTTTATCCTTAAATTTATTGTTAATTCATTATTATCATACGTGCATATTTTATTACCATCATTAAAAAAAAAAATAAGTTAATAAATAGATACAGGGCGGTTATCTCAGTCGGTAGAGCATTCGCCAAGGAATTGCAAGGTTCCTGGTTCGATACCAGATCTCACCAACTCAGTGCATGCATAGCACTGCTTGAGTAATCAGATCTATGTGGTGAAGTGGGGAGCTGACGGTAGGCGTGACGCTCCACCTCAGAAAAACAATCTTCCTTGTCTAATCCAAGCGAAAAGGAGATAGACTCCCTTGCTGTTCGGTTGCTACTGACGAGAGGCCACTCCGCAGGCTATATATATATATATATATATATAATCCTACTGAGTGGTCTATTGTCAGTTTGTTTTTCTTTCTTAGATAGTTCAATATTGCTCTGTATATAATTTAATCTATTGATTATCATATATTGAGCTCTTTTTAGGGATTAATAGAATCCTTGTATAAATGTTTGCTCCTACAAGAGCATACAGTGAGATTTAGATGATTCCAAATAGAATCATCCCTTACTTATCACTAAAACAAGATGTTCTTGTAAGTGTAAATGAGTTTATTTTGTTTTTCCTTTTGTTTTATTGAATGTTAGTATAACACAGATATACTAATGATACTATTGGTCGTTGGAGACTCGACTAACTACATCCACTACCACCACGCATAGAAATACCTTTATGAAGGGGCCAATTTTTAGGTCGGCCGAAAGTGGGGGGGGGGGCTCTTTTTGGTAGTTTAGGTCAAGGTAGTTTGTCAATCCGGATGTAGTAAAAATCCAAGCAAGTAAAAAAAAATGTCGAGAAAAAAAAAGTTGCACATGTCTGTTAATCCGGAAAAGAAAGAAAGAGAGAAAAAAAGAAAGGTAAAAAAATGTTTTTTTACGAAAACTCAAAAGACTGAACCGCTCCTAAACGTGGCTTGTAGGGGGGGGGGACATGGGACCTATTATTCATACTTAAGTAAATGTGTAGGCGAGTTTTATTCATTATCTCACCGACTTGCACAGTTTCCAAGTTCAGAATAAGATCGACCTATTAAACATTAGTATACTAACGTCAAGTTAAAAAGATTGGTATTTACCCAACCCGTTCGCCACGTGCAGGATATGACACAAGGTCGCAAGTATAGTAACACAGGGAGGATCGAACACTACTATTCGTGTAAGCCGACCAACAAAAACCTATGCCAATCATCTCTGGGCAGATTCTGGATGCTGCGTGGAGGGACCTCCCAGGGGCGATGACCGATAGGGCATGGCTGGAAAGAGAGAGAGAGAGAGAGAGTCAAATCAGGGAGACCTGATGATGATTATAAATAGCTGTTAAGTGTGCAAGACAATTAGGATTGTCATTTCCCGAAGAAAGGAAAACACAATAACCATTTGTTAATACAATAGGGGAAAGTGTGGCATTCCAAATCATTTGCCTCCAACGCATACTGGGCGTAAAGTGGTGGCACAAAATTCCCTACTTAGAAATTCGAAGCAGAACACACATTAACCCAATTGCGATGGTCGGGTCACACCATCCGTATGCCTGCAGACATACTTCCCCGTAAAAATACTTTATGGTGAACTCGCAGATGGCACGCGGAGGACAGGATCCCCCCCCCCACACACACACACCAAATAGTTCAAAGGCCATATTAAGACGACGCTGAAGAAATACACCATCACATCTTCAAGCCTAGAAGATCTAGTCTCCAACAGACAGTGTTGGCGAGACCCGTTCTGCACAGGAGCTAAACAGCTCAATATCGAGATTAACAGGGCTGCAGATCGGTGATGTCTTAGTTGTCATGAACCACCAAATGCAGATGGGAATTTCCCTTGCAATGTGATGCAAGTCCAGAATTGGCCTAAATAGACACCAGAGGGTCCACAACTGTCGTGACAGACTTCTAAAAGGAGGGAAAGGAAATGCAATGAAACGTTTTGCAAATAATGTGTCTGCCGGACTTAACTTTGAACTAGCATGACCTGTGAATATACCACAGTATGATAATTCAATTGTTACGTTTCATATGTTTACTTAAGAGCTATTGCTAAATAGTCCAATATGTAAAAAGTATAATAATCTTCATTTAACTTTCTCTCATTCTTTTTTTTTCTTTCTTTCCGTCTTTTAATTTTTTTATTATGTTCGATTGAAAAAGATTAGCGTTATCGCTTCCACATGCTCACTCCACTTCCCCTGCTCTCTTTCTTTCTTTCTTTCTTTCTTATATTTTTCTGTGTAGCATGTACCTTTTCTTTCCTTCCTTTCTTTATAATAAAAACGGAATGGTCCATTATTTAGCTAAGGTGACGACACTCATAAAAGATAAGAATTCGGTGGATAAGCAACACCTGATAATCAGGATTTACATTTTTGCATTTCATCTTTGAAAATTTTGACGGTCTCATTTTTAACCAGTGGGTGTTGCAAGATGATAACGGCCGTACTTTTATGGAACACGATTATTATAACTTTGAATGTGTTTTAACCTGGTAGTGACTGGACATCACGTGAGTGGCTTAATAGTAGTAGCAGAGTTCTTATAGTTTGATGGTTGGTTGGTTTTTACGGCATTTCAACTCTTGTTGGGTTATTTCATGCCGAAGACGTTGTATTCTATTTATGCTTGATGGGTATTTTTTTTTAAATTAACTCAATTTTTTAAACTCATTTTTAAAACTTAGTTTTTTTCTATCTAACCCATAAATGGGACCCTAACAGGTACTACCACTCCGGGTCACGGTGGACCGGGGAGTAATGGTGAAGAAGGGGTACTCCACAAGAGCTCCAGAATTCGAACTTCATCATCAGATACAGTTCAATTTCATACCCAGGATACTAAGACCCTCAGTCACTGCCTTCCGGCACATATATGATAAAAATGTTGAAATTCACTTTAGTCAGTACTAATTATTACTAACAGACTCTAATAATAGTGGGGTCAGAAGTTATCTGCCCTAAAATTGTTTATCCAGGGTCAGGAAAAATCTGGATCGGTCAACCAGCATATACTGCAGAAGTTTTGAAAAGATTTCAAATGGAAAACTTAAAACTTACAGCAACTTCAATTGATACTGGTGCAAAGCTAACCAAAGCCCTGAGGACAGTAAACTATTCAATCAAGAATTGTATCAGTCGGCAATTGGAAGTCTTCTATATCTTTCGACAAGAACACGACCTGATATTGCCTATGCTGTCAGTAATGTTGCCAGATTTTGTTCCAAGCCTACTATGGAACACTGGAAGTCCATTAAGCACATCATGCGCTATCTTAATGATACACGGAACTATGGGTTGCTGTGTGACAAGGAGAAGGTGACTGATTTCGTCGGATATTCCGATGCAGACTGCTGGAGATTTGGATGACCGCAGGTCAACTTCAGGCTACCTGTTTAAATTGAGTGGAGCTGCTGTCAGTTGGAGAAGTAAAAAGCAATCTTGTGTAGCATTATCCACAGCTGAAGCAGAATACATGGCATTGGCAAGTGCAGCACAGGAAGCTGTATGGATGCAACGTCTTCAAAGTGACCTCAATGAAGCCTCAGTTGGACCAACACTCATATACGAGGATAACCAATCTACAATATGCATGGCGAAAAATCCACAATATCATGGACGGGCAAAACATATAGATATTAATTTCCACTATATCCGTGAACAAGTTGAAAGGAAAGCTATTCAACTTGAATATTGTCAAAGCAAGGACATGGTTGCTGATATGCTGACAAAAGGACTTGTGAGCTCACAATTTGTGAAGCTCAGAGAACGGTTAGGTGTTAGAGAAATTATAGAACAAGTCTGACTGCAAATGAGGAGGAGTGTTGAAATTCACTTTAGTCAGTACTAATCAATACTAACTAAAGTGAATTTCAACAAAAAAAGGTTGGGTGTTTATGAATAGTGATACGCAGCCCAAGAAATAGCTATATAGAAAAAACAAATAAACTCACACACACACACACACATATTTAAGTTCTTATTTGTTCGTCATATTTTTACGACCATTCATTATTCCTGAAAAGCCAGTTTTGTCTTTTAGAAGATAGAGTACCCGGATGTATCAAAATCCTAGTTTGAGCAATCTGTGAAAATTGGGATTGTCTTTTGTTTTGAAGCTGAAGACTTTCATATTTATGAAACGTTACTGGAATTTATCTGGCGCAAAATAATTCAATCACAGCCTTCCTAAAGGTCACATGAAACCCTCTATATAACTGACTGATATGGAGGTGCATGGTGTAATGGTTAGAGTCGTAGGAAATGGACTCGTCGACGTGAGTTGAAATCCTGGACGAGGCTGTTTGCATTTCACATAGCGCTAATACTCTTGGGAAAGTATGCATCCAACTACTCTCCCTTCAACTATGGGTAAATAGTCGGACTCTTTAACCTTAATTAGGCAACCAGTCTCGGAGAAGGAAAAACTGAATTCAAACCAAAGGGACTCTCTTCTCGTTATTGAAAACTATTTTGAGAGTTCCTCCTTACCAAAAACCAACATTTTCTTTATGCTCCTGTTATGATGGATTCGTCCACCCTTAATGTAAAGTTGAAGTTACTGCATTCGGGACGGAAAGCCAGCTTAGCACAGTTCGGGTTTGAGCAATAAACTATGTACGGACAATGATTTACAACGGCGTTATTTTTGTTCTTTCGTGTACCACGAAGAACGCGTTGCAACAGTTCCACAACTTTTGTTCTCTGGCAATATCCAAGTAGTCTATCCATTCTCTTTAAAAAAAAAAAAATTAATTTATAGTCCTCTTAAACGGCAAAATCCACTAAATGACACGCTCTTTTCTTGTTAATTAACACTGTCTAGTCTTCTGTCCGAGATTATTATTTATTTTATTTTATTTGCTCATTATCTTATAAATAACGGAAGTTTTTATTGACCAATTATTATTTATTATTATTATTATTATTAATTCTGGACCAAAACCAAATATTCATGTAAATGTTTATTTTCATAATTACGTTGTGAATTTATTGGAGTAATGTAATATTTTATTATAAATATTTATTTGTGTAATCTATATGAAAGAATATAAAACGCAGAACAAATTTTCTAAGTACAGGGTGTTTAAAAAATTTCTATGTTTAAACACCTTTTCTTTTCAGTGAATGGTATTTCAATATCTGAAAAGAACAAAATAAATAATAAATAATGTTAATCATACAGAATGTTGATTTATTTTTACACGTGCTGTTAAAAAAATTGAGATAATTTGAACGAGAATTGTTCAAGTTATTATATTATGAAATTATATATATTTTTTAACAGCAAGTGTAGAAACAATTCAAAATTCTATGTTTAATGTTTAAATACATTTTCTTTTCCAGTGAATGACATTTCTACAGTTGAAAAGAAAAAAAAAGTAGCATAAAACATTAAGCAAAGAATTTTTAGTTGTTTCTACCCATAATTTTAAAAAACTTGAGATCATTTGAACGAGAATTTGTCAAGTTGATAGATTACAAAATGATATCCTTTTTTCTGAAACACCCTCTCCATCTCAAATGATATCAATCTTTTTTAAACACCCTGTACATCTTAAATGATATCAAATCTTTTGAAACACCCTGTGTATATTACAGCAATTCAAATAAATCAATGTATAATGATGATTCCCCATATTAAAAAAAATCAGACAGAAAAAGAAGAAATAATTTGATCTTCAGTTTTTTTCAGTTCATTTATCTAAAATTTCAGCTGCGGAAAATTATGATATATTAGCGATTGCTCCATAAATTTTTACATTCTTACAGATTTCCTTTAAAAAAAAAAAAAAACCTCTAACCTGTACCCAGTGTCCAAACAGGGGGGGGGGGCAAAGGAGGGACAGCTCAAAATCACCATAATGCAAAAGCCTTTGCGTTGCTATAACATTGAAATATATTGCCTAACTTAAAGTATCGGAGAGTGGAGTAGTCCTACTTTGCCATTACTCCCAGATACACTCTGACCTGGATTGGCAATACCTGTTCCTATCAGCCTCGGTAAAGAGTAAATGCGATAAAAAAAAGACTGGATTTCATAACATTCAGCATACGGCAACACAATTCCTGAAGGCAGTGACGGAACAAAGAGGGGTCAGGGAGAGGCAGCTGTCCCGGGGCACATATTGAGGGGGAACAAAATCGCCCTAAACCAAAAGCAATTACGTTGCTATAACACTGAAATACATTTCCTAACGTTTTCCTCTGACCTATGAACGCATAGAATTTGAAAGTGTGTGTGAGGGGGGGGCGAAGTCAGTATTTATTGACCACTGGAGGGAGTGCTGGACCGAACACTTGTCCTAACCTCTGGATCACGACGTTGGCACGCCACTTCCTTGACCCAACTTAGAAAGTATTCCTTATATGACATGATCATTGGGCACCTCACGCGGTGTAATGGTTAGCAAGCTAGATTCTCAAACTATTGTAAGTGAGTTCGGTTCTCACTGGGCGCTCCATACTTCTGGCCTTGTGCCTCATCTAAGCTAAGCTTAGTAAATAACTATATGACTTGATCTTTCTGATCCCAAAATATCGAGTTTGATAAAACTCGATGATTAACTCGCCAAGAGTTATTTTATCCCTAGAGGTTAGGGAATTGCGTGTTTATATTGTGTTGTTACATAATTGATAGGTGGCCTATTGGTTATTTACGATAAGTGTAGTTTAAATTCAAACTAACGGTCGTGGAAAAACACAGAAAAATGATGGATACATTTTGACCTCTCTTCCGGTTCGGCAGCGTAAATGTGAGAAAGAGTTTAGGAAAGTCATATTTTAGTTGGGCGTTGAATGGCGATCTGTCCGTTAAACTTAAATTCTCACATGCGTGTTTGATTTTATGTTGATCTTATAAAACAATGAAGAGATGTAATCAAAGTCTTGGGTTCGTTAACTAAAAACAAACAACAAGACGTCTCAGCATCGAGTACAGGAGATCCAGCCCAGATTAAGAATAACATCTACCAGCCCAGAGAAAATAGCAAAATCCAGAGATAAGATAACAACTATAGAAGATAAGATCCAGCTACTCAGAACAAGATAAGTATAAAAAAGATAAGTATATCTGTATGCAACTATGGGTGACAGGTATACACTATGCTCCACAAAATACTACAATATACGTATATATACGAGAATTGTATATAACAGTGTGTGTGTATAGTTTTTTTTCTGGAGAATTTTTGTGTACGGTTTTATGATATCAAGTATTCCTATCTAATACAAATAATTATATTACTTCAAGTAATTATTTCTACTAGCAACAGAAAACACCCTCCGGGTGTTGTAAAAATGAATTTTTGAAAGACATTGCCTGAGAGGGTGGGAGTTAAAAATTCAATGTCAGACGGTTTGTATCATAAGTAAGCAAAATCCTCATATTTATTAAAGGGGTAAAAAAAAAAATAAAACAATTTGAAATGAAAACTGAGCCCCGTCCCTCTCAAATAAAATGTTGCGTGCATGTAACAATTATTTTGAATATTTTACACATTAATTTTACACAAAATCGTAGGTATTTATTTATTTGTAAACTTTTTAGTTAACTTCTTGTTACTGTAAAAAAAAAACGGGACGTGAGTAAAAAAACAATTTTTTAAATTGCTTACTCAAATTTTGGGTGTATATAGCATAAGAATATTGTGACATAAGCTGTGACGTAGAGCTATGACGTATTTTTTGTTACAGACAGAAATACAGACAATCTCCATTATTAATAGACTAGCAAAATAAAAAAACACCCTCCGGGTGATGTAAAAATAATTTTTTGAAAGATATTGCCTGAGGGGATGGGAGCTAAAAATTCAATGTCATAGAGTGTGTACCATAAGTATGTAAAATCCTCAAATTCATTAAAGGAGTAAAAAAAAAAAAAAAAAAAAGAAAGAAAGAAAGACAATTTGAAATGGAAACAGTTCCGATAACTTTAAATATTATATTAGAATAAAACAATCTATATATAAATATATAACGCCGGGTATCTATTTATTGAAACAATGAGGATTGTCTAACGTTGCATGCTCACATTTTGAGTATATTTATTCTATGTTATGACGTTGGATTATGTGTTGGGTAAGCAGTGACGTAATTTTTGTTACAGACAAAAACCGGAAGCGAATCTCCATTATTAATAGATTTAATGATAGCCATTTGTTTCTCCACAATTATATGATTTTCAAATAACTAACAATAATCCTTAGTAAACAATTAAGCTTCAAGTAACTATACTTCATACAATTGATTTACAGTTATATGACATCGAGTATTATCGGAAATCTGATAGTGAATTATCTCCCCCTTCCGCTAGGGGGAGAATAGCCAACATACGATGTTGGCGCCAGAATCAAACCCCGGCACTTGTCTACAGGCCGTCGGCCTGGACGGAGGCGTTTTTTAAGAGCATACTTTCTGAAGGCCGTTTCGACAGCAAACTTGTCAGAATGCTGAAGACCTAAATAGTCTACTTGAAAAGGGCCCCATCCATCGTCATTTAAAAGAACAGTTACCCAGGCGAGAAGCTTCTAAAATAGCATCCCCTACTTTGCTTATCGGACGAGAACCGACAAAACGGACGCGTCTCTACAGAACTCTACAACCAACGACCAGAATACACCTGTTAGCGCCACTTCTCCAACGAACCTCACATCTAACCTCATATTTAACCTCACAGATAAATCTGTAGCAAATGCCAGTAAATTTGCAACAAGTTCTTGTATTATTTGTCAATACATGTATTAAATTTCCATTGTGTGTTTGTCTTCTTTCGTCCGAACAATTTGCCTACAACTGGGAGATTTAAGACCCGTAATTCCTCTTAGTATTCCTATCTAACACTAATAAGTTTCAAACAGATCTATGTGATCCATAGATGAGACCCTAATAGGTACTACCACTCCGGCACCCTGAGAGAATCAAACTCACGATCAATAATCTGCCAGTCATTAAACTGCACTACGTGCAAATGAATAAATAAAGATAGCTTCAATTTTAGCATAAGGCCACTTTTATCGAGCATCCGGTGAACTCGCTATTCAGTCGCAACGAATCTGCGAGATGAACTTGCTAACCACTACGCTATGGCAATTAACCTACAATCACATTTGTGTAATTACTCCTACATATCAATTTTTTTTGGGGGTAGGGATTTATTGCAGTGAAATACGAATGTAGCACATTTCCTAAAAATAGAAGGGGGCTAGTCTTCACTATCCTATCTTAATTAATTTCCTTTAACTAGTTTCCTATAGTGATCCAGAACTTACTATATCCTTCTTTTCATCATAAGGTTGCATTTATTGTGAAAATCTGACTATAATCACCAAAATATACCTCGCCCTGTTGTCTAACGCTTTAGAATACGCTGACTGCATCTCTGCAGAGGGGGTAATACACCCCCACCCCGATGGGGCCGCCTGTTGAGCGTGGGTGACGATCTATGATGCTTTAGGATGGAATCCTGGTGGCTGAGAAGTCCATGACATGCAAAACTCCACTTGGACCCTCACTGGGCTAGACGAGCTGTCAGAGAGGACCCCTCCGATCAATCGGCCGGTCACGTCAAGCCCTAGCATCTATATGATTTCCCCAACCCTATTGCCCTTATGGCAAGCCCCAACCCTTTTTATCATATATGTTAGAAGGCTGTGGCTGAGGGTCTTCATGTCCTGGGAATGACGTTAAACTCTATCTGATGGTGAGGTTCCAGTTCTGGAGGTTTGGGGAATGTGAAGCACCCCGTCATCACCATTGCTCCATGGTCCACTCTGACCCGGAGTGGTAGTACCTGTTAGGGTCCCATCTATGGGTTAAATAGAAAAATGTGTTGATAAAAAAAAATTGAGTATCCATTAAGAATGAATTTATTTCAAAACTTTGTCGGCATTAAATGACCCACTGAGGTTGATATGCCGTAAAATAAAACAAACCAAACCAAACCATCACCCGCATAAATAAATTCTTGGATAATTTTTAAATATCTTTTAACGAAGATGCTCTATTTTTGCATACATATTGTATATATTAAATATTAAGAGTTTTTCTAGGGTCGGGTTAGCTCAGTCGGTAGAGCGTTCGGCTAGAAACCATAAGGTTCCTAGTTCGATACCCACCCTCGCCAACACAGCGTATGAGTAGCACAGATAATCTGTAAAGTAAGGAGCTGGTGGTAGGTGTGGCGCTCCACCTAAGACGCAAAAACAATCTCCTTGGTCTAGCGCTAGTGAAAAGGGAATAGACTCCCTTGCTGGTTGGCTGATTCCGACTTTAGGCCACCCCGACGACTTTACTTAAAACAATAAGACCGTTCAAATCGTCCAAGATGAAATGCAAAAATGTAAATCTTGATTATCTGGTGTTGCTTATCCAACGAATTCTTATTTCCTATGAGTGTTGCTACCTCAGTTAATTAATGGACCATTCCATTTTATTAGGAAAAAAGAAAGGGAAGAAAAAGGACATGCTACATAGAAAAAATATAATAAGAAAGAAAAGAAAGAAAGAGACTAGGGGGGAAATAAAGAAGGGGTGAGCGCGTGGTCGGGATAACGCTACTTTTACATAATGAAAAGATGAAAAGAAAGAGTGAGAGAGAGAGTTAAATCAAGATTATTATATTTTTTACATATTGAACTATTTGTGATAGCTCTTAAGTAAACATATCAAACGTTGTAATGATTAAATTATCATACTGTGGTATATCCACAGGTGCTGCTATTAGGTATTTACAACTCATCCCACTTATAAGGGTGTGACACAAGGACATTTTTATGTGGGCCCACCCACGAGCCAAAGCTCATGGGTGGTAGGTGCAAAAAATGCGTTGATCCCGTCGGCATTCCCCCTCAGACACTGGCAATAAACCTAGCCTGCCCCTTTAAATCAAGGAGGCAAGTATTGCCTGGGGGGATAGCCCCCTGGGAACAATGCTGTTAATTACTTTATCAGTGGCCGAAGCTTGCTGGACGCCCGGTTGTGCCAGGCAAGTATACAGATCAATGGTTCTCAACCGGGGTCCATATGGATCCCCGGGGACCATATAACATTTTTGGGGACCCAGGCAAGTAAAATGTATTTAACTATAAAAATACAATGGGATTTTTAAACAACGAATGGCTATGTGTGGGAAGGGGGGGTTCCACCTGAGTAAAATAGGATTAAAAGTGGGTCAATAGGTAAAAAAGGGTTGAGAACCATTGGTGTAGATATTTTAGCTGCCCTTATGCGAAATTTGAAATTTGGACCAATTGCATCTGTCTGAAAGGGGTGGGTGAGTCATTTTGTTTATAAACTTTTTCTTAGGACTGCCCATGCCATACACAATTAACCGACACTATTTTACATTTTTCCTTGATGTGCTGGATTTTTAAAATATTTAACTCAAACCATTCTTTTAATTTTTTTCAAAATAAACTCGAAACCATCCGGAAAGGGGGAAGAAAAAAAAAAGCATTCGACGTTGATCTCATAACAAAAAAAAAAAAAACAAACAAAAAATGGCCGAATTTCCGTATTGTCAAACTTCGTTAATATCTGAGTCTTCCAGTTATCCACCAGAGTCACCCACGCGCATCATTCGGCCTCCCTTGAAGACTACGATTAGTTTAAAAAACATTCCGACCATCATAAAAAACAGGCCACCTTTTTACTGTTTTGAAGAACTTCCAGAAAGTGCTAAAAAAACGGGCAGTATAGATTTGCTGTCATGCAAGCACCTTTGTCATTCCTACAACAAACACGCTCTTAAGAAGAAAAACGTGGACAAACTTAGCGGTGCCCTACCAAAATTGCCCGGAAACATTGATATACCCGCTACAAAAAAGGATGGAACGTCTCTGCGTTCCGTTATTGAGAATCCACCAATTTCAAAACGCGAACTGATCCCCCTTTCCGAAAGAGAGCTGTCAGGGTTCCGGCTACATCCGGGTCCCATTTCAAAACAATTCGAAAAGAACTATATGAACGAAAATGGTAAAAAGGATAATCTTGTCAATGTAAAATATAAAAAATAAGACATCATCTTGCCCTCCATTACGTGATAAGAAGGATGGATTACCTCCCCTTGCTTCTATGAAAAAATTACGATACTATCATTCATCTTCCTCGCAGCTTTTGATTTAGTGTTGGGTATCGCTATTTGTAAATTTAATTCATTCTGAGAATTTTTTTTTTTTTTTTTTTCTGTACGAAATTCTGGGAAGGTATTTTCACGGTAACGCGATAAATAAATTTAATGTTTTGCGCAGTTTAAAGCTAATCTTCAGAGCTTTGAATTTTTTAAATCATTTTTTTTTAATATTCTTTGAATATTTATGAAACGTTAAACATTTTTTTCTATTTCCAAATAACTAGTAATCTTTTTCAATTCAAAAAACGTTAATCTAAGAAAAGGTAATTTGGTTAACCTATAAGCAGGGATTCCCCTGCCAATAGGGGAATCACAGTAACTTCTTTTAAAAAGATACTAATTATCCAATTTTAATATAAATGTTCGGTATATAAAGTAATAAGACCTTTTTATTTAAAAAAAAAAAAAATTTTACTCGAAATTAAATTTTTTTTTTTCCGTTAGTTTTCGTTTCGCACATTAATCCCTTCCTCATATAGTGAACAATAAGTTCGTAATTTTTCTTTTTCTGAAAATGAATATTACATTTTTAGAAAACATTAGATTACTGAATACGTGTAGAAAAGTTTTGATAAAGTTGGCAGTAGGATGTTTTATATTTTGAAACTAGGGATCCTAAATTAGTGAAATTTAAAAAATCTGTATTTTATTTTGTAAGGAATGTAATATTAAAAGAAATATTTTTATTTTAGATGTTTTAATTCTTACAAATGTAAAATAAATCCTCATTTTCACTAGCTGACGAAGGAGTATGTTTTAATAGGGGACCAACAATCCAAGCGTTAATAACAAATGTGACAGTGTAAGAGTCGCCTCACCGAAAAGAAATCAAGGAATTGACCAATTTTAATGAAACTAGTGTAACTCTTGATATATTCTAATGAATATTTAAGTTAAATTGCATTAGTTATTACATTTAAAAACTTTCACATTTTTTCAGGCTAGTTCACTTTGCCCCCCTCCCCATCTTTGGAGCGCTATTTATATTGAGTATTTCAGGCTGACTAATTTTTGGATAAATAAGAAGACTGAAGATATGAGAATTACTTTTTTCTTTTTTTAAAATTTTATTGAACGATCCCTGTTAATAGCTAGTCATCCGACACTTTTCAGTCAACCTGCACCAAAATACCTCAGACACTCTTATCCAACATAAAATCTCAATCAGGTGAGGAAGACGGGTATAAATTATTTCTCTGCATTTTTTTTTTTTTTTTAGATGAGGCTTGATACTTTGGATTATTCGGACTATTGTCCTCATCTTTATTATCTGTACAACCCATTATTCAATCCACGGGGGTATACTGTTCTCATTCCGCTAACCATGACTGTGTACAAGTGTTAAGCTGTGTTAATTATTATATCACTGTCGCCCTTGACCAGGATTGAACCTGTAGCCTAGAGATAACTGTCACTTAGAACTGTCTTAACTCAACGCCTGTATCCACTACGCCTTATGTCCAATTGGACACATGGTGTCGTTTAAAAAAAATGAAGAGCAATATTTAAGCGTTTTTACCCCCGCCCCCAAATAGGCACTTTCCCTATAGGCATAGCCAACTGTCTTCCGGTTTTCTGAGGACCGAAAGTTCCTCCAAATAGGGATTGTTGTATGGTCTGGGTGAAAAAATGAAGCGGTTGTAGGAAATGATGGTTTGGGGAAAGGAGGGGGGCAACACAGATTCCTCCCTGGAGATATTAATTAGACACTTGTCATTGACCTCGTTGGTCTCCACTGCGTTTTATATTGCCATAGCTTGTTTCTGATTGGTTGGTCAGACCAATCAGCATGAGCAACTAATTATAAAGGAACTAGTCTTCTCTCGCGAAACTTTTTTTTTTTTTTTTGTTACGTCTGATTTCACGGGAGGCAAGTCATTTCTTTCTCTGCAGCAAAGGAAAAGCAATACATATTCTTTATGACAATCTCACCTAAATCATGGAGCTACATGCGAGACAAGTCTTTGTCTACAAGGTAAGTCTCTTCTCTCGTTACAAATTCTTTGGTTTTATAGAAAATGATTCTTCATGAACGTGAGCCTAAGGTTCGTGGGTTGGACAAGAAAACAAGACAAGGCGGAGTTGGGAGTCCTAAATGAAAAAAAAAAAATCTCGAAAAAATGGAAATAACAAAAATAAATAGGATTGCTTGTGCATCATTTCCCCACTGGATGTTTTTGCTCATCCCCCCCCCAACCAGAATGTAGCCATTCAAATATATCTCGTTGGATGGTCATCCTTTTTTCAATGTCCCTTACATTTGATTTTTTTCTCTTTCACTATCGGTTAAATAGTACCACTACTATTCTACTTCTACAAGTATGGCTTTGACATGAAATAACCCATAAAGGTTTATATGCCATTAAACAAAGAAACCAAAGAAAACATTTGCTCACTCATGTTAAAGAGATAAGAAACAATGGTGTATACTGGTGACTAAGTATTCTGTGGATGAGCAGATTCCCAGCCCCCACGAACGAAACGAGTCCGGATATATGTGGCCTGTGCGAGGGTGGTGACCACGGAAATTGAACTCGTCACCTCTTCGTTGCTGAAATGCTGGTGAAATTCCGCACGAGCAGTGCAGAGTAACCCGTATGTAAAGTCTCGTCGTGGGGATTGACGCGTGCTGATGAATGTCGAACGTGCAATTCAGAGTAAGGAGCCCGGATGAAACACAGCAATGGGATATTTAGGGACCTGCCCTCCCAGATCGGGGAGAAAGTCTGCAGTGGCATTTTGGCTGTCGAAACGAATAGAAGAGAAGATATATTTGGATAGTGCTAGTGAGAAGACTAGAACTTCTGGGAGAGCAAAGCAATTACGACGAACGACTGTCTGATAATCTGAGGGCCCTGGTTCATTCCTGGGTTTCGTCACCACTGATAACCTGAAGAAAGCAGTTTGCTAAATTTTCGGTCGTTTTATAGACTTTGTTTGTTCCGTGGTTTTGCTGGAAAAAGCTGAATATTTGCGATGGAGTAACTTCCGGCTACGACAAGCTCAGCAAATAAAAACACACATGTTATGCTAACTGACTTTTTAATTCTTGAATTATTTTTTAAATAGGGACGATGGATTTGATGGACACTGAGATCACGAATAAAATTATAGGTTTGCGAATTTGAGCCGCAAATCACCATGTTCTATAGGGACCTCCAATTTGACGTGTCAAATTTACCCCCACCCCACCCCCTATATTTAACACAATGAAACTTGCATAAAGTTTAATATTATCTTGTACTTTTGGAAGAAACATTAAAAAAAACTGATTTTTTTTAATTTTCAGCTTATGGAAATAATAAAAATTATGAATGAAAATAATGTTTACATTTTTGCACCGTTAAATCAATTGAAATTTAACGTAGCCAAAATCAAGTTATGACTACCGGCTTCTTTAAAATTCTATGAAAAATCAACTAACAGTCAAATTTTTAAAAAATTTCAGTAATTATTTACCTGTTGATGAAATTAGGTTTAAAATAAGTTTTTCCTAAAATATATTAGAGGGAATATTTTTACGAGGTCAACCCCCCCCCCCCATTTTATTTTATGAAATCTGAAAAAAAAAAAAAATGAACCGATAAAAAACGATTTTTTTTTTTTTTTCTATAAAGATAAGAATCTGAAAAATTATAACAGAAGATTTTTATAAGTTTCTATACGGGATTTCTTAGTAAAAGGCCATGAATAAAGAATTCTGCTAAAAATTATCGATAAAGAAACGGACTGTTTTACTTTTTTTTTTCCCAACCGGATAATTTGATTTTTGAATTAAATGTTTTTCTTTGTAACAACTCTTTGTTCGTTATTTTATTTTATTTTTTAATTTTTAATATTTTTGCGAGATTTTTTTAAAAAGTTAAAAAATATTTACGTTTCTTCCTTCAATATTGCCCAAACTGATCACGTGACGTGATTTTGGTGGTACCTAACGTGTATGTTCAATGTGCTTCTCTGTTTGCTTTGTAAATCATGCTCATGGCTCAACCCAGATTCCACCATACACGAACTTGTAAAAGCTAGAAAAATGGGTTCAACAGTTGTTCAAAGCTTGGGATAATTTGCTATATTTTTTTAATCCAGGAATAATATCCAATTCCTTTAAATGTGTACATAGACTTCACTTCAATATCGAAAGTCATTTCAATATATTATTTTTTTAAGCTGTCTCAATTTACACTTTCCACTTCAACATAGGCGTCATATTGTGATGTAATGGTTATCAAGCTAGTCGTGCATATTCATTATTACTGAATAGCGAGTTCGATCCTAGCTGAATGCCTCATAAGAAAAAAAAACCTACTTAAAAAAGGATCTTGTATTAATCCGGCCTGGTTAGAGGTCATTAAAATGATTTTCAGTTAGATCCAGGAACCTCATCCACCTGTCTCATCGCCTAAAAGTAGGAAGGGCTGATTTGCATGGCGCCTGAAGCGTCTCTAAAAATGCCGACAGGACATGACCAATTTTTGCTTGAGAGACATGTTTCCTGTGGGACATCCAACGTTCATTCGACCTTGTGTCGCATTCCCACATCGGGTGTGGTGGTGGTGGGAGAGGATAAATTCTATCAGAACTGAGGCACAGTCGTAATCAAAACATTAAAGCGATACAAGAAGCAAAGTCATACACCAGGCTGCGTCACGGGCGGTCAAATATCAAATTCAAAAACATGAGAAGAAAACTGTTGACAGTCTTTCCCGAATTAGCAATTTTATAAAATAATATTTCTCTAAACACTGACTACATATGTGATTCTTAGCTTAACCACCCGGCCCTCGTGTCGGGGGTTCAGAGTGCTTCGGCTTCTGGACCGGTTAAGTAATGTTAACAGCGTTGACCCCAGGAGGCTATCCCCCAAGGCAATACCTGTCCCCTTGATTTAAAGGGGCAGGGCTGGGTTTATTGCCTAGTACCTGAGGCGCTAGGCGCGCCCTTAAGGGGCAATACCCGACGGGATCAACGCATTGTTGCACCTACTACCCCATGAGCTTCGGTTCGTGGGTGGGCCCACATCAAAAGACTGTCACACCCGTATACATGGGATACGCGATAAATACATAAAACATCTACATATGCGATTCTAAATAGAATTTAGATTTTTAAATAAAAAATATGTATAGCGGGTGGCTACAGAGATTGAACTCGCAACTTTCTGATCGTGAGTGGTAACTCGTGGTAAGATTCCTGTCATCCCTATTGGCTGGATTGGTTCGCTCGTTGAGAGACATAAATGCCGAGGTAGTTTCTCTCAATTTTGCCGATCTGAAAAAGACAGGTCAACCCAGTCCAGTTAAGTAAGACTAAGTTTTATCTTTGTTTGATTTGTCGAGAAATGAAAGAATAATTTAGGCGTCCACTAACAGATTTAAATTTTTACTAGTCACTGGACTACTGTGCTACTCATTCGCTGAGTTGGCGAGGGCCGGTATTGAACCAAGAACCTTGTGATTCCTAGCCGAACACTCTACTGACTGAGCTAAACCGGCCCTTAATTAAATATAAAAAAAAATAAGACACGAAAAGTAACAATCTCCCAGATGAGCCCATTGAGCATGTGCAAAAAAACGAATTCTTGGCGCTTAAAAGGTCTCTCAGCCCTTTTGACTCCAAGACTTTGACGGCGAACCACTTATTGACTTGCTTGGGAAATATTTCCCCTCAAAGAAATGGTGTGAATCAACAAATAAAAGTCTTACCCCAAGTCATCATTATCTTTGTTCCTTTCACTTCTTTTCCTAAATTCCCTTTCAGCTTACCAGCCCACTAGAAAGAAGAACCAACTATATTGGGGATTATACACTGATATGAACGAGCTTAAACCACATAGAACAAACAGCCAACCACTCCACATACTCGTCTTTTCTGTCGTTTTAGCTCATTAGTGTGTGGGGGGATCAATACTAATTATTTATATTTTTATTCTATCTTAATTTTTCCCCATTATTGGGATTATTTTGTAAATAGATTTCAATCCACTCCTGTGTACATATAAGTTTAACTTTGGATCTCAAGTAATGGCTGACGTGTGTTTGGTGTCTGTAGTCTGAAAGATTTTTGAATTCGTCTGATACTGTGGCGAATGGATTTATAGTGCGTCTGGGTCAACGAAACGAACTCGTTAAGTTAATGATAGGATAATAAAGTTCAGTCCTTTTTCCTCTGCCTCCATTTTTGTCTATTTGCCACATTTGTAAATATAACAATAAATACCTTTTTTATAACATACTCGAATATTGATACTTAGCTACGTACATTTGTTGCTAACAGTCCTAGAATATTTTTTGCTTCAAATAACCATTGGCATAGCGAGCATCTATCGGTTGACAAGAGGTAACAGAAATAGAAGTAAACAAGGAGATAGTAACAATAGTATTTTCTGCTACCCAGGAAAGGTACAAGGCGAATATAGCTTGTATATTCGGGTTAATAACTTTTATTGGTGCAATATATGAAATGTAAGTTAATTGTTCTAATTGTTTGTGTAAGAGTTCGGTTCATACTAAAGTTGCCAGAGACATCCGCTCGGCGGGAAATATTATGTAATTCATGAGACAAAGGGTTACTTAGCTCTGTAGAATTGTATTCTGTAATTGTTTCTTATTGCAGTAGTCTGTTCAGCTGTCAGTTTGCCTATTCTGTTCGTTGAATTTGTCTGTTGAGTTGTCAGGTCTTACCTCTGTGGGTGCCTAGACTGATGATGCTGACATTAATTCGGCCGCTGCAAAAAACTGGTCCGACTTCTGTGCCTGCGGATTCTGTTCTGATGATTTAGGGCCATCTGCCCCCTGGTGTCTGCTTCCAGGAACTGATTAAGGGACAGATAACCCAAATTTTCGATAGAGGTTTTGCGTTTTAAGTTTTAAAAAGTAGGTTGTGGTTATTCTTGGTGCGTGTTCTTAGGGTTTACTTTTAATCCCATCATATTTGGTGGGCGCGCTGAAAAGCAGGGAATTCAAAGAAAGAGACAAGATTTAAAATGTTACAAAATACTGAAAAGTAATTATAAATGGAATATTAGATCGCATAAGAAGACCCACATCCAGTGTCGTAGTGTACACTTTTGCCCCCCCCCCCGGATTCATGACCAATTCCCCACACACACTCCTGAACTTCATAGAAGACCTACATCACGGTATAATATTGCTAGTTTAATTCCTGAATTAGTACAAGAAAATATTCTTTTACCAAATTAACAGCCCATAATTAGTGTCGCCCTACTAAAAGCTATACTAGCCATTGGTATGCTACGCCATGCATCTTATTATAATTGAGATTGTGGGTTTGTCTTTCTGTAACCGAAACTATATTACTATACAAGTCACAATTCCCTTAGTTATTTATATCACACTCTCCGTGATTTTATTTTTTTTATTTAAACCTCAATTATTAATAAAATTGTTTTACATCATTAAGACTGTTGACCATATCTACATATTAATGACATGTAATTGTATTTATATATACAACAAAATAGCGGTTTACAGTGTGAATGGGGAGGCTAATTTGCATATTGATATTGAAAATTTGATTTTAATAAATATATGCTTAGTATTATTGATTTCTAATTGTTTTGTTTTATCTTATTGAATATAAGCAAGAATCCCGGGGATAAATCTTAAAAGAAATCCATTAACAAGTAGAAATAACTGTAATTTTATTCTTTACTTCCTATTTTAACTAAATAGTTAGATTAGGAAAATTTACCAATGAAAGACGGGAGTAATAGAAAATGATGGAAGAGTTAGTTTCAAAGTTGTTCTATTTTTCGATTATACCCCCCTCTGTTCCAAATCTTTTTATTTACATTCTTATTCAGTTTCATTAGCCTTTCTAATTCAACATGTTATTTTATTATATTAAAACTTAAATACTTGCACCCGGAGGGTGCATATATTTGCTAGTATAACTAAGATCTTTTTTCTTGATGCACAAGCTTATATTTTGTACAATGGCTCTTGTGGGAATTAAAATAAAATTCAAATAAATTTTAAAAAAACTCCCATGAGCCGTCATCGGAAGAACCTTCCGAGCATGCGCCGGAAAAGGGACAAACTTCCGACCCCAAGAGAATCTCTCGGTGATTCGAGTTTAAGCCTTAACTGGGGCGAGACACTACTACTGGCCAGGGAGAAATTTCCTTGCCACTTGGTGGCTATGACCGGCGAATAAAGCCTAAATAATAAAACTACCTTTCATCTTTGTCTCTTTCTCTTTCTTTCCTTGAATTCCTTTTCCTTTTCAGCGCGACCACCAAATATGATGGGGGTTAAACGCAAAACCTAGGAACACGCACCAAGAATAACCAGCTACCTTTTAAACCTAAAACATTAAACCACTTGCCACCCCACACTCTATACTTTTAAATAGTGGAGTAGTGGAGGCGTATTGTGTAATGGTTACCGCCATGGAAATGGACACTGCAAGACTAGTTCAAATCCTGGATGAGGCAGTTTGCATTTTACATAGCACTAATACTCTTGAGAAAGGTATGCATCCAACTATTCTCCCTCGATCTATGGGTAAATAGTAGATCAGACTGAGCTCTTTAACCTTGGTTAGACAACCAGTTTAGGGGAAAGAAAATTCCGAATTCAAACCAGTTAAACTCCGCTTGTTCTCATATATATTCTGTACAAGGAAACAATATATTCAACCAACTATCGTTCAATACGTGTATATTGTAATGTATTAGATATGTAATTAGATTTTTTTTAAATGAAGTTTTGTTTCTATATATATATGCGTGCTGTTATATACACAAATATAGATATCTCTCCATTCACTAATTCAGCAATTCAATTCGTGCGCACACCGCAATAAAGAGATACACTCGCCAACAAAATAAAATATAAGTTGCTGACGCCAAACGGAAGTTTACTCAACGGTACCCTAAAACGAAGTGACCAAAACATGGTTCTACGCATAGGCTACAGCAGAACTTCCGGCTGTAAAACAAGAATTCCTAAACAATAAAGAAAATAATATTGTAAATAAAATTCGCATTTTCATCGAATCCAAACGATTCCCGGGTGAAATG
>CM042156.1:59340945-59491244 GCA_023376005.1 Doryteuthis pealeii
TTACTTTATTTCAAAACTTTATTGGCATTAAATGACCCACTGTGGTTGATGTGCCGGAAAACAAACCAAACATAATTGGTTGTGACAAAACAACTGCAAGATGGACTGAGGTATATAAGGAGGGGGTCCATGATAGGTCAATCAAATTTTTTGCAGGTGTCTACAGACTTAAAAGTTTGAGAACCTGTGGAGATTAATAAAAGTAAAAATAAATAAAACAAAATTAAATAAAATAAATAAAAAAGAAACAAAAAGAGGACTTAGGACAGGAAGAGCCCTCTGGGTATGCGCAGAAAAAACCCCAAGATCTTGGCATCGAAAAGGTCTCTAGGATGCTTGGACTTTGAGACTTTGGAGACGTAACACCTATCGAATTGTTTGAGAAATATATCCCCTCAATGAAATAGTGTGAACCCGATAATAAAGGTTTTACTTTAAAGTCATCCCTGTCTCTGTTCCTTTCCTTCTCTCCATTAAATTCTATTTCAGCTCACCAACCCACACAAAATAAGTAATACTTTTATTTGAGGATAGGACACAAGATGAATGAACCAAGACTTATTCCCATAAACCCCTGGTCTATAGGATAAAACTTATACATGAGAAAGGCTGAATCATTAATCAGACAAAGTATGATAAGAAATACTAGCAGTACCTGTGAATATACCATAGTATGATAATTTAATTATTACATTTGATAAGTTTACTAAAGAGGTATTGCAAAATACTTCAATATGTAAAAGAATATAATCTTGATTTAACTCTCTCGCCGTTTTTCTTTCTTTCCTTTTTATCTTTTCATTTTATGTTTGATTGAAACAAATTAGCTTTATCACTAATTATGTCCATTTTTTTTCTATTGACATTAACTTTTAACTAATCAAGTCATTTTAGAATTTAATAAAGATAGACAGTTCATTCATCTGTGGAATATGGAAATCTAATAGATTGCTATGGAGTTATCAGAAAAATAATTAATTAGAATAATTTTATTTATTTTGTTATTGTCTCAAAGAACTACAATGGTTAAATTACAAAAATACTAATAGTACAGGGTACTTGCTTTATTTCATTTTAGGAATTACCCCCCCCCCTTTTAGAGGTATTGGGTACTTTTTAAAATATCAGAATTTTTCCTGAAGAAGACCCTTTTCACAATACATGTCTGATACCTAAACTTTGACTCTCCGCAAATATTTTCTTGTTGAATATATCATATATGTCGATTGATTGGCAACCTTCCATCTATTGAAGACGATGGCATAGTGTCCACTTTTTTTTCTTTTTTTTATCATCTGTAACTGCATGAGTGGCTGAACAGACCAATTTTTGAATGGCAATCTCTGGTGCAGTGATTGCAAACAAACTGTGATGCTTGCTGGAGATGCTGTTGTCTCTCCTTCCTTATGATTCTCTTTTCTGCAGCGGTTTCTTTCCTCTTTTTCTCACGCAGATGCAGATAGAAAGAAGAAAAAAATGTGGACACTACACCATCATTAGGAGACAGAAGGATGCCAATCAACATATTTACTAACCCCTCTGCATGAGCAGGATGTGACACAAGGTCAATTTCTTAAGCGTAATTTAACAGGTTTAAATTCAGAGTTTTTCTTTCTCTTACACTGGTTGCCTAATCAAGGTTACAGAACCCAGACTGCCCTACTATTTACTCATAGCTGTATGGGGAATAGTTGGATGCTCACCTTTTCCAAGCACTACAGGAAATGGGCACAGTGACAGGAGTTCAAATACTGGATGATGCTATTCGTATTTCATATCCTTGGGAAAGGTATGTAACCAACGATTTTCCCTCCAGCTATGTATAAATAGTAGAGCTGACTAGGCTCTTTAACCTTGGTTAGACAACCAGTCTAGGAGAAGGAAAACTGAATACTTGTTAAACTCCACCTAAAAATTGTCCTTGTGTCCCATTCTGCTTGTGCAGAGGGTTTAATAACTACATACAGCACCAACATTGACCTTGTGTCACATCCTGTCCTTGGCATAGGGGTTGGGTAAATATATACTAAATCTTTTATTTGTGTATAATGTACATCATCAGTAGGAAATGGAATCAGCAACCAGAGTTCAAATCCTGGACAAGGCTGTTTGCATTTCACTTAACATTTAATACCATTCAGAAATATATGAATCCATCTATTCTCCCTCCAGCCATGGGTAAACTGTAGGGAAGATTGGGTTAGGCAACTAATCTAGAAGGAAAACTCTGAAATCAAACCAGCTTTGCTCCACTTAAAATTAACCTTGTGTCACATCCTGTTCATGGCAGACAGATTGGTTAATTACATGCATTTATATTATTTGGAGTTTTTTTTTTTACTATTGTCCTCATTTTTATTGTTATATACACAAGGTTTTGGCCGATGTGTCCTCCAGCCTTCTTCAAGTGTTTTTCTATGAACTCGGAAGCCTTCTTGTTGAACTCAGGAGCCTCTATGTCATAATTGGGAGACTTTACGGAAGTTCAAACCAACCCTTTATTCAATCCACTGGGGTAGACTGTTTTCATCATTAACCATGACCAGGTACAAGTATTGAGCTATGTTAAGTATTCTATGTTATTATCACCCTTAGCCAGGATTGAACCTGCAACCTACAAATGATTGTCACTTAGGACTGCATTAATTCAATGCTAATGTCCCTTGTGCCATGTGTCCAACTGGCATATCAGCTGAAACGTTGTGTATAAGATGAGGACAACAGTCAGGAAAATCCAAATAATACAAATAATCAAGTCTTAAAACTTCAGACAAATAACATGCATTTAATTATGAATTTTGAGCAGATTTTTTTTAAAAAATGGTTCATATTTCTTATTTCTTCCAAAAGGAACTGCCATTCTTCAGAGACAGAGAGAGAAAGATTCTTCAACAAATGCGTTAATAAAACACTGCGTTTCTCACTCTGCAACTGATGCTGTTTTTGTCGAAAACAAAACTACAATGCTAAGTGGATGTATTTAACGGCACAGAAGAATCAATAATGTCCACCTCCTTTCAAAAACGATATTACAATATGGTTGCCATGGCAACAACATAAGTACAGGTGGGTGTTGTTTTCTTCTTATTTGTTTTCTTTTTTTTTTCTTTTTTTTTTTTATATAATATTGATAGACTGTCAGTAAATACATGTTGATGTTTTCTTGTTTGTTTTTCTGTCAATAGGAAACAAGTCACAAGTTATTTTCATCATAAAAAAAAGGAAATTCCTTTTGATTCTTTTATACCAACTTATTTTTCTGTTTTGTATTTTTTTTTTTTTTTGTTTTTTACTTAAATGCCTAAGAGTGATTTTGACTGTATACTATTTGTGACATCCAGTAATTTTAATCTTTTCAAAAGATAAAAATAATTTCAGCTTAATGTCAAAACCTTGAGAGAAATGATATTTTCATAGTTTTAGTATCACCTTGAGTACAGGAGCACCAAATTGGTGCGTATATATATAATATAATATATATATATATATATATATATTATAATTTTTGTAAATAGAGGAATTACATTAATAATTGATAACTGAATTAAATTACCATGACCAGACAACTCGGCAAATACCATGTGTGACATCCAGCACTGGACAGCTGTTTCGACCTCCTAGCCAACGTTAAAAAGCCCAGTCTCCCTTACTATTTACCCATAGCTTGAGGGAGAGTAGTTGGATGCATAGCTTTCACAAAGTATTAGCACTATGCGAAATGTAAACATCCTCATCCAGGATTTGAAAGTTCAGTTTCCATTTCCTATGAATCTAACCATCAACTTATACAATTTTAACAGGTTTGAATTCAGTTTTTCTTCTCCTAGATTGGTTACCTAGCCAGGGTTAAATAGCCCAATCTGCCTTACTATTCACCCATAGATGGAGGGATATATATAATATCCATATGAGTTGGTGGTGGGAATGTTTCTATTTAGGATATTTTTTATCCTCCATACAATTGCAAATGTGTATATATATATATATGAAATAGGCTCATCAGAAGAGAAAGTGTGCAAACCGTTTCGGGGCCAATTCTCTTGACGGTTTTAAAAAGCAACACTCGGCCTATCCTCAACTAATATGAGGACCCTATTGCATTATAATGTATCAACTGCACGTGGGTCGGTCATCATGTTTTTGTTGATGACCGACCCACGTGTGGTTGATACATTATAATGCAATAGGGTCCTCATATTAGTTGAGGATGGGCAGAGTGTTGCTTTTTAAAACGTCAAGAGAATTGGCCCCGAAACAGTTTGCACACTTTCTCTTCTGATGAGCCTATTTCAGTTGTAAACATCGTTTGTTTTTTCATTATATATATATATATATATATATATATATATATATATGGAATGCTGATGGGATCTATGCATTTTTTGCACCTGCCATCCCATGAGCATCGGTTCGTGGGTGGTCCCCCATTAAATGACCTTGTGTCATACCCGCATGAGTGAGATGCGAGGTAAATACGCTAATAACATGGGCTGTTTTGAGGCTAATCTAGCTCAGATTTTCATAGAGACATCATTAATAGATAAGATTTATTTTATGTATTAATAATTCTGACTATAAATTAAATAATCATTGATAAACTTACACATTTCTTGAAAGCATTGTGATGTAAGTAGTGACATAGTTTCTGTTACAGACACCGAATCTACATATATATATATATATATATATATATATATATATATATATACTAGTACAAAATAAAAAACGCCCTCCAGGCGATGTAAAAATAGATTTTTGAAACATATTGCCTGAGGGGTGGGAATTAAAAATTCAATGTCAGCGAGTTTGTACCCTAAGTAAGTAAAATCATCAAATTCATTAAAGGATTAAAAAATAAAACAATTTGAAATGTAAACTTTAAATATATATTAAAATAAAACAAACTATATATAGATATATAATACCAGTCATGTATTTATCAAAACTTGTTTTAAAAAACAATGAGGACTGTCTAATTGCATGTTCAAATTTTGAGTGTATTTATTCTATGTTATGACGATTTTGGGTAATGTGACGTAAGCAGTGACATAGTTTTTGTTACAGACAAAACCGGAAGCGAATCTCCATTATTGATATATATATAATATATATATATATATGTGTGTGTGTGTGTGTGTACACATAGACATACATGAAGATTCTTCAAGAGAATTCAATACATGACAATTATCATTCATATATATATATATATATATATACTAGCAAATATATGCACCCTCCGGGTGCAAGTATTTAAGTTTTAATGTAATGAAATATCGTATTAAATTAGAAAGTCTAATAAGAATGCAGATAAAAAGATTTGAAACAGAGTGGGGGTATAATAGAAAAATAGAAATGAAACTTACTCTTCCATCACTGCCGTCTTTCATTGCTGAATTTTACTTATTTAACTATTTAGTTAAATTAGGAAATAAAGAATAAAATTAAGCTTATTTTTTCTTGTTAATGGATTTCATTTAAGATTCATTGGAGAGATCTTTGCTTATATTCATTAAAATAAAACCAAACAGTTAGAAATCAATAATACTAAGCACATATTTAATAAAATCACATTTTTAATATCAATATTCAAATTAGCCTTCCCGTTCACACTGCAAACCGCTATTTTTTGTATATATAAATACAATAGCATGTTATTAGTATGTAGATATGGACAACACTAATAAAAAGGTAAAGCCATTTTATTAATAACTGAGGTTTAAATATATATAAAATCATGAAGAATGTGATGTAAATAACTATGTTAATTGTTACTCGATAAGTAATATAGTTTCGGTTACAGACAGAAAAACACACAATCTCCATTATATTAATAAGATATATTTGTGTGTGTATATATATATAATATAAAAAGACAAAATATTCAGATGATGTATTGATCATATGCGATTAGCAAATGTTTTTTTTATCTACAGGGCAATGTAATTGATGTTCAAGGTTACATCTGAAAAATAATTTTAAATGAAAAAAATGTTAGCGTCCTTAAACATTAATAGCATTCCATTTCAAATTAGACTGACACCACCCTTGTGTTCGAGATTTAAAAAAAGAAATATCTTTTTTGTAGTTGCAACATCAGTTTAGTTTGAAATGGAAGATGGAGAAAGGTAAAAAATATTTCCTTTTTTTTTTTCTGTTTCATTTTTTCATATGAAACATTAAACGTCAATTTGCCCTGAAGATGATTGTAAAAAATCGAAACATTGGCAAATCTCATATATAAACAATATCTACATCCTCTAAATGGTTTTTGTTTTTTACTTATGTATTGCTGGATTCATATCCATTTTTCTCTGAAGTGTATATATTATATTATATATATATATATAATCGTACCAACCAAAAATAATCTATTGGTACAATATTTGGCTAAAAGAAAAAACAATTTATATGTATGTATGTGTATATATATATATATATATATATATATATATATATATACAAAACCGCCAGGAAACTAAAACTAATGAGTAAAAAGTGCTCAATACCTAAGTAGAGCAAATAATAAAGATAAATCTAATGAGTCAGATAAACCTACAAAAGTTTCACTTAATGCTCTTCAGGGCTAATATCTGACTGAAGGGCATTAAACAAAACTTTTAGTAGGTTTGTCTTACTCATTAGATTTGCCTTTATATATATATATATATATATATATATATATAATTAAAATTAGGGTTGCATGGACATGGAGCTAACACTGCTTGGTAACTGACAGTTTCTCACCTATGCAATTCTCTAACCATTCTCTAATTTTCAATACAGTGGGTATGCTACATACCCTCCTTTTAAAGGTAAAGGGTAAAGGAAAGTATGTAGCATACCCACTGTATTGAAAATGGGTACAACCCAGTTTTAAATACAGACCGATGGTAGGATGAAAAATACCCTGAAGATCCGCGCTACGGCAAGAAACTATAGTTGGTAATTTTAAGCCATTCGATTTTAAACATATATATTATATATATATATATATATATATTAATTGACCATATTATTATTAATTTTGATCAGTATTTTAGTTTTTTTTTTTTAGTTTTTTTTTTCTCTCACAACATGGTTTGTCATTTTTTTTTTTTTTACATGATCTCAGATAAAAGAGAGTTCATGTGTTTTAATCAAGATGGTTCCATCACCCCATTAAATGGCAAGCCTCTGAAATTAGTAGACCAGTTCATATACCTTGGTAGCAATATCTCCTCTACTGATAACTATATCAACTTACATAGGCAAAGCATGGACTGCTATTGACAGGTTAATAAATACTTGCACCCGAGGGCATATATTGCTAGTGAATTAAATAATGGTTCACTTTGCTTTGCTCTTCTTTGCTTTACGGCATATCAAACGCGCTGGTCATTTAATGCCGATTAAGTTTTGGTCATATGATAATTGCGTAGAAAAACAAATGATATATGTGTATAGGATTTAAATTAGTGTTAAATTACTCATATTTTTTCGTACATCCAACTTCTTTTAGAGAAATCCAAAATCCTGATGTTTAATTGTCGTGTAAGAGAGGCGCGTGTTCAACATTGAGAGTCGTAGGCAAATGAACTCGTCAACGCGAGTTCAAATTCCTGGACGAAAGCTGTTGGAATTTCACATGGCTCAATACCCTTGGGAAAGGTATGAATCAATTCTCCCTCCAGCTAGGTAAATAGCAGGGCAGACTGACTCTTTAAACCATGGCAGGTAACCAGCTAGGAGAAGGAAACCTGAATTGAAAACCGCTTTGAAACTCCGCTTAAAAATTACCTTGTGTCACAATCCGCTCAGCGTAGGTGGCAAATATAAAAGATGTTATTTATGCATATTAATGATAAATCTAATAATGGTTTACTTTTCCCTTTGCTCTGGCTTATGGCATTATTTAAACTCGCAGGTTATTTATGCCGACTTTGATTCATAGCGATAGTTGGTAGAAAAGTAAAGTCGTCTGGGGCGGCCTAATGTCGGTATCAGCCAATCAGCGAGAGAGCTATCCCTTTTCACTAGACGCTTAGACCAATGAGGATGTTAGCATCTGAGGTGGAGAGCAACAACCTCTCCATCAGCTCTCTTTACTTATCGCACAGATCCCTGTGCTACTCATACCCTAGTTGGCGAGGGCCCCGTATCGAAACTAGAACTTGTGGTTCTAGCCGACACCCTCTACCGACATGAGCTATTCCCGGCCTGATAAAAACAAAATGTATATTGTAATTTAAATTTAGTGTTAAATTACTCTTATTTTGAGTTACAATCCAAAACTTTTTTTAGGAAATATAAAATCCTGCTGGTCTTGATTCGTGTAAGGTGTTTAACGAATTACTTGCTGTGTAGGTATTTTGTTCACCACTAGATCAAAATTCTACACACCTTAGCAGTATATGTTTCACGTGAATCTCCTCTTGCATGTAGTCATATTGGGGATGCCTATGCCCTTTAGTAATATGATGACGGGAGATGTATGTGTGCCTATGTGAAAAAGTTTTTTTTTTGAATTGCTGTAGTGAATGTTGTTAACACTAGATCAAACACACACTCTAGCCGTTATATGTTCACTGTGATCTCTCTTGGCAGGAAGTGCATATAGGGATGCTATCCCTTTAGTAAATGATACGGAGATGTTATGTGTGGCCTATGTGAAAAGTTTTTGAATTACTTGCTTGGTAGTTTATTTTGTTCACACTAATTCAAAGTCTACACACTCTAAAAAGTATATGTTCACTGGAATTCTCTCTTGGCATAAAGTTCATATTGGGATGCTATGTCCTTTAGTAAATGATGACGGAGATGTATGTGTTGCTTATGTGAAAAGTTATTTTTAATTTACTGCTTGCGTAGTATTTTGTTTACACTAAATCAAAAGTCTACACACTCTAAGCAGAATGTTTCATTGTGAATTCCCTTGGCATGAAGACACATTTGATGCTATGCCGTTTAGTAAATGAGACGGGAGATATATTCTGGCCTTCGTGAAAAAGTTGTTTTTTTTTTCAAAATTACTTGCTTGTAGATGTTTATTCACACTAGATCAAAGATCAAATTATTAAACCTTGCTAAATTTTTAACAATAACGAGAGAAAAACAATATATTGGAGATGTTTACTTTAAAACTAAAGGCTATAAGAATCCTAAAATAAAGAACAAAGTATCTCTTACCATCCTGCAACGATTCCCAGTCGACATTTCATATCTCTTGCCATGTATTTGACGCCTGCCATGTTCATCATCATACGGAGATCTCGCACGGCCGCGCCATGAATAAGGAGAGTGTAAAAGCATGGGACTTTTGCTTTCTGCTACCAAAAAAGAGAACGGAGTGTTTGCGTTTGAGTGGACTGTAATTCTTCCTGACGACCAACACAGATCTTTCGGTATTTTATACTGACAGGTAATCAAATGTTAGCCCAATGATAGGTAGACCGCTAACCTGTTCAAGCCACTCTATTCAATATTCCTCACTGAAGGCGGTTAATTTCAATTGTACTTTACCAACAGAAGGAAAAGGAAGAACGAAAGAAAATATTTTTTAATAACCAAAATTTGCACTGTGTATCACCGTTTGAAATGACAATACTCATTACGAACGAAGAAAGGTAGATTTTAGAAAGTACATATAAGCTGTTTTCTTTTCTACTAAACATCGTAATTTTAACAAGAATAGTAATGTGTAACACACTTAAAGTATTTGTGATTAAGGGAGCTATAATGTTATACTGACACAATACTGAGATAAAAAAAAAATAAAACAGAGAGTTAATACTATTGATCTGAATTTTTTAATGAGGGGGCGGACTTGATAAAATATCGATATTTGGATTATTCGGACTATTGCCTCATCCTTATTGTTATTACACTATTCTCTGAATTTTTAGAGAGGCTTATAATAGTATTTTATGAATTGATGGGCTATTGCCTCTCTATATTGTACGGCACTATTTTCTCTGAATTTTTTAGATGAGCTTGATAATTAATATATATGTGATGATTGGGCTAATGTCCTCTCTTTTATTATCTACACTATTTCTTGTTTTTTTTAGATGAGCTTGATAATTAGTATTATTTGATTATCGCGACTATTTCCTCTCTTATTGTTATCGCACTATATCTCTGAATTTTTAGATGAGCCTTGATAATTATATTATTTGATATCGGACTATTGTCCTCTCTTATGCCTCCTGGTCCACTCTGACCCAGAGTGGTAGTACCTGTATTCCCATCTATATGTAAATAGAAAATGTATTCATAAAAATATTGAGTATCCGTTAAGAATTACCTTATTTCCAAAAACTTTATTGGCATAATGACCCACTGTGGGTTGATGTGCCGGAAACAAACCAAACATAATTGGTTGTGACAAAACAACTGCAAGATGGACTGAGGTATATAAGGAGGGGTCCATGATAGGTCAATCCAATTTTTTGCAGGTGTCTACAGACTTAAAAGTTTAGAACCTGTGGAGATTAATAAAAGTAAAAATAAATACAAACAAAATTAAAATAAATAAAAAAAAAAAACAAAAGAGGACTTAGGACAGGAAGAGCCCTCTGGGTATGCGCAGAAAAAAAACCCAAGGATCTTGGCATCGAAAAGGTCTCTAGGATGCTTGGACTTTGAGACTTTTGGAGAGTAACACTATCGAATTGTTTGAAAATATCCCCTCAAGAAATAGTGTGAACCCGATAATAAAGGTTTTACTTTAAAGTCATCCCTGTCTCTGTTCCTTTCCTTCTCTCCATTAAATTCTATTTCAAGCTCACCAACCCACACAAAATAAGTAATACTTTTATTTGAGGGATAGACACAAGATGAATGAACCAAGACTTATTCCCATAAACCCCTGGTCTATAGGATAAAACTTTACATGAGAAAGGCTGAATCATTAATCAGACAAAGTATGATAAGAAATACTAGCATACCTGTGAATATACCATAGTATGATAATTTAATTATTACATTTGATAAGTTTACTAAAGAGGTATTGCAAAATACTTCAATATGTAAAAGTATATAATCTTGATTTAACTCTCTCCCGTTTTCTTTTCTTCCTTTTTATCTTTTCATTTTATGTTTGATTGAAACAAATTAGCTTTATCACTAATTATGTCCATTTTTTTTCTATTGACATTAACTTTTAACTAATCAAGTCATTTTAGAATTTAATAAAGATAGACAGTTCATTCATCTGTGGAATATGGAAATTAATAGATTGCTATGGAGTTTATAAGAAAATATATTAATTAGAATAAATTTTATTTATTTTGTATTGTCTCAAAGAACTACAATGTTAAATTACAAAAATACTAATAGTACAGGGTACTTGCTTTATTTCATTTTAGGAATTACCCCCCCCCCTTTTAGAGTATATTGGGTACTTTTTAAAATATCAGAATTTTTCCTGAAGAAGACCCTTTTCACAATACATGTCTGATACCTAAACTTTGACTCTCCGCAAATATTTTCTTGTTGAATATATCATATATGTCGATTGATTGCAACCTTCCATCTATTGAAGACGATGGCATAGTGTCCACTTTTTTTTCTTTTTTTATCATCTGTAACTGCATGAGTGGCTGAACAGACCAATTTTTTAATGGCAATCTCTGTGCAGTGATTGCAAACAAAACTGTGATGCTTGCTGGAGATGCTGTCTCTCCTTCCTTATGATTCTCTTTTCTGCAGCGTGCTTCCTCTTTTCTCACGCAGATGCAGATAGAAAGAAAGAAAAAATGTGGACACTACACCATCATTAGGAGACAGAAGGATGCAATCAACATATTTACTAACCCCTCTGCATGAGCAGGATGTGACACAAGGTCAATTTCTTAAGCGTAATTTAACAGGTTTAAATTCAGTTTTCTTTCTCTTACACTGGTTGCCTAACTCAAGTTACAGAACCCAGACTGCCCTACTATTTACTCATAGCTGTATGGGGAATAGTTGGATGCTCACCTTTTAAGCACTACAAGAATGGGCACAGTGACAGGAGTTCAAACTGGATGATGCTATTTCGTATTTCATATCCTTGGGAAAGGTATGTACCAACGATTTCCCTCCAGCTATGTATAAATAGTAGAGCTGACTAGGCTCTTTAACCTTGGTTAGACAACCAGTCTAGGAGAAAGGAAAACTGAATACTTGTTAAACTCCACCTAAAATTGTCCTTGTGTCCCATTCTGCTTGTGCAGAGGTTTAATACACACATACAGCACCAAATTGACCTTGTTGTCACATCCTGTCCTTGCATAGGGTTGGTAAATATATACTAAATCTTTTATTTGTGTATAATGTACATCATCAGTAGAGAAATGAATCAGCAACCAGAGTTCAAATCCTGGACAAGGCTGTTTGCATTTCACTTAACATTAATACCATTCAGAATAATGAATCCATCTATTCTCCCTCAGCCATGGGTAAACTGTAGGAAGATTGGGATTAGGCACTAATCTAGAAGAAAAATCTGAAATCAAACCAGCTTTGCTCCCTTAAAATTAACCTTGTGTCACACCTGTTCATCAGACAGATTGGTTAATTACATGCATTTATATTATTTGGAGTTTTTTTTTTTACTATTGTCCTCATTTTTATTGTTATATACCAAGGTTTTGGCGATGTGTCCTCCAGCCTTCTTCAAGTGTTTTTCTATGAACTCGGAAGCCTTCTTGTTGAACTCAGGAGCCTCTATGTCATAATTGGAGACTTTACGGAAGTTCAAACCAACCCTTTATTCAATCCACTGGGGTAGACTGTTTTCATCATATAACCATGACCAGGTACAAGTATTGAGCTATGTTAAGTATTCTATGTTATTATCACCCTTAGCCAGGATTGAACCTGCAACTACAAATGATTGTCACTTAGGACTGCATTAATTCAATGCTAATTCCCGCCATGTGTCCAACTGGCATATCAGCTGAAACGTTGTGTATAAGATGAGGACACAGTCAGGAAAATCCAAATAATACAAATAATCAAGTCTTAAAACTTCAGACAAATAACATGCATTTAATTATGAATTTTGAGCAGATTTTTTTAAAAAATGGTTCATATTTCTTATTTCTTCCAAAAGGAACTGCATTCTTCAGAGACAGAGAAGAGAAAGATTCTTCAACAAATGCGTTAATAAAACACTGCGTTTCTCACTCTGCAACTGATGCTGTTTTTGTCGAAAACAAAACTACAATGCTAAGTGGATGTATTTAACGGCACAGAAGAATCAATAATGTCCACCTCCTTTCAAAAACGATATTACAATATGGTTCCATGGCAACAACATAAAGTACAGGTGGGTGTTGTTTTCTTCTTATTTGTTTTCTTTTTTTTTTTCTTTTTTTTTATATAATATTGATAGACTGTCAGTAAATACATGTTTGATGTTTTCTTGTTTGTTTTTCTGTCAATAGAAACAAGTCACAAGTTATTTTCATCATAAAAAAAAAGGAAATTCCTTTTGATTCTTTTATACCAACTTATTTTTCTGTTTTGTATTTTTTTTTTTTTTTTGTTTTTTACTTAAATGCCTAAGAGTGATTTTGACTGTATACTATTTGTGACATCCAGTAATTTTAATCTTTTCAAAAGATAAAAATAATTCAGCTTAATGTTCAAAACCTTGAGAGAAATATATTTTCATAGTTTTAGTATCACCTTGAGTACAGGAGCACCAAATTGGTGCGTATATATATATATATATATATATATATATATATATATATATATATATAATTGTAAATAGAGAATTACATTAATAATTGATATAAATTAAATTACCATGACCAGACACTCGGCAAATACCATGTGTGACATCCAGCACTGGACAGTTTCGACTCCTAGCTCATCACGTTGCAGCTGAATAACCTAAGAGGTGAAGTGTAGTAGAGTGCTAGTTTAGAGGTTTGCATGTAATTAACAATATCATACAATTATTATTTATATAAATATTATACAACCTATAGAATATGACACCAATGTCAATTAACAGAGTTTACAGGTTTGAATTCAGTTTTCCTTTCTCCTAGGCCGTACCTACGCATTAAAAAGCCCAGTCTGCGCTTACTTATTTACCCATAGCTTAGGACATAGATTGGATGCATAGCTTTCACAAAAGTATTAGCACTATCGAAATGTAAACATCTCATCAAGGATTTGAAAGTTCATTCATTTCTAGAATCTCCATCAACTTATACAATTTAACAAGTGAATTCAGTTTTCTTACTCCTAGATTGGTTACCTAGCCAGGTTAAATAGCCTCAATCTGCCTACTATCACCCAATAGATGAGGATATATAAATCCATAGTGAGTTGCGTGGTGGGAATGTTTCTATTTAGATATTTTTTATCCTCCATACAATTGCAAATGGTATATATATNAATATATTGGGAATTCTTTCAAACTGCAGCCATTCTGTACTACTGTATGGTGCACACTCGGACTTTAATAAAACACCTGGAAAAAAGTTATATGGGAACAACCAAAGGATTCTGTGTCTCCCATCTCACAAACCATCTAAGTAAGAGGAACAAGACAGGCTGGGCACTGCTGGAAAAGTAAAAACAAACTCAGAAATGATGTTCTCCTATGATTGACTACTACACATGGACACACTAAAGATGGCTGAGCCACAAAAACTTACATTCATCAGCTCTGTGTAGAAACTGGATTCTGTCTAATGGAATTCCCTAAATAGAAGCATCAATATCATCATGGACCACTTTTAACTATGGAATGCTAATTAGAATCCTTCACTCATTCCTAAATAGAAGCATCAATATCATCATGGACAGCTGTTAACTATGGAAATGCTAATTAGAATCATTCACTCCTTCCTAAATAGAAGCATCAATATCATCATGGATGACTTTACAACAGAAACCCACATGTTTCACGTGCTGTCTAGTAGAGATTAAAATCTTCTGTTCTTGAAATTGACGCTGTCAAATTATCCCCCCTCTCTCTCTCTCTCTCTCTCTCTCTCTCTCTCTCTCTCTCCCAATTGTCCGATGTCAAGATCTTAATCTTAAGCAGTTAGCATTTTTGACGGGAATAATTTAAGAAATCAGTTTTACCCTAAATATGTCAAGTCTCAACTGAAGATGAAGATGTTCCATCACTTAGAATATATTTTAGCCCCTCCCCCCTTAAAAATAGATGATGGTTGCTTTTAACTTTTAATGTTCTTTTTTTTTTTAACCTTTTGTACACATTTTCTTAACTCAACGCATTCAAATATCCTCATCTTTTTAACTACATAAATCTCTTTTTTCCTTGACTAGTTCATATTGTCCTGGAGAAGTTTCTTTATGAACCAAAATGTTCAAACATCAACACTACGACTAATAAATTCCATCCCATTGTAACATCCCATGTTTGTTCCACATACTGTTATATTAATTTCCTCATTTTACTTCCATATATAGATATACATTCCATGATTGGTGACAGAAGAAGAGATCTTTTTTTTTATATTCTGGGGGGTGGGGGTTAAATTATGGAGTAATAGGGATAGGAATCTGACAGTATGCAAAAAATAGAAAAACACAGTCATCCAAAAACAAATTTATTCTTGATGGCGAAGTCGATGTTATAACACTTCAGTTTTAGCAAACTTCATTAGGACTTGAGATCAAAAGTCATCTTTCCATCTCAAGTCCTGATGAGGGTTTGCCAAACCAAAACTTTATAACGTCGACTTCACCATCAAGAATAAATTCATCCTTTGAATATTCTTACTATAATAGATATGTGTAGAAAGTTTGTAGAAAAAACCACAAGATGTAGATGTTTTTCTACAAAACTTTCTACACGTATTGTCAGATTCATATCCATTTACCTTTTATATATAAGATATATATTAAAGCCATTATTGATTTTTATATATAATAGATTAAGATTAGAATATGCTAGGCATTCCATTATTGTTATCAGAAGGGATCTTTTTCTTTTTTTTTTCTTTTTTTTTTGATATTCTTATAATATCAGGTCTTGATTCCAGATGATTTTTTTTATTTTTGAATTGATTTATAAAAGATTTTTTGAAAAAAAACTCTAAATAGCCTATACATATCATTTATATTGACTTAAGAGATGTGTTATTGATTAAAAACATTAAAGAATGAAAACATGTTTTATTAATTTATTTTTTTTTGTTTTTTTCTTTTTGAAAATGACTTATGATACGCCCTCTTCCTAATAAAACAATGACAAGTTAATGGCCAATCAAAACAGCGGCAACAATATGTAATCAATATAAAATTGATTTTATATAATTGGAAAGAAGAGTAATCAGTAAAAATAGATATTTTATTATAAATGATATGAAATAAAATGTTATTTCATAACATCTTCTTTATTTCTTTGTAGCTGGGTGGTGTTATGGTTATCATAAGCTGCTGTGTGTTCACTCGCATCAAGTTTTTTGTAAAGGTATCAATCTGTAGGGATTACATTCCTTACTTGCCATGGATCTCCTATTTGATGCTAGGGGACACGAGAGGTATACCTCTCATATCTGCTAGTAAGTACTAAGTGGATTGAAAGCAGTAGTACAAAAGTGTTATTCATAACAAAAGATGTTATGAAATAAAATCTTTTTTATTTCTTTGTAGGCGTGGGTGGTGTTATGGTATCATAGCTGCTGTGTGTTCATTCTGCATTCAATGTGCCATATCCCTATTGCCCTTATGGCAAACCCCTGCCCTTTTTATCATATGGGACTAGAAGACGGTGGCTGAGGGTCTTCATGTCCTGGAATGTGTTAAATGTTATCTGATGGTGAAGTTCCAGTTCTGGAGGTTTGGGGAATGTTGAGCATCCCTTCATCACCACTGCTCCCAGGTCAACTCTGACCGAGAGTGGTAGTCCCTATTAGACTCCCATCTATGGGTTAAATAGTAAAATCTGTAAAAAAATGAGTATCCATTAAGAATAATTTTTCAAAACTTTGTCGGCATTAAATGACCCCCTGAGGTTGATATGCCATAAACCAAACCAAACTGTATCAATGTTCTTGTTAAAGGTGTCATCTGTAGGGATTACATTCCTTACTTGCCATGGAGTCTCCTATTTGATGCTAGGGACACGGGAGGGATTACCTCCCATATTGCTAGTAGTGTGATAGCAAGTAGTTAGTATAAAAGTTGTTATTCATAACAAAAGATGTTATGAAATAAAATCTTCTTTATTTCTTTGTTAGGCATGGGTGGTGTTATGGTTATCATAGCTGCTGTGTGTTTATTCTGCAATAATGTTCTTGATAAAGGTATCAATCTGTATGGATTACATTCCTTTACTTGCCATGGTTCTCCTATTTGATGCCAGGGGACATGAGAGGTAATTACCTCTCATGTCTGCCAGTAGAAATTAAAATAGGAAAAGGTATTTTATTATAGAAATGCATTCCTTACTTGCCACATTTCTCCTAGGGACATGATAGGTAATTACCTCCAATGTCTGTTGGTTGAAACTATACTATAGAAAATGTATTTTATAATAGGAATGCATTCCTAACTTAAGTAGGGATCTGTCACTCGCTCTGTCTTACTGTCCCTTTTGATATAAAAAGAAATGCCCTTTTGATTGCAGCTATAGAATACACAGACTGCACCTCTGCAGAGGAGTAAGACCCCCTCAATGTAGCAAGTTAGCCTCACTGATTCATTAATACTGTTGGATTTAAAGGTAATAACAGTTATAGTTGGTTGGAAGGCTCAAAGTAACCTCCAACGTGGGTACATATAAGTACAAGCAATATTCCGACAAAGGTGCCACCCTGTCGGTTGGGGCGTTAGAATATACCAACTGCACCTCTGCAGAGGGGTAAGATCCCCCAATGGGGCGATCTGTTGGCCGGGTGCGAACCCGTGATGCTTAAGGATAGAACCCAGGTGGATGAGCAGTTCATGACTTGCAATACTTCACTTTGGCCCTATCTTGTGTTAGACAGGGTGTCGGAGAGGCCTCCTCCGTCAATCGGCTGGTCACTGTCAAGCACTAGCACCTATATGATTTTCCCAACCCTACTGCCCTTATGGCAAGCCCCCAACCCCTTTTTTATCATATGGGTGCTAGAAGGCAGTGACTGAGAGTCTACATGTCCTGGGAATGATGTTAACTCTATTTGATGGTGAGGTTCCAGTTTTGGAGGTTTGTGGAATGTGGAGCACCCCTTCATCACCATTGCTCTCTCGTCCACTCTGTCCTGGAGTGGTAGTACCTGTTAGGGTCCCATCTATGGGTTAAATAGAAAAACATGAGTTGATAAACAAAATTTGTATCCATTAAGAATGAATTATTTCAAAACTTTGTCGGCATTAAATGACCCATTGAGTTGATATGCCGTAAAACAAACCAAACCTAACCGACAAAGGTGTGAAAGATAACAATGAACTTTATTACACGAGCACGGAGAGAAACATTTATACAAGAAATATGTATACAAGTAGAAGGCATACAAAGAAGATATAATAAAGAAACACATATAAGTGATACGGACAATATAGAAGTATACTGAAAGCTACTAAATGTACTAAAGAAGTTATGGTGTATAAGGAAGATATGGAGAGTTCATTAAGTAATGTCACTTACTAAAGACAGGATGGATGGCAAAAAAAAAACCCACATGATAGGCGTGTAGACGCAAACATCTAACCCATCTGTGTTGGTTGCAGTCTAGAGACAAAAAGAGGGTTAAATTTGGCTGTCCCTGATTAAATAGTCAGGGATGCCTAGTGGTCAAAGCCTGAACAACAAGAGAAGATAACTCTTCCAGCCCAAACAGAGGCAGACAATCACTACACACTAAATGTTTGATCCTTGTGTCACATCCTACCCATGACAGATGACTTGGGTAAATATCTACCGCACTTGATGTAAACAAGGCATCCACAAGCAGGATATAAACATAATATCAATTCTTAAGCAGGTTTTTCAGCTGATACTGACAATACACCTTTCCCAACTTTACTTATACTATAAACATAGCGTATCTGAATATTGCTCGTACTTCAAATTTTAGTTCTCAACCACAAAAGTAAAATGTATCAATGTTTTTTTCTTTGGCATATTAATTTCATATTTTTAGTGAACTTATTAAAATAGCATATCGAAGCTCGCTCATACCTAAAATATTAGCTCTCAACACAAAGCAAAAAAATCGACCGAGTGACAATTCATAATTGAAAAAAAAAACTTGAGTTGGCTCACTCATAAGTCAAGATACCATGGTACTAAAAAATGGTCGTCTTCTCCACAGTTATGTGTATTTAATTTAACCAATCTTTTTGCTATAAGCAGGATATGACACAAGGTCATTTTTTAAGCAAAGTACAGATGGTTTGAATTCAATTTTCTTTCTCCTAGATTGGTTGCCATATCAAGGACTATGAAGGATGCTTGAAATAATAGTTTTTCTTTAGCGTAATAAATTTGGAAACTTAAATATTTTAGAGGAACTTATTAACATAAGGCATATCTTGAAGCTTGCTCATACCTCAAATTTTTAGCTTACAACACGAAGCAAAAAAATGAACCGTGATAGCTGATAACTTTGAAAAACTCGTAAGTCAAGTAACACTGTATTTCTCTGGCTCATTTATATTTAGTAGAAATTTCTTTCTCCTAGATTGGTTGCCATATCAAGGCTAGAAAGCTGTTCAAATAATATTTTTCTTGGTGTAATAAATTTGGAAATTTAAATGTCTTTACTGACTTTAACATAAGCGTATCTGAAGCTCGCTTGACCTCAAATTTTAGCTCACAGCACAAAGCAAAAAATTGAATGGGTGACAGCTTGTAACTCAGAAAAACTCATTGAAGCACTAATAAGTCAACGGTACCAATTGGACTATTAATGTATATAGAAATTGCCTCTTATATTTATGAACTTTACTAAAATCAGCATTGACAAATGAAAAAAAAACGAATAGAATGTATTTCAGGTCATAGGTAATTGTCCTGAAATCAGTTGCTAACTGGACTTGATTACGGAAGGACTATGACTGATTCTCTGCCTACAAGTACAATCGTGTCCGACCTGGGATTTCAAGGAATACAACTGACTACACCTTTTTCCACCATTGATTTTACCAATAAGAGACCTCCTACCTCCATGACGCGCAAGTAGCACGAATATCCATGACATCTCTTGCCAACCTTCCCTATCATTGATTGCCTCTAGGAGTCTTCTTGTGGAGCAACCAGCATCGCTCACATAGTTGGTCAATGTAGGTCCTTGCTGGGCAGCCCACATTAGCATGTCCATGTGTTTGGCTTCCACAAGAGAATGTCACTTATGAGCTCGTCCTTGCTTCTTCAACAGTGTCCAGCATGCCTAGTCCATCTCACTCAGATGGTCTGTGAGATGGCGGGCAGGTGGCCATATAGCTGCTTCCTTGTGGATGCTTTCCACGACTTGTTTAAGACTGCATGCCACATTCTTGTGCAGCTACCCATCCAGCTTACTTTCAAGTGCTTCGCCAGGGTCCAAGTGGTGCCAGCCATCCAACAGTACGGATATAACCACAGCCTGAAGAATTGTCACTTTTAGCTTGTCAGTGAGATCGGATTTCCATATGACTGATAATTTGTTGTGGCGCCATCCTTTCCTATACATGTATTAACATCGCTTTCTGTGAATGAGATTTACTACCTAGGTATGTGAATTTTCTATTGCTCTAAACGCCTAAAATAGCAATCAAAATTGTAACAAGTATACTGTATCTTTATTTAAATTTTAAATTTAAAGAGCCGCTGACAGAGACACTTGGCAGGAGTTCGACCAAAAACATTGGGAAATAACAAAGCTTGTGCATTAAAGGGCTCAGTTGGAATCACGCTCTATGATGCGTTGACTAAAATAATTATTAGTTCATCTCCATTAAATCGTTCACCGTTACATATAGATAACTTAATGTCTTGTTATTTTATAGGAAAAATCTACTTACCAGCAGGTTAATGCAATCTCAATGAATTATAAAAAAAACGAAAAATCTGAGCCTGTGAGTCTGTTTTAACACCTACTATGAACGCTGTGTAATGTCAAGTATATATAAAATTATAAACTGGTGAAACAAACAACTCCGACAGAGTATTAAACATAACATTAACGGACTTTATAAAAGCACATGGAGAGACATTTATGACATGAAGTACATATACATGGAACAAGATACATGGTGTATAATATACATACATAGATACATAAGAAGAGTTACATAGAAGATATGTTTAGTTATGGTGAGTCCATAGACTAAGGTCACTTACTAGTGTCTGTAATGGGGCCGAAGCCCCCACACGAGAAGGTGTAACATAAATGTCTAAACCATATGTAGTCACGTCCGAGAAGCAAGAGAGCAAGAGAGTTTGAAACAGGCACTTAAATACAACAGACCCCTGGTGGTCACAAATGGGAACCCAGAGGGAAGATAACTCTTCCAGATCCAAGGAAGACAATCCAACAACTGATTGGCTTTGGCATTAACCAATCATATGGTCAGAAGCTAAGGGAAGCATTGGCAAAAACTCCAAGCCAGTCCCTTTCTGTTAACATTGATGGACACACGGGTAGCGCTTTAGAGGCTGATCATCTTTAAAGGAGTCTAAGTGGCAAGGGGGGGTATTATGTTGGAAGACCCGAACACCCCCCACCCCAATGAAACCAGTTAATAACATAACTGATGACGCTACCAGAGCTGTTTTTATCAGGCGTATCTCAAACATCTTGATAGTTTTTTTACCCCACCTCATATATAATTTCTGGTTTTTTTTTGGATTTTATTGTTTCTGTCAATATTGAACACCTTTTTGCTTTTCTGGGTTTTTTTTCTCATTTCCTTTGCATATTGTATTTCTTCTTCTTCTTTTTCAAACATTTTCCCATCATGCACTCTTTCCTCATTAGATTAATTATACATAGTGACTACACAATCAATAACAGCTGCTTGTTACCATAGCAACACACTCGAACCCTGCAGATAACATTGCATCTGTTATGCCCTCAGCTTTGAATATTTCAAATCTCACGAGAAAAAATATTTCATGAAAATGTGTTTGTATGTTCATTAGGTTTAATGTCCTGAAAGTGTTATTTCGTTTCATGTTCCATTTTGTGATTTTCATTGTGTTAATTTTTTTATAAATGGACTTTGGCCAGAGCAGGGGGGGGGGGGACAAAAAGCGTGCCCCCATCTCTCTCATTTTTATATAAATAATAATATATAGAATCTGATGACATGATTTGCACCTGCCACCATGAGCATCTTTCGGGTGCCCCCATTTAAAGACTTGTTCATACCGCAATAATGTAATAAGTAAAACACAATAACAGGCTGTTTGAGGCTAATCTAGCTCAGATTTTCATAGAGACATCATAATAGATAAATTTATTCTATGTATTATTAATTCTGACTATAAAAAATAATCATTGATAAACTTACACATTCTTGAAAGCATTGTGATGTAATAGTGACATAGTTTTCTGTTACAGACACCAAATCTACATCTAATATATATATAATATAATATATATATATACTAGTACAAAAAAAAAAACACCCTCCAGGCGATGTAAAAATAGATTTTTGAAACATATTGCCTGAGGGAGTTAAAAATTCAATGTCAGCGAGTTGTACCCTAAGTAAGTAAATCATCAAATTCATTAAAGGATTAAAAAATAAAACAATTTGAAATGTAATTTAAATATATATTAAAATAAAACAAACTATATATAGATATATAATACCAGTCATGTATTTATTAAAACTTGTTTTAAAAAACAATGAGGACTGTCCAATGCTGCATGTTCAAATTTTGAGTGTATTTATTCTATGTTATGATGATTTTGGGTAATGTGATGTAAGCAGTGACATAGTTTTTGTTACAGACAAAAACCGGAAGCGAATCTCCATTATTGATATATATATATATATATATATATAATGTGTGTGTGTGACACATAGACATACTTGAATATTCTTCAAGAGAATTCAATACATGACAATTATCATTCATATATATATATATATATATATATATATATTGTGTGTGTATATATAGAATATAAAAAGACAAATATTCAGATGATGTATGGATCATATGCGATTAGCAAATGTTTTTTATCTTACAGGCAATGTAATTGATGTTCAAGGTTACATCTGAAAAATAATTTTAAATGAAAAAATGTTAGCGTCCTTAAACATTAATAGCATTCCATTTCAAATTAGACTGACACCACCCTTGTGTTCGAGATTTAAAAAAGAAAATATCTTTTTTAGTTGCAACATCAGTTTAGTTTGAAATGGAAGATGGAGAAAGGTAAAAAAATATTTCCTTTTTTTTTTTCTGTTTCATTTTTCATATGAAACATTAAACGTCAATTTGCCCTGAAGATGATTGTAAAAAATCGAAACATTGGCAAATCTCATATATAAACAATATCTACATCCTCTGAATGCTTTTTTTTTTACTTATATTACTGCTGGATTCATATCCATTTTTCTCTGAAGTATATATATATATATATATATATAATATATAATATACCAACCAAAAATAATCTATTGGTACAAATTTTTGGCCAAAAGAAAAAACAATTTATATATATATATATATTATATATATATATATATATATATATATATATATATATATATATATATTCAACAAAACCACCAGGAAACTAAAGCTAATAAGTAAAAAGTGCTCAATACCTAAGTAGAGCAAATAATAAAGATAAATCTAATGAGTCAGACAAACCTACTAAAAGTTTCGCTTAATGCTCTTAAGGGCTAATATCTGACTGAAGAGCATTAAGTGAAACTTTTAGTAGGTTTGTCTGACTCATTAGATTTATCTTTATATATATATATATATATATATATATATATATATTAAAATTAGGGTTGCATGGACATAGAGCTAACACTGCTTGGTAAGTGACAGTTTCTCACCTATGCAATTCTCTAACCATTCTCTAATTTTCTATACAGTGGGTATGCTACATCCCCTCCTTTTAAAGGTAAATAGTAAAGGAAGGTATGTAGCATACCCACTGTATTGAAAATGGGTACAACCCAGTTATAAATACAGACCGATGGTAGGATGAAAAATACCCTGAAGATCCGTGCTACGGCAAGAAACTATAGTTGGTAATTTTAAGCCATTCGATTTTAAACATATATATATATATATATATATATATATATATATTAATTGACCACATTATTATTAATTTTGATCGGTATTTTAGTTTTTTATTTTTAGTTTTTTTTCTCTCACAACATGGTTTGTCATTTTTTTTTTTTTACATGATCTCAGATAAAAGAGAGTTCATGTGTTTTAATCAAGATGGTTCCATCACCCCATTAAATGGCAAGCCTCTGAAATTAGTAGACCAGTTCATATACCTTGGTAACAATATCTCTCTACTGATAACTATATCAACTTACATAGGCAAAGCATGGACTGCTATTGACAGGTTAATAACTATATGGGAATTCTTCCAAACTGGAGCCATGTCTGTACTACTGTATGGGTGCAACACTCGGACTTTAATAAAACACCTGGAAAAAAGTTATATGGGAACAACCAAAGGATTCTGTGTCTCCCATCTCACAAACCATCTAAGTAAGAGGAACAAGACAGGCTGGGCACTGCTGGAAAAGTAAAAACAAACTCAGAATTGATGTTCTCCTATGGACTACTACACATGGACACACTAAAGTTGGCTGAGCCACAAAAACTTACATTCATCAGCTCTGTGTAGAAACTGGATTCTGTCTAATGGAATTCCTAAATAAAAGCATCAATATCATCATGGACCACTTTTAACTATGGAAATGCTAATTAGAATCATTCACTCCTTCCTAAATAGAAGCATCAATATCATCATGGACCATTGTTAACTATCAAATGCTAATTAGAACCATTCACTCCTTCCTAAATAGAAGCATCAATATCATTGCTGGACCATCACCAGAAGCATCCCCACTGAATTAGAACCATGTTAATTAGTAGAGATTAAATCTTCTGTTCTTGAAATTGCCACTGTCAAATTATCCTCTCCCCCCCTCTCTCTCTCTCTCTAAAATTGTCGATGTCAAGATCTTAATCTTAAGCAGTTAGCATTTTTGACGGGAATAATTTCAAGAAATCAGTTTTACCCTAAATATGTCAAGTCTCAACTGAGATGAAATTGCTTCCATCACTTAGAATATATTTTAGCCCCCCCCCCCTTAAAAAATAGATGATGGTTGATTTTAACTTTTAATGTTCTTTTTTTTTTTTTAACCTTTTGTACACATTTTCTAACTCAACGCATTCAAAATATCCATCATCTTTTTAACTACATAAATCTCTTTTTTCCTTGACTAGTTTCATATTGTCCTGAAAAAGGTTTCTTTATGAACCAAAATGTTCAAACATCAACACTACGACTAATAAATTTCCATCCATTGTAACATCCCGTGTTTGTTCCACATACTGTTAGATTAATTTCCTCATTCTACTTCCATATATAGATATACATTCCATGATTGGTATCAGAAGAGATCTTTTTTTTATATTCTGGGGGGTGGGGGGTTAAATATATGGGAGTAAATAGGGATAGGAATCTGACAGTATGCAGAAAATAGAAAAACACAGTCATCCAAAAAGACAAATTTATTCTTGATGGCGAAGTCGATGTTATAACACTTCAGTTTTAGTTTTTAAACCTTCATTAGGACTTGAGATCAAAAGTCATCTTTCCATCTCAAGTCCTGATGAGGGTTTGCCAAAACCAAAACTTTATATCGTCAACTTCACCATCAAGAATAAATTCATCCTTTTGAATATTTTCTACATATATAGATATGTGTAGAAAGTTTTGTAGAAAAAACCACAAGATGTAGATGTTTTTCTACAAAACTTTCTACACGTATTGTCAGATTCATATCCATTTTACCTTTTATATATAGATATATATTAAAGCCATTATTGATTTTTATATATAAATAGATTAAGATGATAGAATATGCTAGGCATTCCATTATTGGTATCAGAAGGGATCTTTTTTTTCTTTTTTTTTTTTTTTTTTTCTTTTTTTTTTGATATTCTTTATAATATCAGGTCTTTGATTCCAGATGATTTTTTTTATTTTTGAATTGATTTATAAAAGATTGTTTGAAAAAAAAACTCTAAATAGCCTATACATATCATTTATATTGACTTAAGAGATGTGTTATTGATTAAAACATTAAAGAATGACCAACATGTTTTATTATTTTTTTTTTTTTGTTTTTTTCTTTTTGAAAATGACTTATGATACGCCTCTTCCTTAATAAAACAATGACAAGTTAATTGGCCAATCAAAACAGCGGCAACAATATGTAATCAATATAAAATTGATTATATATAATTGGAAAGAAGAGTAATCAGTAAAAATAGATATTTTTATTATAAATGATATGAAATAAAATGTTATTTCATAACATCTTCTTTATTTCTTTGTAGGCGTGGGTGGTGTTATGGTTATCATAGCTGCTGTGTGTTCACTCTGCATTCAATGTTTTTTGTAAAGGTATCAATCTGTAGGGATTACATTCCTTACTTGCCATGGATCTCCTATTTGATGCTAGGGGACACGAGAGGTAATTACCTCTCATATCTGCTAGTAAGTACTAAGTGGTATTGCAAGCAGTAGTACAAAAGTGTTATTCATAACAAAAGATGTTATGAAATAAAATCTTTTTATTTCTTTGTAGGCGTGGGTGGTGTTATGGTTATCATAGCTGCTGTGTGTTCATTCTGCATTCAATGTGCCATATCCCTATTGCCCTTATGGCAAACCCCTGCCCTTTTTATCATATGGGTACTAGAAGACGGTGGCTGAGGGTCTTCATGTCCTGGGAATGATGTTAAATGTTATCTGATGGTGAAGTTCCAGTTCTGGAGGTTTGGGGAATGTTGAGCATCCCTTCATCACCACTGCTCCCAGGTCAACTCTGACCCGGAGTGGTAGTACCTATTAGACTCCCATCTATGGGTTAAATAGTAAAATCTGTAAAAAAAATGAGTATCCATTAAGAATAATTTTTTCAAAACTTTGTCGGCATTAAATGACCCACTGAGGTTGATATGCCATAAACCAAACCAAACTGTATCAATGTTCTTGTTAAAGGTGTCAATCTGTAGGGATTACATTCCTTACTTGCCATGGATCTCCTATTTGATGCTAGGGGACACGGGAGGGAATTACCTCCCATATTTGCTAGTAGTGGTATAGCAAGTAGTAGTATAAAAGTGTTATTCATAACAAAAGATGTTATGAAATAAAATCTTCTTTATTTTTTTGTAGGCATGGGTGGTGTTATGGTTATCATAGCTGCTGTGTGTTTATTCTGCAATAATGTTCTTGATAAAGGTATCAATCTGTATGGATTACATTCCTTACTTGCCATGGTTCTCCTATTTGATGCCAGGGGACATGAGAGGTAATTACCTCTCATGTCTGCCAGTAGGAAATTATAGAAAAGGTATTTTATTATAGAAATGCATTCCTTACTTGCCACATTTCTCCTAGGGGACATGATAGGTAATTACCTCCAATGTCTGTTGGTTGAAAACTATACTATAGAAAATGTATTTTATAATAGGAATGCATTCCTAACTTTAAGTAGGATCTGTCACTCGCTCTGTCTTACTGTCCCTTTTGATATAAAAAAAAATGCCCTTTTGATTGCAGCTATAGAATACACAGACTGCACCTCTGCAGAGGAGTAAGACCCCCTCAATGGCTAGCAAGTTAGCCTCACTGATTCATTAATACTGTTGGATTTAAAAGGTAATACAGTTATAGTTGGTTGGAAGGCTCAAAGTAACCTCCCAACGTGGGTACATATAAGTACAAGCAATATTCCGACAAAGGTGCCGCCCTTTCGGCTGGGGTTAGAATATACCAACTGCACCTCTGCAGAGGGGTAAGACTCCCCCAATGGGGCGACCTGTTGGCTATGGGCAACCGTGATGTTTAAGGATAGAACCCAGGTGGATGAGCAGTTCATGACTTGCAATACTTCACTTTGGCCCTATCTTGTGTTAGACAGGCTGTCGGAGAGGCCTCCTCCGATCAATCGGCTGGTCATGTCAAGCACTAGCACCTATATGATTTTCCCAACCCTACTGCCCTTATGGCAAGCCCCAACCCTTTTTATCATATGGGTGCTAGAAGGCAGTGACTGAGGGTCTACATGTCCTGGGAATGACGTTAAACTCTATTTGATGGTGAGGTTCAAGTTTTGGAGGTTTGTGGAATGTGGAGCACCCCTTCATCACCATTGCTCTCTCGTCAACTCTGACCTGGAGTGGTAGTACCTGTTAGGGTCCCATCTATGGGTTAAATAGAAAAACATGAGTTGATAAACAAAATTTGTTATCCATTAAGAATAATTTATTTCAAAACTTTGTCGGCATTAAATGACCCATTGAGGTTGATATGCCGTAAAACAAACCAAACCTAACCGACAAAGGTGTGAAAGATAACAATGAACTTTATTACACGAGCACGGAGAGAAACATTTATACAGAAATATGTATACAAGTAGAAGGCATACAAAGAAGATATAATAAAGAAACACATATAAGTGATACGGTACAATATAGAAGTATACTGAAGCTACATAAATGTACTAAAGAAGTTATGGTGTATAAGGAAGATATGGAGAGTTCATTAAGTAATGTCACTTACTAAAGACAGGATGGATGGCAAAAAAAAAACCCCACATGATAGGGTGTAGACGCAAACATCTAACCCATCTGTGTTGGTTGCAGTCCTAGAGACAAAAAGAGGGTTAAATTTGGTGCTTCCCTGATTAAATAGTCAGGGATGCCTAGTGGTCAAAGCCTGAACAACAAGAGAAGATAACTCTTCCAGCCCAAACAGAGGCAGACAATCACTACACTACTAAATGTTTGATCCTTGTGTCACATCCTACCCATGACAGATGACTTGGGTAAATATCTACCGCACTTGATGTAAACAAGGCATCCACAAGCAGGATATAACATAATATCAATTCTTAAGCAGGTTTTTCAGCTGATACTGACAATACACCTTTCCGCCAACTTTACTTATACTATAAACATAAGCGTATCTGAATATTGCTCGTACTTCAAATTTTAGTTCTCAACACAAAAGTAAAAATGTATCAATGTTTTTTTCTTTGGCATATTAAATTTCATATTTTTAGTGAACTTATTAACATAAGCATATCTGAAGCTCGCTCATACCTAAAATATTAGCTCTCAACACAAAGCAAAAAAATCGACCGAGTGACAATTCATATTTGAAAAAAAAACTTGAGTTGGCTCACTCATAAGTCAAGATACCATGGTACTAAAAAAATGGTCGTCTTCTCCACAGTTATGTATTTAATTTAACCAATCTTTTTGCTATAAGCAGGATATGACACATGGTCATTTTTTAAGCAAAGTACATATGGTTTGAATTCAATTTTCTTTCTCCTAGATTGGTTGCCATATCAAGACTAGAAGGATGCTTGAAATAATATTTTTCTTTAGCGTAATAAATTTGGAAACTTAAATATTTTAGAGAACTTATTAACATAAGCATATCTGAAGCTTGCTCATACCTCAAATTTTAGCTTACAACACGAAGCAAAAAATGAACCGTGATAGCTGATAACTCAGAAAACTCGTAAGTCAAGGTACCACTGTATTTCTCTGGCTCATTTATATTTAGTAGAAATTTCTTTCTCCTAGATTGGTTGCCATATCAAGGCTAGAACGCTGCTTGAAAAATAATATTTTTCTTTGGTGTAATAAATTTGGAAACTTAAAATATGTTTACTGAACTTATAACATAAGCGTATCTGAAGCTCGCTTGTACCTCAAATTTTAGCTCACAGCACAAAGCAAAAAATTGAATGGGTGACAGCTTGTAACTCAGAAAACTCATTGAAGCACTAATAAGTCAAGGTACCAATTGGACTATAATGTATATGAGAAATTGCCTCTTATATTTATGAACTTTACTAAAATCAGCATTGACAAATGAAAAAAAACGACATAGAATGTATTTCAGGTCATAGGTAATTGTCCTGAAATCAGTTGCTAACTGGACTTGATACCGGAAGGACTATGACTGGATTCTCTGCTACAAGTACAATCGTGTCCGACCTGGGATTTCAAGGAATACAACTGGACTACACCTTTTTCCACCATTGGATTTACCAATAAGAGACCTCCTAATCCTCATGACGCGCAAGTAGCACGAATATCCATGACAATCTCTTGCCAACCTTCCCTATCATTGATTGCCTCTAGGAGGTCTTCTGTGGAGCAACCAGCATCCTCACATAGTTGGTCAATGTAGGTCCTTGCTGGGCAGCCCACATTAGCATGTCCATGTGTTGGCTTCCACAAGAGAATGTCACTTATGAGCTCGTCCTTGCTTCTTCAACAGTGTCCAGCATGCCTAGTCCATCTCACTCAGATGGTCTGTGAGATGGCGGGCAGGTGGCCATATAGCTGCTTCCTTGTGGAGTGCTGTTTCCACGACTTGTTTAAGACTGCATGCCACATTCTTGTGCAGCTCCCATCCAGCTTACTTTCAAGGTGCTTCGCCAGGGTCCAAGTGGTGCAGCCATCAACAGTACGGATATAACCACAGCCTGGAAGAATTGTCACTTTAGCTTGTCAGTGAGATCGGATTTCCATATGACTGATAATTTGTTTGTGGCCGCCCATGCCTTTCCTATACATGTATTAACATCGCTTTCTGTGAATGAGATATTACTACCTAGGTATGTGAATTGTTCTGTTGGCTTCTAAACGCCTAAAATAGCAATCAAAATTGTAACAGTACCACTGTATCTTTATTTAAATTTTTAAATTTAAAGAGCCGCTGACAGAGACACTTGGCAGGAGTTCGACAAAAACATTGGGGAAATAACAAAGCTTGTGCATTAAAGGGCTCAGTTGAATCACGCCTATTGATGTTGACTAAAATAATTATTAGTTCATCTCCATTAAATCGTTCACCGTTTACATAAGATAACTTAATGGTCTTTGTTATTTTATAGGAAAAATCTACTTACCAGCAGGTTAATGCAATCTCAATGAATTATAAAAAAAACGAAAAAATCTGAGCCATGTGAGTCTGTTTTAACACCTACTATGAACGCTGTGTAAAGTTCAAGGTTATATATAAATTATAACTGGTTGAAACAAACAACTCCGACACGAGTATTAAACATAACATTAACGGACTTTAATAAAAGCACATGGAGAGACATTTATGACATGAAGTACATATACATGAAACAAGATACATGGTGTATAATATACATACATAGATACATAAGAAGAGTTACATAGAAGATATGTTTAGTTATGGTGAGTCCATAGACTAAGGTCACTTACTAGTGTCTGTAATGGGGGCCGAAGCCCCCACACGAGAAGGTGTAGACATAAATGTCTAACCCATTGTAGTCACGTCCCGAGAAGCAAGAGAGCAAGAGAGTTTGAAACAGGCACTTAAATACAACAGACCCCTGGTGGTCACAAATGGGAACCCAGAGGGAAGATAACTCTTCCAGATCCAAGGGAAGACAATCCAACAACTGATTGGCTTTGGCATTAACCAATCATATGGTCAGAAGCTAAGGGAAGCATTGGCAAAAACTCAAAGCCAGTCCCTTTCTGTTAACATTGATGGACACACGGGTAGCGCTTTAGAGGCTGATCATCTTTAAAGGAGTCTAAGTGGCAAGGGGGGGGTATTATGTTGGAAGACCCGAAACACCCCCCCCCCCCAATGAAACCAGTTAATAACATAACTGAGGCTACCCAGAGCTGTTTTTATCAGGCGTATCTCAAACATCTTGATAGTTTTTTTTACCCCACCTCATATATAATTTTCTGGGTTTTTTTTGGATTTTTTGTTTCTGTCAATATTGAACACCTTTTTGCTTTTCTGGGTTTTTTTTCTCATTTCCTTTGCATATTTGTATTTCTTCTTCTTTTTCAAACATTTTCCCATCATGCACTTCTTTCCTCATTAGATTAATTATACATAGTGACAACCAATCAATAACAGCTGCTTGTTACCATAGCAACACACTCGGAACCCTGCAGATAACATTGCATCTGTTATGCCCTCAGCTTTGAAAATATTTCAAATCTCACGAGAAAAAATATTTCATGAAAATGTGTGTTTGTATTTGCATTAGGTTTTAATGTCCTGAAAGTGTTATTCGTTTCATTGTTCCATTTTGTGATTTTCTTGTGTAAATTTTTTATAAATGACTTTGGGCCAGGGCGGGGGGGACAAAAGGCGCCCCCACCTCCTCACCAACATTGGTGCGTGATTGCTCTTTTTATTGCATCAATTCTCAACTTGCAAGTTGCAGCAAATCATCATCATCATCATTTCACACAATTAGCATGGATATCCATGGCAATCTCTCACCAACCCTCCCTATCATTCATTGTCCCAGGAGGTCCTCTGTGCAGCATCCAGCATCCTCGCATAGTTGGTCAATGTAGGTCCTTGCTAGGTGGCCCACATTAGCATGTCCATCTGTTGGCTTCCACAGGAGAACATCGCTTATGAGCTCGTCCTTGCTTTTCCAGCAGTGTCCAGTATGCCTTGTCCGTCTCACTCTGATAGTTTGTGAGATGGGGGGCAGGTAGCCATACAGCTGCTTCCTTGTAGGGTGCTGTTTCCAAGACTTGTTCAAGACCACATGCAGCATTCTTGTGCAGCTCCTATCTAGCTTATTCTCAAGGCGCCTCGTTAGGGTCCAAGTGGTGCAGGCATACAGCAGTACTGATATAACCACAGACTGGAAGAATTGTCGTTTTAACTCGTCAGTGAGATCAGATTTCCATATGACTGACACGAATACACAAATAGGAAAGGCATGGTCCATGGTCATGTACATACATACACACACAAAAATACACACCAACCCCCTCCACATGTGGTTGAATAAGATGGAATTCAGTTTACCTTCTTCTAGATGAGTTGCCATAGTCTCCATAACTCTTGGTTTGTTATTTCAGGCTTAAGTCACTTAAGTAATCCACTTTTTAACCAAAAAACATTTTGAAAATCTATAAAAATTAAAATATTTAAGAATTTTTTATCATTTTTTTTTAAATTCATTAAAAAAAAATTAGGGATTTATTAAAATTAAAGCTTATTAAAAAATTGAAGATTTTATGAAAAAATTATGATAAAGTCACCTTTAAGCACCCCAGGGGTGACCTGGATTCAGAAGGACATGTTTCACTTTGCACAGTCAACATCCGGTTGTTTTTTAGGGTTAGGGTTAGCAGTTGGTTTTATAATAAAAAAAAAAAAATGCGTCTAAAAATCGTCTGGTAACAAACAACCGGATGTTGATGGTGCAAAGCGAAACATGTCCTTCTGAATCCAGGTCACCCCTGGGGTGCTTAAAGGTGATTTGGTCCAAAAATTGTAACATCTTTTAAGAATAATTGGTTAATTTTGATGGGATTGGTGTATCATTTTATGTTGAAGCTCCTTGAACAATTCAAATTTTTAGCCAAAAAACTGGTTTCAAAATATTTTGGGATTATCACGATTTTATTTTTAAAAGTGTGAGATTTATAAAATTAACATATGAATAAAAATATTTTTCACAGGTAACAACTATTCTTTCTATAACATTTGTATCATATTTTTCTTCAAAATTAGATTTTTTTTTCTTCCATGACATGATCTTATATATATTGTTCAATTATAGAAATAGCACATTCTAAATTTATCTGTCTGGCAAGATAAAAGTAAAATTGACACAAATTATATAAATTATTAAATTTCTTTATAAACACACACACACCCACCACACACACACACACAACACATCACACAAGGAAAAATGTAAATGAATCTGACAGTATATAAGTATATATGGAGGCATATGGCATAATGGTTAGAGTCGTAGGAAATGGACTTGTCGACCAGAGTTCAAATCATAGACAAGGCTGTTTGCATCATCATAACGTGCTGTTTGCATGGATATCCATGACACTCTTGCCAACCTTCCCTATCATTAATCGACTCTGGGAGCTCCTCCTTGCAGCAGCCAGCATCCTTACATAGTTGGTCAATGTAGGTTCTGGCTGTGCGGCCCACATTAGCGTGCCCATGTGCTGGCTTCCACAGAAGTACGTCGCTTACAAGCTCATCCCTGCTTCTCCAGCAGTATCCCGCATGCCTAGCCCGTCTTACTTGTATGGTTTGTGAGACGGGTGGCAGGTGGCCATACAGTTGCTTCTTTGTGGGGTGCTGCTTGCACAACTTATTCAGGACCGCTCGCAGCATTAGAGGTATGAATCCATATATTCTCCCTCCAGCTATGGGCTCTTTAACCTTGGTTAGGTAAACTGTCAAAGAGAAGGAAAACTCTGAATTTGAAAATCCAGCTGGGTATTTAAACAGCAGCCCGGGAATCTCCCCCCTCTCGCTCTCTCTCTCTCTCTCTTGGTCTAGCATCCACAAAAGATGGACAAGACGCGTAGTGTCTCTGTCCATTAAGTATCAGTAAGTGACTCTCATGTTCTTTATGAACACTTTCGTACTTCCAAAGGACTTTCGTCCTATCTGTTTTGTATTTTTTTATGTATGCCAATAAAGTCTGTATTTGTTGTTAAATATCTCTTTGTTCGGATTCATTTATTTATATTTTCACGTTGGAAGGTTACTCTCATTATTATAAGAACCACATACTCAATTATTATACACCTATCGCGACGCACTTCAACAAGCCACAGCACACATTGGAAAAACCTAAAATGCCCGTCCTGTCGGCTAGGGCACTTCTGCAGAGGGATAAGACTTCCCCAGTGGGGCCACTTGTTGGCCGTGGGTGGTGACCCGTGATGCTTAATGATAGAACCCAGGAGGATGAGTAGTCCATGACTTGCAATACTCCACTTTGGCCCTTTCTTGAGCTAGACGGGCGGTCGGAGAGGCCCCCTCCGATCAATCGGCTGGTCACGTCAAGCCCTAGCACCTATATTATTGTCCCTTATGGTAAGCCCCAACCCTTTTTATCATATGGGTGCTAGAAGGCGATAACTGAGGGTCTACATGTTGATTGGGTTTGTGGTATTCTTTGCGCACCAATTCTTTCCTATCGACTGTGCCAAAAAGTGCAGATGGTCCAACACAAGCCTTCACCACTATAAACAAACCACTGTGTAGATTGTAGATTGTTCTTGTGTCAAAATTGACAAGAGTCCATTTTCATATAAGTATATAAAAAAAATGAAAAAACAAGGTGCTCACATGGATGATAATTAAATGTAGAAGCCAACATTATTTGGTTACATGGTATCAAGTTCTGTCTTTCTAATCATTATCATTATGTCATGCGAACAGCATGGAACTCTATGACTTTTCCTCAATGCTCATCCCTATCAGCCATTGCTCCTGGAAGGTCCTTTGCACAGCATCCAGTATCCATGCTGAGCTAAGCAATGTAGGTTTTTGCTGGCTGACCAACATTAGTGTGTCCATGTGCAAGTCCACCCTGTCTGTTGGAGCATTAGAATGCACTGATTGCACCTCTGCAGAGGGGTAAGACTCCCTCAATGGGGCCACATGTTGGTAACAACCCGTGATGCTTATGGATGGAATCCGTGTGGTTGAGCAGTCCTTGACTTGCAATACTCCACTTTGGCCCTTTCTTGGGCTAGACAGGCGGTTGGAGAGGCCCCCTCCAATCAATCGGCTGGTCACGTCAAGCCCTAGCACCTATATGATTTCCCCAACCCTATTGCTCTTATGGTAACCCCAACCCTTTTTATCGTATGGGTGCTAGAAGGTGGTGGCTGAGGGTCTACATGTCTGTTAAACTCTATCTGATGGTAAGGTTCCAGTTTTGGAGGTTTGGGGGATGTGGAGCACCCCTTCATCACCATAGCTTCCTGGTCCACTCTGACCCATAGTGGTAGTATCTGTTAGGGTCCTGTCTATGGCTTAAATAGAAAAATATGTTTATAAAAAAATTGAGTATCCATTTAAGAATGAATACATTTCGAAACTTTGTTGGCATTAAATGACCCACTGAGGTTGATATGCCGTAAAACAAAACAAACCAAACCATGTGCAAGTGCCCATAGGGGAATGTCACATGAGTTTGCCCTTGCTTGTCCAATGTATCTTGTTCATCTTACTGGATGGCTTGTGTGACAGGAGGTAAGAGGGCATCCAGCTGCTTTTTTAGGGGGTGCTGGTGTTTCCAGGATTTGTTTAACTCTTAACTGGAAGTCACATTCATTTTCTTCATCTACCCCAAACAATAGCCTTTGTTTAAATGTAGTATTAAACATATTTAGAAATCTTTGATCTAAGGAAAATAACGGGTAACTTTAAATGAAAAGGACATTTTTAGCCATTTTTTGATAAATCTTTATAGGAATGGGGCTCTGAACTTAAAATTCTTAGCAGGATGTTAAGAGTTAAGACAGCACACAACATCCCTGTACAGTTCCCAACTAGCTTTTTCTTGAAGTGTTTTGTTAAAGTCCAGTTGGTGCAGCCATACAGTAGTACTGACATGACTACAGCTTGGAAGAAATTTTACTTTATTTTATTAGATCAGAAATACAACATGACTACTACTACTATTTTTGCTGCTTCTCAAAACATGTTTTTATAATCTCTCTCTCTCTCTCTCTCTCTCTCTCTCTCTCTCTCTGCATTTCCACAGAAAGGATTTTCAAATCTAGCTGTATTTTCACTGTTGTTAATCCGCATCTATTTTAAGCCAAAGTTCTTTATATCCCAACATTACAAGGTGCAACACAAAAAGTATTGAGACTGATGCTTTAGAGCAGAGTTTTGTCAACCGGCATGCCATGAAGATTACGTGGGTGTGCCGTGAATGTTTAGGACGGTTGATCATCCTCTTATATTTTTATTCAATTACTTTAATATTTTTTGTTTTAATTGATTAAAAATAAACTTTTAGAAATAAAATTATGTTATTTTCTTTTACACTTGTAGCACATTTTCACTATTCTTTTTCTTTTAAAATTAAATGATAAAATAATTCTGTTTATATACTGATGGTGTACCTCGATCAATTTATTGCCCAGTTCACTGTGCCATGAGATTAAAAAGGTTGAAAAAAAAAAATATATATATATACACACACACACACATATATATATATATATACACCAATTCCTCCAGACGAGTAAGATGTGACACCAGGTCAATTTGTTAAGCAGAGTTTAAGCCCTTACCCCTTTAAATGAGACAATAGTTGATGCCTTAGTAGAATGGGCAAAAAATAAAACAAGACAGTACTGTTTCCTCTGATAAATTATTTATTTATTTATAGATCTACTAGAAAAAAAAGACCGGGTTAGGTTTAGGGTTTAGAGTTAGTTTAATGGAAAAATAAATAGATAATTTATCGGTCAAGAGTGGTTCCCCTTTGATCATGTTAGACTTATAAGAAATAACCAAAATTTGAATTTATTGAAAATTAAAGTACATTAACTTATAGATTTGCATATTACATATTAAAAATGAATCAGAAATTCCGACTAAGATTAGAGGGTAGTATCTGCGCCAGTAGTGATCATATAATCATTTTGAAAGCCAATAAAATATAACATATGGAAATGAAAACTCTTAGAAGGTTTAAAATTTAAATCTTCCTAAAAAATAAATACAATATAAAAAAGAAAACAGTTGTCTAAATACTTGGGTGAGTCTAAAGTTTTGCAATATTTTGGCAAGTATTAGTTTGTGGTGCATATATCACAAGACCGAACGGTGCCTCATATTACAAAATCACTTTCCACACCTAATGTGTGCCTCTGAGAGATGCGAGACGTGTGGTAAGATAAATGGAATCATAACATAGTCATTATAAGTGACCACCCTAAACAACATGATATGGACTGACATGTGCTTATATTCCCTACCCCTCTCCTACACTGCCCTGAGAAATTATCCATTAGTAGTTAGAATTATAGATAGCATGGTCATAGAAAACAAACAAAAAACAAACCGGCCCAGGCTACGTATTTTTTCCCACTACAAAAGCGATACCCATGCCGCAAGAGGAACTGGACAATTTCCACCTCAGATGCCTACGCATACGTGGCAGGACAAAGTGCCAACCACAGATACGCTGGAACGAGCAAACAGGAACAGCATGCCCACCATCATCTGCGAGAGAGATGCCTACTTTGGCTTGGTCACATCAGGAGGACGGACTTAGGCTGCATCTCCGAAAACCTACTATACATCGAATTGGCAGATGGCACCTGACCAACAGGGAGACCTCGCTTGCACTTTAAAGATGCCAGCAAAGGAAAGTGAAGACATGTCACATTGGCACCAACACATGGGAGGCTTGTGCAGACGAACATGCGACCTGGTGACTCCTTGTCAAACAATGAACATAAAGGAGTGAAAAAGAGCAACTCCAACTGTTTGCTTGCAGTGATTGCCATTCAAGAGGTAGACTGTTCAGTGGACACTACGCCATCGTCTTTAGTAGACAGAAGGATGCCAACCATGGACTGAGTGTTTGGTTTTTGTCATATTTTTAGATAACTAAGCCAAACGGTCTGTGAGTTCATTATCTGATCCTGGCAAGATGTTTTCTCATCTGTTATGAGACACAATGAAGGGAAATTGCTTGACGTGGCTCACTGACAGTCTAATGGATCATGGAAAAGGTTTTGTACTAGTAAAGCTGTCTTAGCTAAAACCATAACAATGCTATGACAATCTTCCAGCAAGAGTTATGTCTGATCCATGCTGCTAAATTAATCCTTGAAGAAAAGAAAAAAACGTTAGTAAAATGTATGTATATTAACCTTCCGGTAATATTCGCCTCTTGCCTCAAAAACTGCTAGCTGGAGGCTGCTGAAAAAAAGAAAACACTGACGTCCGTAGCCAAAGCAGTGTCACTTGAAATAAAAAAACAACCAGCTTAGGGCGTTTTTCCCGAAACCCCAAGCCTAACCCTAAACCCCCTAGTTAAAATTAAGTTTTATTACAAAATTTGTGGGTTCTGTTTTTTCTGTATACAGGGTGACCCAGGAAAAAACAGAGCCCAAATTATTTATTTATTTCCCATTAAACTACCCTAAATTCAAACTCTAACCCTAACCCTAGATTTTTTTCAAGTGACACCACTTCGGCTACGGACTTCAATCGTAGCTAGTGTTTTTTTTAGCTACCGGCTAACGGTTTTTGAGGCAGGAGGCCGGGACTTCCTTCTAGTGCCATCTTTTTTTTTCTGGAAGTTTTCTCATCAAGTTTGTGAGTTTGTTGAAAAGCTTAGCAGCACGGTCTTTCATGGCGTCTCCCATTTCAATATCATGGCTGGAATGGGCAAAAAATAAAACAGAATATTTCATAGTCATCTTAATCATCTTAACAAAAGCAACTTTGAGCACCTTTTTGATCTCCATGTTTCTAACACACGTGGGCATGCCTACAAAGTCAGAAAACAGCATTGCTCACATGACTTTCGGAAACATTTTTTCACGCTCAAAATTGCCAAGGCATGGAATAAGCTGCATGCGTCCGTTGTAGGTTGCCGAAACACTGTATCTTTCAAAGCCTCCATACTTCCTATAGTCTGCCAACACTATACCTGATACCCCTCTCCACACATATGCACATGCGCGCTCACATACATGTATATTATTACTGTAAACTGTTCATGTTCCTGACACTAATACATTATTCTGTGTACCAGATATGAGACTTTGATGAGTTGTGGTGCACAATAAATACACAATAAATACACAATAAATTTCATTATTATTATTTAATTATTATTTATTATTTCTCTGAATTTTTGAGACAAGGCTTGATAATTAGTATTATTTGTATTATTCGGCTATTTTCCTCATCTTCATTGTTATCTGTACAATGTTTCCCAAGTCCGAGAAGAAATACCCAAAGAAGGCCGAAGGGCACATCGGCCAAAACGTTTTACAGATAACAATGAAGATGAGGACAATAGTCCGAATAATACAAATAATACTAGTTTTTGGGGGGTGTTTTGTTTTTTTAAGTATAATTTAGTTTTTCATTTTTTTTTTTTTCTTTTAGAATTTTTTTTTGTAGTATAAATTTATTCTTTTGATTTTTTTTTTTTTAGTAAAATAATATAAATATAAGATAAAACTCGTTTGGTTATTCACTTTATGTACATTGTATATCTCTGTTTGATATTTGTTTTATGTTTTATATGTAGAGTAAATATTTTGTTATATAAAAAGTCATTTGTCTTCTTTCTTCAAAAACAGCACCCATCTCCTCACTGCATTCGAAGTACGGTTTATTCTCTTACAAATCGTAGGGTCTAAACAATGCTTTTCCAGGGACAAAAAATCCCCATAAATCCAACCAACCAATCTACTGAGCACAACTCTTTGTTAACCTGCAATACAACAATACTCCCAGGTCCACTCTAACCTGAGTTTTTTAAAAAATTGAATACCAAAGAATGAATGAATAAAACAAAAGATTATTCGGTATAAGGTAACCCAAGGGTTGATATACTACAAAATCCAACCAACCAATCTACCAAGAAGAGGACCTTACAAAACTCTACATTCCACAACTCTTTGTTAACATCCTATACAACAGTTTCCCTTATGGCAAGCCCCAACCCTTTTTATCATATGGGTGCTAGAAGGTGGTGGCTGAGGGTCTGCATGTCCTGGAATGACGTTAAACTCTATCTGATAGTGAGGTTCCAGTTCTGAAGGTTTTGGGAATGTGGAGCACCACTTCATCACCATTGCTCCCAGGTCCTCTCTGACCCGTAGTGGTAATACCTGTTAGGGTTCCATCTATGGGTTAAACTGAAATATGTGTTTATAAAAAAAAAGAGTATCCATTAAGAATTAATTTATTTTAAAACTTTGCCGGCATTAAATGACCCACTGAGGTTGATATGCCGCAAACCAAACCAAACCAAACCAAACCAAACTAACCAAGCAAAAGACCCTACATAACTCTACATTCCACAACTTTTTGTTAACCTCCTATAAAACAGTTTCCCTTGATTTATTATAACTCCTGTAACAAATAATCCCAAAGCCAATCTCTTCTAGCCTGTCTATTTCTAGTCATAAATCTTCACTGGATTCTTTCCTTCTTTTTCTTTGTTTTTTCCCTCTTTTTTTCGTCTCTTTCTTTCTTCTATATCGACATCCTACAATCACTGCTTGCTGCATCCGAGCGAATTGTAAGTGATAGCAAACAGTAAATCTTTGATGCTATCCACCCAGTGCATTTGATTTTCTGTGAACGCCAAAGACACACCGCACGAACTGACGCTAAGCTTGCATATTTCCTCATGGAAGTCGTCTCAACACCAGCAGCACGGATTTCTAATAACATTGATTATCCATCGAGAAAAGCAAAAAGAAACTGTGATATTTGATAAAAGCGGATGGCATGTGACTGGACCATTGTTAGTTAATTAAAGATCTTGTGTCAGCAAGAAACGACAAGATTAGATAAAAACACAGAAACCGATACTTGTAATGTCCGAGAGGAACGCACACTTTTATTTTTGTTTGTTTGTGTTTGGTTTCTTTGGGGTTTCATTTTCTATTTTCCGTACTGCCAGTGTCATGTGACCCTGCAAGCGAGACAAAAGAGAAATGGAATCGATCTGCTTTCTACAAACTAAGTCGTATCATATTATCAACATTTCAATAAGGCATGAACTCAAAATAAATCCCCCCCTCCCCCCGAGTGTTGGCCTTAGAATATGCTGGCAATATTCCCAGGAGAGAGGTAAGACCCTACCACAAAAAAAAAAAGATGCCCTGAGTATGTATTTATCCAGCCCATTCACTACGAGTAGGATGTGACACAAGGTCGCAAGTATGGAGCATCCAGTGAGGATCACACTCGCTATATAGTTTTATACTGCTGGCTATCCATTATACCACAATGGGATGTCCTGGATATGTGACCCTAAACTAAGAAATGCCCTGGGTAGGTATTTATCCACCCCATTTGCCACAGATCACAAGGTCACAAGTATGGGGCATCCAGCAAGGATCAAACTTGCTATTTAGTAGTAATGGATCTGCGAGACTAGCTTGCTAACCATTACCCAGGAGATGTGACACTAAACTGCATCTTATGGTGAGGCTCTCGTTCTGAAAAGTGTTATGTGACCCAGCAAAAGAGAAATGGAATCTGTCCATTTTCTGCAAACTTAATCATATCATATTATCAACATTTCAAGAAGGCATGAACTCAAAGTAAATCACCTCAGTAGCTTGGCTTAGTATATGCTGACTGTATCTCTAGTTGAGGGGTAAGACCCTCCCACAAAAAAATACATGTCTTGTGTAGGTATTTATCCACCCTGTTCACTACGAGTAGGATGTGACACAAGGTTGCAAGTATGAGGCATTCGGTGAGGATCACACTTGCTATTCAGTTATATACTGCTGGCTAACCATTAGACCACAATGGGATGTCCTGGATATGTGACCCTAAACTGTATCTAATGGTGAGGCTCTAGTTCTGGAAAGTGTGGAGTACTCCTTCATTGCCAAAGAAAATTACTCCCAGATGCACCTGACTTGGAGTCATAGTATCTGTTAGGATCCCATGCTTGAACTAAAAGAAGTAAAATGCTTGAACTCAAAGAAAATTGCCTCAGTGACAAGGCACAAGCATATTATAACCAAATCATTGTGCCACCAGATCAGACCTGCATTTTCCTCGAAAGGAAAATATACATAACAATTTAGTTCTGTTGTTACATAATTTATATACTGTAGGAACTTTTAGTACAATGTTCCATAAACAATGCAAACTTAAAGCATTGAATATATTTTCCATTCATTGTATGTAATGAAAAATATCAATTCTATTTGGATTTATTATTGAAATAATGAAATTTTAAAGCCAGTTTGTCATCAAAATCCTACGGAAATGAGGTATTTGTGTATATTTTTGCTGACGATCTTTAAAATTAAATGCTCAAATGAGTTTTAAAGTTAGGAATCTAATTTTTGCTGTCAGTTCTTATAACACCAAACCCCAGCTTTCGCCATCAAAGCTGTATTGAATTTTTTTTTAAAGTGACAAATCAACCTGCCCCATTGCCCCAGTGGCTTAGAATACACTTACTGTATCCCCAGTAAAGGGGGAAGTCCTTCCTACCAAAAAAATATCCTGGGTAGATTTGCCATGTGTAAAATATAACACAAGGTCATAAATATGGGGCATCCAGCAGGGATTGAACTTGCTATTCTGTATTTTGGTTTACTGGCAATCACCCCATGATGGAAAACTCAGGCTATGTGATATTAAACTGCATCTGATGGTGAGGCTCTAGTTCTGGGAAGTGTGATGTGACCCAACAAGCAAGAGAAATGGAATCAATCCAGTTTCTACAAACTTAATCATATCATATTATCGATATTTCAAGAAGGCATGAACTCAAAGTTCTCAAATTATTATACACTGAGCTTTCCAAGCGACCCACTAAATTTTTAATATATCTATATTTAAAAAAAGGGTCCAGAATAGATTCATTTGCACCACCAACTTATTTGGTCACATATACATATATGGAGGTGCGTAGGGGAATGGTTAGAGTCATAGGAAATGGACTCATTGATCTAAGTTCAAATCCTGGATGAGGCTGTTTGCATTTCACATAGCGCTAATACCCTTGGGGAAGGTATGCATCCAGTTGCTCTCACTGCAGCTATAGGTAACTTGTAGGGCAGACTGAACTCTTTAACCTTGGTTAGACAACCATTCTAGAAGAAGGAAAATTCTGAATTCAAACTCTGCTTAAGAAATTGACCTTGTGACAGCAGAGTGGCCTATTGTCAGTATCAGCCAGACAGCAAGGGAGACTATCTATTTTTCACTGTTGCTATACCAGGGAGATTGTTTTTGCATCTGAGGTGGAGTGCCATGCCAAACATCAGCTCCCCACTATACCGCAGAGATTCAAACTGTACTTTTTCGTCCTGAGTTAGCAAGGACCAGTATCAAACCCGGAACCTTGTGGTTCCAAGGTAGATGTTCTACTGATTCAGCTAAACTGTCCATTTTTGTTTGATGATTGTTTTTTGTTTTACGTCATATTAACCCTTTTCAGGTCATGTAATTATGAATCAAGTAATTTTGATACTTGGTTTCTTACAGCACTTGCTGATGCTTAAATAGTCACCCATCTATGGATCTTAACTTTGGTGATGTAGCAGAAACCAGTGCTTTCAACATACTTGTCCATAATAATTTAAGGTCAAGTCTCTCTCTCATATATATATATATATATATATATATATATATATAAGTAAAAAAGTAAAGTTGACGGGGTGGACTAAAGTTGTTATTAGCCAGACAGCGAGGAAGTCTATCCCCTTTTCACTAGCACTAGACCTAGGAGATTATTTTGGCATCTGAGCTGGAGCACCACACCTACCATTAGCTCCTCACTTTACCTCATAGATCCCTTTGCTACTCATACACTGAGTTGGCGAGGGCTGGTATCGAACCCGGAACCTTGTGGGTTCCTAGTCCGACGCTCTACCGACTGAGCTAAACCGACCAATTTGACTTGACCATAAGCTTGAATAAAAGAATGACTTCATCATTAATTAACCCAGCAAGGGTTAACATTGATCAAAAAATAACATACCAACCTTTTTCTTATTAAAAAAACAAAAAAAAACAAGTATTCCATTTTCCCAGAAGGAGATTTAGCAATTTATAGACCATTCCCAGACTTTGATATAAATCGATCAAGTATTTCCACAAAGACAAAAAGGGAATGTGAATAGACACACACACAGACACACACAGACACACACAGGTTATTGTTACTTATAGACTTTATATATCCTAAAGGAAATCCTTTTCTGTCTAACATCCTCTTTGTTTTATTGATTCTTTGTATTAAAATAGAACATAAGACTTAGAGGGAAAAAAATCCTTCATTCTTGAATATAAATTCTGATAAAGTGCACCTTTTCCATTCACATAAGTAAAAGTAAAGTCGCCATCAGCCAGACAGTGAGGTAGTCTATCCCCTTTTCAATAGCACTAGATCAAGGTGATTGTTTTGGTGTCTGAGGTGGAGCACCACACCTACCATAAAATGACTTGCTGTAAAATCCAAGAAACCAAACTAAATCAAGATATAAGATATAAGAAAGGCATGAACTGCTATTGACAGATCATCAATTATATGGAAATTTTATCTCTCTGGAGTGGTAGTACCTGTTAAGGTCCTATCTCTAGGTTAAATAGAAAAAATGTGTTAAAAAAAAAGAATTGAGTTTTGCAAAATTTTGATTACCCATCAAGAATGAATAAAACAAAATGTCTTCAGCATAGAATAACCCAACAAGGGTTGACATGCTGTACCAATTGAACCATCTAACCAATCTAATCCCTCTGATAAGATAAAATGAGAATTCTTCCAAGCTGTAGCCATATCAGCACTACTGTATGGCTACACCACTTGGACTTTAACAAAAAAGTGTATAGTTGGTATGGTTTCCAATAACTATTCCAATTTAATAATAATAATGATAATTTTGACCCTCACAAGTAATAACCAACCCCCAATCCTTTTTATCATATGGGTGCTAGAAGGCAGTGGCTGAGGATCTACATGTCCTGGGAATGACGTTAAACTCTATCTGGTGGTGAGGTTACAGTTCTGGAGGTTTGGGGATTGTGGAGCACCCCTTCATCACCATTGTTCCCTGGTCCACTCTGACCCGGTGTGGTAGTACCTGTTAGGGTTCCATCTATGGGTTGAATAGAAAAACATGAGTTTATAAACAAAATTGTATTATGCATTAAGAATGAATTTATTTCACAACTTTGTCAGCATTAAATAACCCACCGAGGTTGATAAACCAAACAAGTAATACCACTCCATATGGATACACCAGTGTTAGCCGAAGAGAAAAAACTTACTATAGCTCTGTGCAGATACTGGTGGCCATACTGAGGACTTCCCAGGAGCAATGAATGATAGGGACAGGTGGCAAGAGTGAGTCATGGGAATCCATGATGTTAACACAACCTGATTACAATGATGATAATAACAGTGCAAAAATATAAACAAAAATGAGTTGTAGAGGTCAAATCAAATCAGTTAAATTTTTATCTATGTTGCCTTTTTTTCGTGTTTGTGAGTTAATGGTTACTGTCATAGGAAATGGATATGGTGGTATGAGTTCAAATCCTGGACAAGACTGTTTGTATTTCACATAGCACAAATACTCTTGGGAAAAGTATGCATCTAACTATTTTACCTCCAGCTATGGGTAAATAGTTGGGCAGACTGGGCTCTTTAACCTTGGTTGGTTAATCAATCTAGGAGAAGGAAAACTCTTAATTCAAACCTGGTAAACTCCGCTTAAGAAATTGACCATATGCCACATCCTGCTCATGTGGGGGTTGGTTGGTATATATATATATATATATATATATATATATACAGTTAAAAATTAATGGCAAAATGAATGAAATAAAAATGAATGAGATGAGTGGAATAAATGAAAAATCCTTTCCAAGGGACCTCTTTCAAAAGTAAAATAAAAAATAAAGAATAACATTTTTTATACATAATTTTTATATTTTAAATTTAGATAATTTTATATTTTAAATTTTTATATATATATAAATTTTATATATTATTTTTGAATTTTATATTTCAAATTTTTATATAATATATATATATATATACATACATATAAGATTAGTATGATAAAAGAATTGTTGTTTCCATTATATATAGATATAGATAAGAGATTTATTTTGACCTTTTAAATCCCGGAAAATGCTGGGTAGCTCTGCTAGTATATAAATAAAATACAAAGAAAGGATGATAGAGAACAAGAAAGAATGTATACATATATAAAGGACAGTTGGTATGTATGTATTGGTGGGTGTATGTATGTCTGGATGAAACTACAAAAATATAACAATTAATGACAAAGTAAATAGATATACACATTAAATATCACCAGTTCTTGCTTCTTGTGCAAAAATTATGAAGATTTGATTTATATTCGAAGATATTAAGAAATTAAAATATATATAGAAATAGCATTGAAATTCTACTTAAAAATGTCTAGCATTTGTACATCTCAAAAGTAAACAAATTAATATAACAGTTTTTTAGCCCTCCTCTACCCAGGTGATGCTGGGTAGATGCTTCTAGTTATAAATAAAACGAAGTGAAAGAATAAAACCATAATGAGAGAAAGAGAGAGAGAGAGAGAGAGAGAGAGAGAGAGAGAGAGAGAGAGAGAGAAATAATAGATCAATAATAAGAAGAGGCAGAGAAATTCTTGTGATAAATAAACATGTTTTCCATTTCTTCAAGTACCTGTTGAAGAATTGAATGCTGGAGATAAAACACTGCAAGAAAAACTGCAGTTTCCATTTTCCAAAGTTAGAAAATGGTTGGCAGAAAAGATTTCAATTCTTCAAAATTCTTCAAAATTAGGAATCTTGATTAAAAGCCTTTAAACACAGAAGCCATTGACTGAATAATGACCAGTTGATTTAATGAATGAATGAATGAGTGATCTAATGAATGAATAAGAGAGTGAGTGAGTGAGCGATTTAATGAATGAGTGAGTGAAAGAGAGTAGGTGAGTGATTTAATGAATGAATGAGTGAGTGTGATTTAATTAATGAATAAGAGAGTGAGTGAGTGATTTAATGAATGAATGAGTGAGCGAGTGAAAGAGAGTGGGTGAGTGATTTGATGAATGAATGAGTGAGCGAGTGAAAGAGAGTGGGTGAGTGATTTGATGAATGAATGAGTGAGTGAAAGAAAAATTGAAAAACAAAAATCCCTCTATTTTTATGAAGTTTGCAAGACAATCATAAAGAGGAGACAAAAATGAAAGTCTAAACAAAAAAGGAGACCAATAAATAAGAAGTATTACCAAATGTGTCCTGGGTATGACATCTAATGGTGAAGTTCCAATTTTGGAGCTCTCAAAAATGTGGAGTCCCCTTCATCACCATTACTCCCTGGTCCACTATGAGCTGGAGTGGTTGTATTTATTAGGGTCCATGGTACTAGTTGAGAGTGGCAGACAAACAAACAAAAAATAAGCATTCTTCACAATCATGCAATGCAAAAACACTCACCCCACCACCCCCCATAAGTTAAGCTTTAGTGTTATATTTCAGAGTGAAAATTGATATAAACCCAATCTTAATTTGGGGGAAACACAGTAGTAGTTGTTGGCATCCTATCTATGGGTGAAAAAGATCTGTTTGGAAAATTAAGTATTAGATAGGAATTTTCCACAATGATAACCATTACACCACAGGAGCCTCCACATAATGTTCTAAACCCCACCAACATGGCTAGGAAACAAGTAGATATTTGCTCTAAGCACAGGACCCATAACTCTACACTTCAGAACTCTTTGTTAACCTGACAATACAAAAAGTGTCCTAGTATGATGTTAAACTATTTCTCTATAGCAAACCTCCAACCCTTTTATCATATACATGCTTTGAAGGTTGTGGCTAAGAGTTTTAGTGTCCTGAGTATGACCTTAAAAAATCTGGTGGTGAGGTTCCAATTCAGGAGCTCTGGGGAATGTGGAGTACCCCTTCATTGCCAATACTCCTGGTCCACTCTAACCGGAGTTTTAAAAAAAAATTGAATACCAAAGAATGAATGAATAAAACAAAAGATTATTCGGTATAAAGTAACCCAAGGGTGATCATACTCAAAATCCAACCAACCAATCTACCAAGAAGAAGGACCTTACAAAACTCTACATTCCACAACTCTTTGTTAATCATCCTATACAACAGTGTCCTGGGTATGATGTTTAAACTGCATCTAGTGCTGAGTTTCTGTATAACAGAAATAGATATCTCTCTTGATTCATAATCTTTTGCTATACACATACATCCACTCACCAACAAAACAATTAACAAAAAAAAAAACAAAGCAAAAAAAAAAGTAGTCCTGAGTGTGATGTTAAACTGCATCTAAAAGTGAAGTTCCAATTCTGGAGTCTGGGGAGTGTGGAGTACACATGTTCATTGCCAATTACTCCCAGGTCCACTGACCCGGAACTGGTAGTACTTTTTAGGGTCCCATCTATGGGTTTAAATAAAAATGAGTTTTAAAAAATTTAAATACCTATCAAAACAAATATAACAAAATACCTTTTGCATAAAATAATCCAACAAGTGTTACATGCGTAAAATGTAACCAACCAGCCAACCTCTACATCCCTCCCCCCAACATACCTTATAATTTTCTTTTTTTTCTTCTCCATTTAATTTTCACCATTTTATTCTCCCTCCCCATCCTTACTTATATATTTCCTTTCTTTTATGAATAACGACTAATTGTGACCGTTTCCATCTTGAAAGATTCTTACTTATGTCGCATTCTTCCCTCGTCACAGAAATTCACGTTGCTGAAGATGCACATTGTTAAAAATTGCACATTATGCACATTCAGCAAGATTAATATACAGGTGCTGACAAAAATGATTTCATGGGTTTTGTAATGTAATAAAATAAGGCAACATATGTATTAACCCCCCTCCCCCTGAGCAGGATGCGACATAATATTATTCTACTTTAAATTTTATCTAATTAATGTATATGTGTATTATATATACTCAGAAATTAAGTATGCAACATTAAATGGTCTATGTTTGTTAAACATTTAATTAATACATGCCAGGTGTTATTTGATTATATAGTTTTGTTTTATTTTTATATATATTAAGTTATCAAATGTATAGAGTTTTTTAGAAAAAATTATTTACAATCAAGATAGTCCACATAATATTCTTCTACATTGAATTTTTATTTATTCCTATGTATGTTGTTTGTGGGAGTGCCTAAGATAGTTTATCTATCCATTAGTCATGCATTGCCCCTTACTCTTGTTATAAAGAGACGAATATCATAAATTAAATATACAAAATATATCTATTATAGAAACACAATTCTTTTAATCAATACTAATCTTGTATATACGACCGAATCCCCTCCATGAGCAGGATGTAAGCACATGGTCAATTTTCTTAGTGGATTTTAACCGGTTTGAATGCAGAGTTTTCCTTCTCCTAGCCAAGGTTAAGAGACCAGTTTTGCTCTATTATTTTAACCAATAGCTGGAGGGTGCCATGCCGAAACATTCAGCTCCCCACATACCGCAGAGATCACAAACTGTACTTTCTCGTCCCTGACTGTAGCAAGGACCCAGTATCAAACCGCAAAACCTTGTGGTCCAAATGTAGATTGTTCTACTGATCTCAGCTAACTGTCCATTATTTGTTGCATGATTGTTTTTTGTTTTATCATCATATTAACCCTGTCAGTCATGTAATTATGAATCAAAGTAATTTTATACTTGGTTTCTCTTACAGCACTTGCTGCCATGCTTAAATAAGTCACCCTCTAATCGTACTGAACAGATCTATAACTTACGTGGTGATGTAGCAGAAAAGAAACCAATGGCTTCAAACATTTATAGTATCCAATAATAATTTAAGGTCAAGGTTTCTCTAAACTCCTATATACTATATATAAATTATACTATATATAAGTAAAAAAGTTAAAAGTGACGGCGTGGACTAAAGTGTTATTCAGCCAGACAAGCAAGGAAGTTCTATCCCCTTTTCTCACTAGGCACTAGGAGATTATTTTGGCATCGAGTGGAGCACACCACCTACCATAGCACCTCCGTCATTTACGCTTCATAGATCCTTGTGCACTATTACACTGAAGTTGGCCGAGGGCTTGGTATTCGAACCCGGCAGAACCTTGTGGCGTTCTAGTCTGACCATCTACCGACTGAAAGCTAAACCGACCAATTATGCTTGCCATAAAGCCTTGTAATAAAAAGATATGACATTTTCATCAATAAATTAAGCCCAGCAAAGGATTAACATTGCATCAAAAAAAATACCAACCTTTTTCTTATTAAAAAAACCAACCAAAAAACAAGTATTCCATTCCAACCATAAGGAGATCTTTTAGCAATTTATAGACCATTCCCGACTTTGATATCAATCGATCAAGTATTTCCACAAAGGACAAAAAGGGGAATGTGAATAGACAGACACACGACTACACACCAGACACACACAAGGTTTATTGTTACTTATTAGACTTTTATATATCCTAAAGGGAAATCCTTTTCTGACTCTATAAACATCCACTTCTGTTTTATTTGATTCCTTTGTATTAAAATAGAAACTATAAGACTTAGAGGGAACAAAAATCCCTTCATTCTTGAATATATAAATTCTGATTAAAGTGCACCTTTAGTGTCTCACCTCATTCACAATAAGTTAAAAGTAAAGTCGCATCAGCCAGACAGTGGGGTAGTCTATTCCCCTTTCACATACGACCTTAGATCAAGGTGCATTGTTCTTGTGTGTCTTGAAGGTGGATGCAGCCACACCTTACCATAAAATGACATGCTGGTAACAATCCAAGAAAACCAAAACTAATCAAGATAAAGATATAAGAAAGGCATGAACTGCTATTGACAGATCATCAATCTATATGAGAGAATTTTATCTACTCATGGAGTGAGTACCTGCTTATAGTCCTTATCTCTACGGTTCAATAGAAAAAAATGTCGTTTTAAAAAATAAAGAATTGAGTTTTGCAACAATTGTTGACTTGACCCATCAAGAATGAAATAACAACAAAATGTCTTCAGCATTAGAACTAAAACCAACAAGGGCGTTTGAACATGCCTTGTACAATGTAACCAAACTAACCAATCTAACTCCCTCTTGATAAGAATAAAATGAGAATGTCTGCAAGCTGTAAGCCATATCAGCACTTACTGCTTATGGCTACAACCACTTGGACTTGAACAAAAAAGCTGGTATAGTTCGATGTTTTCCCAATTAACTATCCAATTTAATACATCAGATAATGATAACTTTGCCCTGCACAAGTAATAACGCAACCCCCAATCTGTTCCTATCCACCTCGCATGGGTCGCTCGAGAAGGGCAGTGGCTCGAGGACTCTACAGTCCTGGGAATGACCGTTAAACTCTATCTGGTTGGTGATGGTTACAGTTTCTGGACGCTTTGGGGCATTGTGGAAGCCCCCTTCATCACCCATTGTTCCCCTGGATTCCACATCTGGACCCAGCTGGGTAGTAACCTACTTTAGAAGGTCTCCATCTAGCTGGGTTGAATAGAAAAACCATGAGCTTATAAAACAAATTGTAATTGGCACTTAAGAATGAATTATTTCTCAAACTTCGTCCAGCATTAAACTAAACCCAGCCGCAGGTTGATAAACCATAACAAGTAAATACCAACTCCACTTACTGGATACCACCAGTGTTGGCCCGGAAGAGAAAAAAACGTTACCTATAGCTCTGTTGCAGATTACTGGTTGGCCATACTGAGGGACTCCCAGGAGCAATGAAATGATAGGAAGTGGCAAGAGTGAGTGCATTGGGAATCCAAGATTGATGTTTAACACAACCTGATTACAAATGCAATGATAATAACAAGTGGTAGCAAAATATAAACACAAAAATGCAGTTGTAGAGGTCAAATCAATCAGTTAACTTTTCTATCTAGCTGCCTTTTTTTTCTGTTGTCTAGTTAAATGGTTACTGTCGATAGGAATCGGATATGTGGTATCTGAGTTCAAGATCCGCGACAGACTGTTCTGTAATGTTCACATAGCACAAATACTCTGGAAGATATGCATCTAATTCATTTTACCTTCCAGCTATGCGGTCAAATAGCTTGGGCATACCTTGGCGCGCTCTTTAACCTTCGGTTGGTAATCAAGTCTAGCGAGAAAGGGAAAACTTCTTATTCAAACCTCGGTAAAACTCCGCTTAAGAGAAACCTTGACCATATACATCCTCGGCTCATGTGGAGGTTGGTTGGTGCGTATTATATAATATACTAGTAATACCTTGCCATCAGCATATATATATAGTTAACAGTTAAAATAATGCAAACATGAGATGAAATAAAAAAAGACATGAAGATGAGTGGAATATAATGAAAAATGCATTCTCAAGGGACCTCTTCAAAAGTATAAAATAAAAAATAAAGTGATAACATTTTTTTATACATTATTAACTTATATTTTTATATTTTAAAATTATAGATATACTATTTTAATATTCTTTTGAATTTTTTTCAAATATTTATATAAAGTTAATATAGACTTATATTAATTTATAATTATATATCATATCATTATAACCATATAAGATTTAGTTGATAAAAGAATTGTTGTTCCATATATATATAGATTATAAGATACAGAGATTATTTGACCTTTAAATCCCGGGAAAATGCTGGGTTAAGCTCTGCTAGCTATATAAAATAAAATACAAAGAAAGGTGAATAGATAGAACAACAAGAAAGAATACTATACATATATAAAGGACAGGTTGCGATATGTATTGTATTTGGTGGGTGTTATGTATTCTGGATGGAAACTACAAAAAATATAACAATTAACGACCAAAGTAAATAGATATACACCATTTAAAATATCACCATTCTGCTCTTGTGTGCAAAAGTTATCGAGATTTGATTTATATTCGAAATATTAAAAAATTAAGAAATATATATAAAGATAGCACTTGAAATTTCTACTTAAAAAATGTCTCCTAGCATTTGTTACATCTCAACAACAGTAAAACAATTGATTATAACATTTTTGTAGCCCCCTCTCTACCCAGTGTGATCGGAGTAAGATGCTTCTAGTTATTAAATACAAACGAAGTGAAAGAATAAAAACCATGATTTAAAGATGAGAGAATGAGAGAGAGAAGAGAGAGACCACGGAGAGAGAGAGAGAAAACTAATAGCATCAAAATAAGAAGAGGCAGAGAGAAATTCTTTGTGTAAAATAAACACATATCTCCATGTTTCCATTTCTTCAATTACCTTGTTGAAGAATTGAATCGCTGGAGATAAAAAACTCTGCAATAAAAACTGCAGTTTTCCATTTTCCAAGTTAGAATGGTTGGCAGAAAGATTTCCAATTCTCAAAATTCTTCAAAAATTTAGGAATCTTTGATAAAAGCCTTTAAACACCAGAAGCCATTTGACTGAATCAATGGACCAGTTGATTTTAATGAATGAATGAATGCAGTGATCTAATGAATGGAATTTTTTTTTTTGTAGTATAATTTAATTCTTTTGATTTTTTTTAGTAAAATAATATAAATATAAGATAAAACTCGTTTGGTTGTTTCACTTTATGTTACAGGTGTATTTTTCTGTTTGATATTTGTTTTATGTATATTATATGTAGAGTAAATATTTTGTTATAATAAAAAGGTCATTTGTCTCTTTCTTCGCAAAAACAGCACCCATCTCCTCACTGCATTCGAAGTACGGTTTTATTCTCTTACAAATCGTAGGGTCTCTAAAACAATGCTTTTTCCTAGGGAACAAAAAATCCCCATAAATCCAACAACCAATCTACTGAGCACAACTCTTTGTTAACCTGCAATACAACAATACTCAGGTCCACTCTAACCTGAGTTTTTTAAAAAATTGAATACCAAAGAATGAATGAATAAAACAAAAAATTATTCGGTATATAGGTAACCCAAGGGTTTGATATACTACAAAATCCAACCAACCAATCTACCAAGAAGAGGACCTTATAAAACTCATCATTTCCACACTCTTTGTTAACATTCCTATACAACAGTTTCCTTATGGCAAGCCCCAACCCTTTTATCATATGGGTGGCTAGAAGGTGGTGGCTGAGGTCTGCATGTCCTGGAATGACATTAAACTCTATCTGATAGTGAGGTTCCAGTTCTGAAGGTTTTTTTGGGAATGTGGCACCAACTTCATTCACCATTGCTCAGGTCCTCTCTGAACCCGTAGTGGTAGTACTGTTTAGGGTTCCATCTATGGTTAAATTGAAATATGTGTTTAATAAAAAAAAAGAGTATCCATTAAGATTAATTTATTTTAAAACTTTGCCGGCATTAAATGACCCACTGAGGTGATATGCCGCAAACCAAACCAAACCAAACAAACCAAGCAAAATAGACCCTACATAACTCTACATTCACAACTTTTGTTAACCTCCTATAAAACATGTTTTCCCTTGTATTTATTATAACTCCTGTAACAAATAACCCAAAGCCAATCTCTTCTAGTCTTCTCTTTTCTAGTCATATAATCTTCCCTGGTTATTCTTTCCTCTTTTCTCCCTCTTTTTTCGTCTCTTTCTTTCTTTTCTATCTCGACATCCCTACAATCACTGCTTGCCTGCATCCGAGCGAATTGTAAGTGATAGCAAACAGTAAATCTTTGATGCTATCCACCCAGTGCATTTGATTTTCTGTGAACGCCAAAGACACACCGCACGAACTGACGCTAAGCTTGCATATTTCCTCATGGAAGTCGTTTCTCAACACCAAGCAGCACGGATTTCTAATAACATTGATTATCCATCGAGAAAGAGCAAAAAGAAACTGTGATATTTGAAAAAGCGGATGGCATGTGACTGGACTCATTGTTAGTTATTAAAGATTTTGCTTGTGTCAGCAAGAAAACGACAAGATTAGATAAAAACACAGAAACCGATACTTGTAATGTCGAGAAGGAACGCACACTTTATTTTTGTTTGTTTTGTTTTTTGTTTTTTGGGGTTCATTTCTATTTTTCCGTACTGCCAGTGTCATGTGACCCAGCAAGTGAGACAAAAGAGAAATGGAATCGATTCCGCTTTCTACAAACTAAGTCGTATCGTATTATCAACATTTTCAATAAGGCATGAACTCAAAATAAATCCCCCCCCCCCCCGAGTGTTGGTTTAGAATATGCTGGCAATATCCCCAGGAGAGAGGTAAGACCCTACCACAAAAAAAAAAAAAGAAAAAAATGCCCTGGGTATTTGTATTTCTCAGCCCATTCACAACGAGTAGGATGTGACACAAGGTCGCCAGTATGGGGCATCCAGCAAGGATCAAACTTGCTATTTAGTAGTAATGTATCTATGAGACTAGCTGGCTAACCATTACCCAGGGGATGTGACACTAAACTGCATCTGATGGTGAGGCTCTAGTTCTGGAAAGTGTGATGTGACCCAGAGAAATGGAATCGGTCCATTTTCTGCAAACTTAATCATATCATATTATCGACATTTCAAGAAGGCATGAACTCAAAGTTCTCAAATTATTATACACTGAGCTTTCCAAGCGACCCACTAAATTTTTAATACATCTATATTTAAAAAAAAAAAGGTCCAGAATAGATTCATTCATACCACCAACTTATTTGGTCACATATACATATGTGGAGGTGTGTAGGGGAATGGTTAGAGTCATAGGAAATGGACTTGTTGATCTAAGTTCAAATCCTGGATGAGGCTGTTTGCATTGCGCTAATACCCTTGGGGAAGGTATGCATCCAGTTGCTCTCACTGCAGTTATAGGTAACTTGTAGGGCAGACTGGGCTCTTTAACCTTGGTTAGACAACCATTCTAGAAGAAGAAAAATTCTGAATTCAAACTCTGCTTAAGAAATTGATCTTGTGACAGCGTAGTGGCCTATTGTCAGTATCAGCCAGACAGCAAGGGAGACTATCTATTTTTCACTGTTGCTATACCAGGGAGATTGTTTTTACATCTGAGGTGAAGTGCCATGCCAAACATCAGCTCCCCACTATACCGCAGAGATCCAAACTGTACTTTTTCGTGCTGAGTTAGCAAGGACCAGTATCGAACCCAAAACCTTGTGGTTCCAAGGTAGATGTTCTACTGACTCAGCTAAACTGTCCATTTTTGCTTGATGATTGTTTTTTGTTTTACATCATATTAACCCTTTTCAGGTCATGTAATTATGAATCAAGTAATTTTGATACTTGGTTTCTTACAGCACTTGCTGATGCTTAAATAGTCACCCATCTAAGTACTGAACAGATCTATCAATGCTTAACTTTGGTGATGTAGCAGAAACCAGTGCTTTCAACATACTGGTCCATAATAATTTAAGGTCAAGTCTCTCTCTCATATATATATATATATATATATATATATATAGTAAAAAAGTAAAGTTGACGGGGTGGACTAAAGTTGTTATCAGCCAGACAGCAAGGAAGTCTATCCCCTTTTCACTAGCACTAGGAGATTATTTTGGCATCTGAGGTGGAGCACCACACCTACCATTAGCTCCTCACTTTACCTCATAGATCCCTTTGCTACTCATACACTGAGTTGGCGAGGGCTGGTATCGAACCCGGAACCTTGTGGGTTCCTAGTCTGACACTCTACCGACTGAGCTAAACCGACCAATTTGACTTGACCATAAGCTTGAATAAAAGAATGACTTCATCATTAATTAACCCAGCAAGGGTTAACATTGATAAAAAAAAACCAACCTTTTTCTTATTAAAAAAAAAACAAAAAACAAGTATTCCATTTCCCCAGAAGGAGATTTAGCAATTTATAGACCATTCCCAGACTTTGATATAAATCGATCAAGTATTTCCACAAAGACAAAAAGGGAATGTGAATAGACACACATACACACAGACACACACATAGGTTATTGTTACTTATAGACTTTATATATCCTAAAGGAAATCCTTTTCTGTCTAACATCCTCTTTGTTTTATTGATTCTTTGTATTAAAATAGAACATAAAGACTTAGAGGGGGAAAAAAATCCTTCATTCTTGAATATAAATTCTGATAAAGTGCACCTTTATAATAGTAAAGTCTGCACCTTTTCCATTCACATAAGTAAAAGTAAAGTCGACATCAGCCAGACAGTGAGGGAGTCTATCCCCTTTTCAATAGCACTAGACCAAGGTGATTGTTTTGGTGTCTGAGGTGGAGCGCCACATCTACCATAAAATGACATGCTGTAAAATCCAAGAAACCAAACTAAATCAAGATATAAGAAAGGCATGAACTGCTATTGACAGATCATCAATTATATGGAAATTTTATCTCTCTGGAGTGGTAGTACCTGTTAGGGTCCTATCTCTAGGTTAAATAGAAAAAATGTGTTTAAAAAAAAGAATTGAGTTTTGCAAAATTTTGATTACCCATCAAGAATGAATAAAACAAAATGTCTTCAGCATAGAATAACCCAACAAGGGTTGACATGCTGTAAAATTGAACCATCTAACCAATCTAATCCCTTTGATAAGATAAAATGAGAATTCTTCCAAGCTGTAGCCATATCAGCACTACTGTATGGCTACACCACTTGGACTTTAACAAAAAAGTGTATAGTTTCCAATAACTATTCCAATTTAATAATAATAATGATAATTTTGACCCTCACAAGTAATAACCAACCCCCAATCCTTTTTATCATATGGGTGCTAGAAGGCAGTGGCTGAGGATCTACATGTCCTGGGAATGACGTTAAACTCTATCTGGTGGTGAGGTTACAGTTCTGGAGGTTTGGGGATTGTGGAGCACCCCTTCATCACCATTGTTCCCTGGTCCACTCTGACCCGGTGTGGTAGTACCTGTTAGGGTTCCATCTATGGGTTGAATAGAAAAACATGAGTTTATAAACAAAATTGTATTATGCATTAAGAATGAATTTATTTCACAACTTTGTCGGCATTAAATAACCCACCGAGGTTGATAACCAAACAAGTAATACCACTCCATATGGATACACCAGTGTTGGCCGAAGAGAAAAACTTACTATAGCTCTGTGCAGATACTGGTGGCCATACTGAGGACTTCCCAGGAGCAATGAATGATAGGGACAGGTGGCAAGAGTGAGTCATGGGAATCCATGATGTTAACACAACCTGATTACAATGATGATAATAACAGTGCAAAAATATAAACAAAAATGAGTTGTAGAGGTCAAATCAAATCAGTTAAATTTTTATCTATGTTGCCTTTTTTTCGTGTTTGTGAGTTAATGGTTACTGTCATAGGAAATGGATATGGTGGTATGAGTTCAAATCCTGGACAAGACTGTTTGTATTTCACATAGCACAAATACTCTTGGGAAAAGTATGCATCTAACTATTTTACCTCCAGCTATGGGTAAATAGTTGGGCAGACTGGGCTCTTTAACCTTGGTTGGTTAATCAATCTGGGAGAAGGAAAACTCTTAATTCAAACCTGGTAAACTCCGCTTAAGAAATTGACCATATGCCACATCCTGCTCATGTGGGGGTTGGTTGGTATATATATATATATATATATATATATACAGTTAAAAATTAATGGCAAAATGAATGAAATAAAAATGAATGAGATGAGTGGAATAAATGAAAAATCCTTTCCAAGGGACCTCTTTCAAAAGTAAAAAAATAAAGAATAACATTTTTTTATACATAATTTTTATATTTTAAATTTAGATAATTTTTATATTTTAAATTTTTATATATATATATAATTTTATATATTATTTTTGAATTTTATATTTCAAATTTTATATAATATATATATATATATATATATATACATATATAAGATTAGTATGATAAAAGAATTGTTGTTTCCATTATATATAGATATAGATAAGAGATTTTATTTTGACCTTTTAAAATCCCGGAAAATGCTGGGTAGCTCTGCTAGTATATAAATAAAATACAAAGAAAGGATGATAGACAACAAGAAAGAATATATACATATATAAAGGACAGTTGGTATGTATGTATTGGTGGGTGTATGTATGTCTGGATGAAACTACAAAAATATAACAATTAACGACAAAGTAAATAGATATACACATTAAATATCACCAATTCTTGCTTTTTGTGCAAAAGTTATGAAGATTTGATTTATATTCGAAGATATTTAAAAATTAAAATATATATAGAAATAGCATTGAAATTCTACTTAAAAATGTCCAGCATTTGTACATCTCAAAAGTAAACAAATTGATATAACAGTTTTTTAGCCCTCCTCTACCCAGGTGATGCTGGGTAGATGCTTCTAGTTATAAATAAAATGAAGTGAAAGAATAAAACCATAATGAGAGAGAGAGAGAGAGAGAGAGAGAGAAAATAATAGATCAATAATAAGAAGAGGCAGAGAAATTCTTGTGTTAAATAAACATGTTTCCATTTCTTCAAGTACCTGTTGAAGAATTGAATGCTGGAGATAAAACACTGCAAGAAAAACTGCAGTTTCCATTTTCCAAAGTTAGAAATGGTTGGCAGAAAGATTTCAATTCTTCAAAATTCTTCAAAATTAGGAATCTTGATTAAAAGCCTTTAAACACAGAAGCCATTGACTGAATAATGACCAGTTGATTTAATGAATGAATGAATGAGTGATCTAATGAATGAATAAGAGAGTGAGTGAGTGAGCGATTTAATGAATGAGTGAGTGAAAGAGAGTAGGTGAGTGATTTAATGAATGAATGAGTGAGTGTGATTTAATTAATGAATAAGAGAGTGAGTGAGTGATTTAATGAATGAATGAGTGGGTGAGTGATTTGATGAATGAATGAATGAGTGAAAGAAAAATTGAAAAACAAAAATCCCTCTATTTTTATGAAGTTTGCAAGACAATCATAAAGAGGAGACAAAAATGAAAGTCTAAACAATAAAGGAGACCAATAAATAAGAAGTATTACCAAATGTGTCCTGGGTATGAGATCTAATGGTGAAGTTCCAATTTTGGAGCTCTCAAAAATGTGGAATCCCCTTCATCACCATTACTCCCTGGTCCACTCTGAGCTGGAGTGGTTGTAGTTATTAGGGTCCATGGTACTAGTTGAGAGTGGCAGACAAACAAAAATAAACATTCTTCACAATCATGCAATGCAAAAACACTCACCCCCACCCACCCCCCATAAGTTTAGTGTTATATTTCAGAGTGAAAATTGATATAAACCCAATCTTAATTTGGGGGAAACACAGTAGTAGTTGTTGGCATCCTATCTATGGGTTAAAAAGATCTGTTTGGAAATTATTAGTATTAGATAGGAATTTCCTACAATGATAACCATTACACCACAGAGCCTCCACATAATGTTCTAAGCCCCACCAACATGGCTAGGAAATAAGTAGATATTTGCTCTAAGCACAGGACCCTACATAACTCTACACTTCAGAACTCTTTGTTAACATGCAATACAACAAGTGTCCTAGTTATGATGTTAAACTATTGCTCTTATAGCAAACCTCCAACCCTTTTTATCATATATGCTTGAAGGTTGTGGCTAAGAGTTTTAGTGTCCTGAGTATGACCTTAAAAAACATCTGGTGGTGAGGTTCCAATTCAGGAGCTCTGGGGAATGTGGAGTACCCCTTCATTGCCAATACTCCTAGGTCCACTCTAACCGGAGTTTTAAAAAAAAAATTGAATACCAAAGAATGAATGAATAAAACAAAAGATTATTCGGTATAAGGTAACCCAAGGGTTGATATACTACAAAATCCAACCAACCAATCTACCAAGAAGAGGACCTTACAAAACTCTACATTCCACAACTCTTTGTTAACATCCTATACAACAGTGTCCTGGGTATGATGTTAAACTGCATCTAGTGCTGAGGTTCTGTTATAACAGAAATAGATATCTCTCTTGATTCATAATCTTTTGCTATCACAATACATCCACTCACCAACAAAACAAATTAACAAAAAAAAACAAAGCAAAAAAAAAATTAGTGTCCTGAGTGTGATGTTAAACTGCATCTAAAAGTGAAGTTCCAATTCTGGAGCTCTGGGGAGTGTGGAGTACACATGTTCATTGCCATTACTCCCAGGTCCACTGACCCGGACTGGTAGTACTTTTTAGGGTCCCATCTATGGGTTAAATAGAAAAATGAGTTTTAAAAAAATTTAAATACCTATCAAAAACAAATATAACAAAATACCTTTTGCATAAAATAATCCAACAAGTGTTGACATGCCGTAAAATGTAACCAACCAGCCAACCTCTACATCCCCTCCCCAACATGACCTTATATTTTCTTTTTTTCTTCTCCATTTATTTCACCATTTTATTCTCCCCTCCCCCCATCCTTATCTTATATATTTCCTTTCTTTTATGAATAACGACTAATTGTGACCGTTTCCATTCTTGAAAGATTCTTACTTATGTCGCAGTTCTTCCCTCGTCACAGAATTCACGTTGCTGAAGATGCACAATTGTTAAAATTGCACATTATGCACATTCAGCAGATTAATATACAGGTGCTGACAAAAATGATTTCATGGGTTTGTAATGTAAATAAAATAAGGCAACATATGTATTTAACCCCCCCCCCCCCCCCCCTGAGCAGGATGCGACATAATATTATTCTACTTTAAATTTTATCTAATTAATGTATATGTGTATTATATATACTCAGAAATTAAGTATGCAACATTAAATGGTCCCCATTGTTTGTTAAAACAAGTTTTAATAAATACATGCCAGGTGTATTTGATTTATATAGTTTGTTTTATTTTTATATATATTCAAAGTTATCAAATGTATAGAGTTTTGAGAAAATTATTTACAAACAAGAAATAGTCACATAATATTCTTCTACATTGAATTTTATTTAATTCATATGTATGTGTTTGTGGAGGTGCCTAAAATAGTTTATCTATCCATTAGTCATGCATTGCCCTTACTCTTGTTAATAAAGAGACAGAATATACATAAATTAAATATACAAAATATATCTATTATAGAAACAACAATTTTTAATCATACTAATCTTGTATATACCAACCCCCTCCACATGAGCAGGATGTAGCACATGGTCAATTTCTTAAGTGGATTTTAACCGGTTTGAATGCAGAGTTTTCCTTCTCCTAGCCAAGGTTAAAGAGCCCAGTTTGCTCTATTATTTAACCATAGCTGGAGGGAGAATATTTGAATTCATACTTTTCCCAAGTGTATTAGTGCTAATGGAAACGTAAACAATCTTGGTCAGGTTTTGAACCTGTGTCCATTTCCATAGGCAAAAAAAAAATTCTCCCTTATGGCAACCCACTTTTATCATATGTGCTAAAAGGTAGTGGCTGAGGTTCCTAGTGTCCTGGGTATGACATTAAACTGCATCTAATGATGAAGTTCCAATTTTGGAGCTCTTAAGAGTGTGAAGTACCCCTTCATCACCATTACTCCCAGGTCTATTCTGGCCAAAAGTGATAGTACCTATCTAAAAAAATGAGTTTAATTTTTTTTTTTTTTTTTTCTTTTTTACATTTGAGTTAAAACATTTAAATACTCATTCAAAATAAGCCAAAATGTTTCCAGCATAAAATAACCCAACAAGGTTAACATGTCACACACATCAAATCAACCAACCAACCATTTTTTGATAAGCCTAAAAGAGTAATGAAAAACTTTTTACTAAATCAAACTAAATTACTCTAAAAATAACCAATTCCTATCAAATGTACAACAGTTTCTAGTGATTACTAAGTTTAATCATTTATTAGATTTGTCAATTTGAAATGAGGAATAAATGTTGCCATAATTTAGATCAACCGTGGGTATTTAATAATGATGCTTCTGTCATTAAAGTTCCTCCCGGCTGTTCCTAGGGGACAATAGCCATAGTAATCTTCAACAAGAAATGTCATTAAAGCACAATAAAGCCATTTGTCATCAACCAATATGGATGGTTAAAGTTCCCCATTGAGACTTCTACTTAGTCAAGCAAGGAATAATTATCTACAACATTTAGAAATATGTCCCAATAGAGAAACAGCAAGAATATATGGTGTGTGTGGGGCGGGGGGGTATATGTATGTATATTGTGTGTGTGGGGTATATATATATATATGGTATATATATATAGATATATGGGGTATGTGTGTGGGGGGTATATGTATGTGGGGTGTGTATATATATATATATATAGAGAGAGAGAGAGAGGGAGAGAGGGAGATCTTCAACATGAAAAAGAATATCTAAATTTTCTATCTGCTACATGAAAAAAGATGGGGGATTTTCACCTCCGTTTGGTCTAGGTAGCTTTAAATTTACGACTCTGTCAAACAGTTTTTTTTCTCTTCTACTTGATTGCCGTAAGAAATTCATAGCTACATGAATATTTCTACTTTTAGTAATCTAATATTGTTGGATTTTGTGTAAAGTATTCAACTCTGTGACAAGATGAATGCAAGACTAAAACTAGAGTTTAGTAGGTGGCTTATATAGAGCTTTGGATTGTTCCATTATGAACTCAGGCAAGTTCATTTCCTGAGTTCTGATTGGCTGTTGGATTTCAGGGTTAGTAAGAACAGGGATAAGTACCCACTCTTCAGCCACCACTTTGCATTATGCCAGCAGCATGCAAGGACTGTATTAAGTTACAGCTTGCCTGTTGTTCTCGTCTGCTAACTCGACGGTAGTTAGAACCCCACTGTGATGGTGAGTATCATTGCTTCTATATCTGGGGGATAACTTCTACAAATATGACGTAGATTACTGTAGAAATTTAATTCTCAGTAACAACAATTGTTCAGAAGTAGAATTATTCAGTGGACCTTAAGATTATCACCATTCGATATCTTTTTTTTTTTTTTTTTTTTACATGGATGTATGACAACATGGGCGTCGGGTCGTCATCATTCCACTGTTCTCATCCAAATCGTCTGGGAGAATATCGATCACAGTCAATAGCAGTCTCCCAGATCGATGCTCTTAATCGTTACGTACAGGACGTCCGGAGAGAATATTGATGATCAATAGCAGTCTGTCCGGATCATCTCTGTCACTTCTGTCACTGGCCGTATCTATCGTCTCACAAACCCCAACGCCGTGTCTGGAACGCACCCATGTGTCATAAGGAAAAACAACAACAAAAAGAGAGACAAGACAAGACAATCTCAGGTGAACTTCAGAAATGGCAGGGAGATATATAATACATATTCATCCACATCAGTCTCTCCTCTGGTTCTAATTCATCTGCTTCTATGTCTGTCGAGAGGGGGTCACCCCCATTCCTTTTGGAGACCTCTGCTAAGGCTGGTTTCTAGTGGGCATCTAACATCTTAACTTCCTCAGTGTTCAAGGCTCATCTGCTCTCCCCGCTGTCCAGAAGCTAACTCACTAAACTTTTCAAATTTCCCAGAATCCAATTCTCGCTATCAAATCTCGTTGAAATCTCATCCTCCGAGATCTTATCAACCCTGCAGGATTTGAAAGGGTTCTTTGTCTAAAAGACCACCCTCATGATGTTTTATGACCAACTGGTCAACTATTAAGTGCCAAAGGACCAGACATGTTGTCTGCTTCTGGCCTTTATCACTTTTCATATCTATTCTAAACCTAATCTCACCTTTTATGGCCTCTTTGACCGACCATTCACATACTTTACGCCTACTTACACATACACATATATGCATACACACACATGTATGTATACATGCACCATATGTATCTATCTATCTATACATATGTATACCCCATTATCCACACTAGAACACACACACATATTTATACATATATGTGGCTTGACTTACTATTTATTAATTCAATTTAACTACTACTACGTATCTATATAACTAAGTGTGCATTTATATGCACACACACATTCTTGCACCCACCATTGTATTATAGATGCAGGATAAAAACCACTGGTCAAGAGTGTCCAAACGATGATGCACTTAGACAAGGAAAAGAGGTAGACAGAAATTAGTTGACATCTAGTACACAGAAGCTAGTTGTGGGCAATAAATTACTCAACCAGACATGGTAGACAGAAACCATTGGTGGGCGATAAACTACTCAACCAGAGGTGGTAGACAGAGGCCATTAGTGGGCGATATACCATTCAACCAGAGGTGGTAGCCAGAAACATTGGTGTCTGATAAACCATTCAACCAGAGTGGTAGCCAGAAATCATTGGTGTCTGATAAACCATTCAACCAGAGGTGGTAGCCAGAAACCCAGAAACCATTGGTGCCTGATAAACCATTCAACCAGAGGTGGTAGCCAGAAACCATTGGTGGACGATATACCATTCAACCGGAGGGAGCTGGTAGCCAGAAACCATTGGTGGGCGATATACCATTCAACCGGAGGTGGTAGCCAGAAACCATTGTAGAGCAATAAACCACTCAGCCAGAGGTGGTAGACAGAAGCCATTGGTGGGCGATAAACCACTCAGCCAGAGGTGGTAGACAGAAACCAGTTGTGGGCGATAAACCATTCAGCTAGAAGTAGTTGACAGAAGCTAGAAGTGAATGATAATGTCTATCTTGAAGAAGAAGAATGTCTGATATAAAAATCCTTGTGTCTGTGTGTTTGATTCTTCTGCCATTTTGAGACCAAAGTGGAAATGTATTATCTCCGTTATTCTATTTTTAAACCGGCACTTGAAATAGAAACACTTTTATTTATAACAGAAATCAGTCCACTTGCCATTAAACTACACAGATTGATCTTTCTTCTCTCCCTCTCTTTCTCTCTCATTGATTTTCTCTTCTCTCTCATCTCTTCACTCTCTCTTTCTCATCACTTTTTCTCCCTACCTTTCTGTCACCCCCTCTTTTTTTACCTTTCTTTCCTCTCCTCTCCCTCTCTCTCTGCCTTTCTCTCCCTCTTCTCTCTCTCTCTGCCTTTCTCTCCCTTCTCTCTCTTGCTACCTTTCTCTTTTCTCTACTTTTCTCTAAACCGTTCTCTCTCTTAGGTTTCTCTAAACCGTTCTCTCTCTTTAGGTTTCTCTCAACCTTTCTCAACCTCTGTCTACTCTCTCTCTCTCTTCTCTCTCTCTCTCTCTCTCTTGTTACCCCTCTCTTTATTTCATCCTATTATGACATGAAAACATTGATCCTTGAATATTACATTTATGTAAGCATCTCCTCTGAACCTCACTTTAGTCCACTAGTATATATATATATATATATATATATATATATACTTTGAGGTCAGAGAAAATCTTGAGGTGTCTATGCATCTGTTGATGATAATTATCTCCAGTATGCTGTGACCCCATAAGAAATAGCTTCACTGAGAATAAAAACATGGGAGGTGTAGGGACAACATAGAAAAATACACCATCGAGTTATTTCTTTGTTTACTACCGATAAATTTTCAAATGGTGAGGTTCCAGTTTTGGAACTCTGAGGAATGTGGAGTACCCCTTTATTACCATTATTCCCAAGTCCACCCTGACCCTGAGTGGTAGTACCTGTTAGGGTCCCATCTATGGGTTAAATAGATTTTTTTTAAAGTGTATTAAAAAAAAGTGTTTAAAAAAACAATTGAGTTTGAAAAAAAAATGAATTCCTTAAAAGAATGAATAAAACAAAATGTCTTCAGCATAAAATAACTCAAAAAGGGTTGACATGCCATAAAATCCAACCAACCAACAGATAAATTTTAAAAAGGGATGTGTAGAGACCTTGTGATTTTTTTTAGGGGGGGGAGGGTCAACTTTGATTTGTGAGGTTCTGAGGGAATATATATATGTATATATATATATATATATATATATATATATATATCATCATTGGCAATTCAGTCTTGAAAGACTATGATAAAAGTTTTTGTGTGCCCCGAGGTTGCAGCGCCTCCTGTGACTATGAAGTCCTATGTTTGATGATGATTTGTAGAGATGATGATGTTCCGATGCTTTGTTGCTGTTGCTTTCTTATGGACCTCTTAGCTTCATGATATTGTATCAGGGTGACTTCTGACATGTACAGTCTTCTATGAAACAAACCTGAATTCTTTATATATACTAGCAAATATATGCACCCTCCGGGTGCAAGTATTTAAGTTTAATGTAATAAAATATTATATTGAATTAGAAAGGCTAATGAAACTAAATAAGAATGCAGATAAAAAGATTTGAAACAGAGGGAGTATAATAAAAAATAGAACAACTGAAACTTACTCTTCCATCACTCTCGTCTTTCATTGTTATTTTTTCTAATTTAAGTATTTAGTTTAAAGACAAAAGAGGAAGTAAATAATAAAATGACAGTTCTTTTTTCTTGTTAATGCATTTCATTTAAGATTCATTGAAGAGATTTTTGCTTATATTCATTAAAATAAAACCAAACAGTTAGAAATCAGTAATACTAAGCACATATTTAATAAAATCACATTTTTAATATCAATATGCAAATTAGCCTTCCCGTTCACACTGTAAACCTCTATTTTGTTGTATATATAAATATAATTGGATGTTGTTAGTATGTCGACCTGGTTAACAGTTAATTGATAAAACAATTTTATTAATAATTGAGGTTTAAATAAAAATACAATGATGGAAAATGTGATGTCAATAACTAAGGGAATAGTGATATGAGTAGTAATATAGTTTCGGTTACAGACAGAAAAGCACACAATCTCCATTATAATAAGATATATATATATAAGAATTCAGGTTTGTTTTGGTATGAGTGTTTAAACTTATATCTCAGAAAAGAGATGTCATTGAACATTAAAATCTTACACACACTTTGATATATCTATTATCTATACATATATAAAGGGCAGTTGTGTGTATATGTATGTCCTGAGGAAACTTAGAAAATAAAACAATTAACAACAACGTAATATATGTACGCATTAAATATCACCAGGGTTTGGTTTTTGGGCATTAAATGGGGCATCCTACGAGGATTCAACTCACGATTAAGTAATAATGGATCTGCGGGACTAACTTTTAAAAAATCGCCACTGCTAGTGCTAGTATATATAAGGGCAGTTGTGTGACGGAAACTTTGAAAATAAAACAATTAAAGACAAAGTAAATATATATACACATTAAATATCACCAGAGCTTGGTTTTTGAGCAAAAATAATAGAGATTTGATTTATATTCTTGAAGATAGGTAGCCTGGGAGCCGCTGCTAGTTCATAATAAGGAAAAGTACAAAATGTAATTGTCTGATGGCCATCGCATAAGTTTCAGTTTTGTGTTCTCTCTACGTTAAAAAGAGCTTGTGTTAATCTGGCCTGGTGTGAAGTCAGGAAAATATCCCCCTGTTAAAAGGTGGTAACATTGCTAACCGCATCTAGCATTAAGAAGATACAAGCAGGACCTGTGGATATATCACAGTATGATAATTTGATTATTGTAATGTTTGATATGTTTACTTAAGAGCTATTGTTAAATAGTTCAATATGTAAAAAGTATAATGATCTTTTCTCTCTCTCTCTCTCTCTCTCTTCTCTTCTTCTTTTCTCTTTAATTTTTGATTTTTACTGATTGAATGATATAATTCTATAATTAAAAATCCATCAATAAGTGGAACTTTTCACATTTCTTCATAACCAAGTACAAAATGCATATGCAACTCAAAAAGATTGTTTCAAAACACTAACAAGTTTAATACTTTGAATGTAAACACAAAAAAAAGGCATCAGGGTGACCTAAAGTTAGTATCAGCCAGACAGCAAGGGAGTCTATCCCCTTTTCACTAGCGCTAGACCAAGGAGATTGTTTTGGCATCTGAGGTGGAGCGCCACACCAACCATCAGCTCCTCGCTGCCAGATCCCTGTGCTACTTATATGCTGAGTTGGCAAGGGCCAGTATCAAACAAGGAACCTTGTGGTTCCTAGTCAGACGCTCTACCAACTGAGCTAAACTGGATGGAAATAAATCCAATTGTATAAAAAAAATGATATTTTCTATGCACACACCTTATATATATATGAGACAGAGAGAGTGGAAAGTTGTAAACATGACAAAAAATGACATAAGACTGCCTTTCTATCTTTTATTATCATTGTTTATTTTTCTTTTGAATGTCTGAGGTGGAGCACCACACCTACCATCAACTTCTCACTTTACCACACAGATCCCTGTGCTACACATATGCTGAGTTGGTGAGGGCCAGTATCAAACCAGAAACCTTGTGGTTTCCAGGTGGATGTTCTACCGACTGAACTAAATCGGCCCTAAACGAAAAAAAAAAAAAAACAATTACTAAAATAAATAAACATTGCAATATGCAAATTCTTAGCAATTTTTTAAAATTTTATGAGAATTTCCCAAATTATTTTCTCTTCCCCCCTTTCTTACTCCTCTATTCCTCCCTCTTCCCCCTTTCTCTCTCACTCATCGGTGTTCCTTTAATCCTTTTAGTCCAGTCATGAACAGGGTACATTGGCTAGAATAATATAATTGTCTGGAGCAGAAAAATACACCGACTACACCTTTGCAAATGGATAAAGGGATAACACACACACACACAATGTGGCCACTCGTAGGTGGCGACCCATGATGCTTAAGGATAGATGTCTGGTAGCTGAGCAGTCCATGACATGCAACACTCCACTTTGGCCCTTACTTAGGCTAGACAGGCAGCCGGAGAAACACCCTGGATAAAATTTACAAAATTTTGTTAAACAAAATTTACACCGGATTGAATTCTTAAAAGAGGAGCTCATGGAGTAATGGTTATTGGTGTAGGAAGTGGACTTAGCAGACTACCTCCAGCTGGGGTCAAAGCCTAACCCCTTGACCATCAGCACCATCAACCAAGAAGTGGAATTTTAACTGATAGGAATATCAATTAAAAATAAGGAAATGAACCCAACAGTATATCAGAGTAAGAAATTTGAAAACCGCTGCTTATATTGCAATATTTCAATCTGTTTTGGATCATCCTCAGAGCAGGTATAAAACATTTAATTAGAAATATGACCGGTTGTAAGGGAAATAACTCATGACAGACTTTTTAAGAAAAGAGATATTTAGATAAGAATTTGAAAAAATCTTTTTATTAAATAAAAACCCTGTTAGGGTCCCATCTATAGATTAAATAGAAACAAATGTGTTTGAAAATAATTGAGTACACATCAAGAATGAATAAAACAAAAATGTCTTTGGCATAAAATAACCCAACAAGGGTTGACATGCCATAAAACCCAAACAACCAGCCAACCACCAGGAGTGATTATCTGTTAATTCATTGAGCAAGGTTTTCTTTTTATTCAATTTTTGTTGAAGGTTTTCTTTGTGTTTGTTGAAACTTATAATTCAACAGTATTTTTCAGAGGTGACAAAAATTCAAGAATTTTAGATTTTATTTTATTTTTATTATTATTCATTTATTTATTTTATTTTATTTTATTGTAGAATTGCTGTTATAACTTATAAAAATGTTATATTAACGTTGGAAGGCTTAAAGTAACCTCCCAACACGGGTACAAGTGTATACATAGAAACATTCCGACAAAGGTAAAAGATAACATATTTATTCTGCAAGTGACAGAGATACACAACAGATATAATGAATACATATATGAATAGAAGATATACAAAGGTGTATAAAGAATAGATACAAAATGTACTATGAGAAAATAGGCGTACGACTCACATCGTAGAGAATGTCACTTACTGGTAGGTGGTTTGGTAGGGGGCAAAGTCCCTAACCTAAGGCAGCAGGTCTAACCATGTTTACTCATTGCCGGCCTGAGTGGAAAGAGAGAGCAGGAAATCGTAGTTCCCGCTTGTGGCCAAATACCAACGCCACCTATCGGTGAAAAAAAGCAAGGGAAGATAACTCATTTTGGACACCCAGACTTTGTTTTACTGTTATATGCAGGTTTTTGTTCAGGTCCCATCTATACGTCAAATAGATGTTTGCAATTTATTTGTACTGAATAGGAATTCCACATAACTGTATACAAATTATTTGTATAAGATAGAATGAATAAAACAATGTCTTCAGCATAAAATAATCCAACAAGGTTTACATGCCATTAAATTATCTATTTATACTTTTATTCATTTTTACTTGTATTTTTCCTCAAATTTCTATTTCAGTTGCTTTTTATTGCAACTCACTATGTAATAGGGCACCCACCCCAACCCCTGCATGGAAACTTTTTTGGTAGGTTTGAGGCAGTAAAGAACTTAACCATCATTGATAAAAAGAAAAACTAAATGGATACAGCAAGAGAAGAGACTTACCTCATGGGTAAGTCTATGATTTAGGTGAGATGGCTAAAATGAATACGTACTGCTTTCCTTTGCTGCAGAGAAAAAAATTACCTCTTCCCGTAAAGTCAGACATAACAAAAAAGAGGTTCACAAGAGAAAACTAGTCCATTTATATGATTAGTTGCTCATGATAATTGGTCTGATGGTCTAATCAGAAACGAGCCATGGCAATATAAACACAATGTCATGTGAGACAGGGATCACAGTCAGACTTCAAAACAAGAAGTGGCTAGTGGCTAAATGATATCCAGGGAAGAAATTGTGTTGCCCCCAGAAACTATATGGATCAGGCCATTATTTGCAACATAGCGTAGTTATAATAACCATTCTAGTATAATACTTTGCCGGAGCAGTTTTCAATTTATGGAACAATGCTCCAGCTCAGCATTACAGTCGTTCTATTGGAATGATACCAAATAAAATACTATAGTGTCTGAGGATTATTCTATGCTGGTCGTAGAACAGATTATAGTACTATAGTATCCTGAAGGAGAGCTGGTTCTATGCTTTCTCATCAACTTGGCTGAAATATGATCAAATTACCCAAAAGCTGTCAACGGGGTCAATCAAACAAAACAAACAGGAACGCTTTCTGATGATTATGTACAAAATATATACATTTATTTTTTCATACAATGATTAGTAATTTTGTATAATGTCAGAAGAGCTAGGTAATTTCTTTGTCAGTTGACTGGCGATCTACAGCTAGTTGTCTTTGGTTAAATTATCAATTTGGTACTGAGTGACAAGATGGCGGAGTGTATCGGCAAAGTTGTGGCAAGGGCCCCGAACTATGGCGAGCTCTCTGGTTTCAATGTACCTGACTCCGGCTTTACTCTCTACTACTTTTCTTCTCTCGATTGAAGTTCTGTTATTTATGGCGTCTAGTCCCCCCCCCCAAACATACGACTCTGATTGGCCAGCCACTCGATAACATTGCTTACCTATCTAAATGGCCTTGTGTCAGCCTTAGTTGTAGTTTTCCATTGGTTTTTTCCAACTGCCACAACTCCAGGCCAACCATTGTTTTATTTATGTAAGTTTTTTAAATTTTTGACCAACTTTCAAAACCTGGAATCTTATTTGTTAAATTATTGCTTTATTTTGTCAAAATTTAAAATTCTTCTGATATCGGTCAAATTCCATAATTTATGGAATTTTTTTGCTTACGTGACATCTCTTTGTTTGGATATATTTATATTTTTAATATAATCATAATTATCATTATTGTTTTTCTTATTTTTACATTTTCTTTTCTTAAAGTAACTTTTAACTTTTAACAAACTACCTTAATTAATAATTAAGGTAGTTTTAGTTAATTAGTAATTAATCGCCAATCAACCCATACCCACACTTGTAGTGTTATACTAGGACAATGATAATTGATTTCAAATAGTGGATTCCATGTGGCGTAGTGGCTAAAAGGCTGGACTGCAACATTATAATCTGACTTTGAAGCAAGATGATGCTAGTGACAAGTGGAAAGTGCGTAAATATTATCCATAGAAGAAATTGTGTTGCCCTCTAAAAAAAAGGTTAGATTTATAGAATATTGATGAAAAAGAAGCAAATAGGAAATATCAATATTATTGAATAAAGGGAATTCAGATGCAGTTCCAGTAGGAATTAAACACTGGTTAAACTTATTAAAATTGAGTGTATATATATATATATATATATATATATATATATATATATATACATACACACACACACACACACACACATACCAAATTTTGTTTATAAACTCATGTTTTCTATTTAACCCATAGATGGGACCCTAACAGGTACTACCACTCTGGGTCAGAGTGGACCAGGGAGTAATGGTGATGAAGGGGTGCTCCACATTCCCCAGACCTCCAAAACTGGAACCTCACCATCAGATAGAGTTTAACGTCATTCCCAGGACATGTAGACCCTCAGCCACCGCCTTCTAGCACCATATGATAAAAAGAGGTTGGGACTTGCTATAAGGGCAATAGAGTTGGGGCAATCATATAGGTGCTTTCTGACCGCCCATCTAGCTCAAGAAAGGGCCAAAGTGGAGTATTGCAAGTCATGGACTGCCTAACCACCTGGGTTCTATCCTTAAGCATCATGGTTCGCCACCCACGGCAACAGGTAGCCCCATTGGGGGTGTTTCCCCCTCTGCAGAGGTGCAGTTGGTGCATTCTAATGCCCCAGCCGACTCCAAGTTGTAGTCATTTCAAGGCTACTGTATGAAATTGCAATTTCAAGTGAATGTTATGTAGTGACAAAGATGAAACTGAATTGCATAATAATTGAATGCAGAAAACTGGAACAAATAGAATTCGAGTATAAGCATGACAGGGCGGGAAAAGTGATCCACTGGGAATTGCGCAAGAGAGTAAGATTTGGCCCTATTGAGAAATACTATATGTACAAACCAAAATCTGTCTTAGAAAAGCAGATGAATAAAAAATCTCTGGGACTTTGAGATACAAACAGGCTACCGAGTTTTGGTCAGAAGACTAAACCTAATATTAATTAGTGTTATGTTAATTTACTACACATGCATGAACTCTTCCAATTATAAATAGCAGCAGGTTCTGCACTTAAGCGAGAGTTAATATTTCAGCAGACAGCTGATAAGACAGCCTCGCGTTAACTGACTCATTGGTATATATTTGTACTACTGTTCTTTGTTAATATATTTGTTTAACTCATTTCTTGTCTTGTGTCTTTATTCTGGTCCCTAACCAGGCCACAACAATTAGAAAGAAGAAAAGAACTTCATCTAGTGGATTTTGCCATTTCTGTAGAGTGAAAATAAAAGAAAGTGAAAATCTGGACAAGTATCTGGACCTTGCTAGAGAGCTGAAAAAGTTGCAGATCATAATTTGTGATTGTGATACCAATCATATTTGGAAACATTCAAACAGTCTCCAAGAACCTGAAGAAAAAATTGGGTGGGGAGCTGGAAATCAGAGGAAAATTTGAGATTAGCCAGATTGACAGCACTTTTAAAATCAGCAAGGATACTTAGGGACCGAGAATGTGACGTGTTTTTGGGGGGCAAAGATTTTATGATGGAAGAAGAACTTATGGGGTTACTTGTGTTTTAGGTTTAAAAGGTGGCTTGTTTTTCTTGGTGTGTGTTTCTAGGGTTTGCTTATTTGGTGGTCACGCTGAAAAGGAAGGAATCCGGGGAAAGAAAAGGAAGAGACAAAGACAAAATGTAGTTTTTGGATTTAGACTTTATTCTCAGGTCATAACTACCATGTGGCAAGGAAATTTCTCCCTGGCCAGTAGTAGTGTCTTGTCCCAGACAAGGCCTAAGTCTGAATGGCAGAGAGATTATCTTGGGAGTCAGAAGTAGGTCCTTTTTCCTGTGCATCTTCGGAGTCTTCTTCCGGTGAAGGTTCATGGGAGTTTTTAATTTTTTTTTTTCAATTTTATTTTAATTTCATTTTATTTGAATCCCCACAAACTTGAATAATTATGAAGATTCAGAAACTGATGAATGTTATAAACATTGGTAAGAATGCTTCGATCAGTCGACCATTTTTAGCTCCAAATCAGAGTCCATCCAAAAGAGAATTTTTTTTTTCAATCGGGCATTAGCTTGTTTCATTCTCTGTTAAAGATGACTTTATACTGCTTCTATAACCCATGTGACCTTTTTTGTGAATGAATGAATGAATGAATGAATGAACGAACACACAAACATAGCAACTGAATACTAGAAGCATCAAGTATAACATTTCCTCCAGCCACAGTGAGTGGGGATTGAATTTGCATCTTTTCAGCTTTAATAATAAAAAAAACGGATGTAATTAGGTGTTATTTATTACCGACACAGTAACTGAATACTATTAGCATAACTGTGATATAGTACCTAAATAATTAGAATGGAATCATCTGTTTTTTCTTAAAAATAATGTCTATGAAACCTCTGAGGAGAGAAACAAGATTTTACAGGACTTGTTAATTCAACTTAGCAATTGCCAATTACCCTGTTTACCTTGTATCTTTGCTTAGTAAACCTTTTTCCCTATCCTTAATACTTGTTGTGTTTCTTCCTATTGTTTCTCTGTTAACTCGGATATTCAAGTTACAACAATAACATTAATTGTAACATTATCTCAAGTCACAAAGAGTGAGAACTGAATTTGCAACTCTTTTCAGCTTTAATAATAAACTTTGAGATAATAATAATGGACGTAATTAGATGTCATCTATTGCCAAACACTACAGCATTGAAACTGTCACCAAAAATAAAATTGCATAAATAAAGGGGTGTACTTAGTCAAATAAAGAACAGTTGAAATTACTCTGTAACCAATATTAAAATCATAACATGGGTTGAATAGATTCTAAAAAGTTAATGTACATAATAAACAGTACAGAAAGATCATTGAATCCGGTATTATTTCTATTTATAATACTATCCAACAAAGACCTGGTTTTTTCAACTCATCTTCTTTAGTTAAATTAATTAAAAAATTCTAAAATGTTAGTTGATATACATAATAAACAGCACAGAAAGATCATTGAATCCAGCATTATTTCTAATTATAATACTATCAAATAGAGACCCACTTTTTTCAACTTATCCCTGATATAAGTTTCATTTAAAAATTAATTTAAAGCTTCTAAAATGTTAGTTGAGATACATAAGAGATAACACAGAAAGATTGTTGTATCCAACATTATTTCTAATCCAAATACAATCAAATAAACACCCAGTATTTTTTTTGGGGGGAGGCGGGGTCAACCTATCTTTTTATTTAGTTAAATTAGTTCTAAATAGTTACAATATCTTAATTAATTTAAATTTATTATTTAATGAATTATACTCACTTTCTATAGTTTTAACATTTCCTGTCAACTACATTTTCTAAATTTGATTTTGATTACAAACCACAAGATGTTATTTTATTTTATATATATATATATATATATATATATATATATATTAGCTCCATAATTATCAACTTTCTCTTTTTTAGCCATCTTGGCAACACCTGACCTAAATCATGGACCTACACATGAGACAAGTCCTTGCCCACTTCATTTCAAGAGGTAAGTCTCTTCTCTCGCTACAAATAATTATCGACTTTCTCTGACAAGAAAAGATTGTTGGTATATGTTCATTAGAAAATGGTTTACTTGTATAATTTTCACATCTGTATTATTTGTGATTTTCTTTTTTTTTCTTCATTCCATGTCAAAGATTTAAAAGAATGAAGTTTACTTGGGGCTTTCTTTCTCTCCAATTGAAGATGCTCGAATCTGATGGCAAATGTAATGGCAGAAGGGAAATTACTTTTATATAATTTTGACTCTGTTCTCTATTAATAATTATAGGGCAGCTGATTGTGAGGATGAAACTTTACTACTCTCTAATAATTGGCCTATGAGACTACAAGAAGATGCTAATGTGTGTATATAACCATGACTCACCACAAGTTATATATCTATCTATCTATCTATCTATCTATATATATATATGTTTGTGATACTTCTCATATATATATATATATATATATGCGTATGTGTGTGTATGTGCATATATCAAGGTGTATTAAAAAAGTATTGAGATTTTTTGTAATTTTTGACACACCTTGTATTCTGAAAAAAATAATATTCCATTCATTCTTTATTTCTATCTTGGTAAATACAGCTTTAAACTTGTTACTTTTTTGCACGCACATTGTATTCGGAAAAAAATTAATGAATGGAATTTTTTTTTTTTTTTTTCAGAATACAAGGTGTGTCAAAGAGTACAAAAAAATCTCAATACTTTTATACCTTTTTTTAAAAATCTAAATAGATCCAAATAAAAATAAAATGCCATCCTAATTTTTCAGAAACTTGTATATTCATTATATACACGTTGTGTGTGTAATGAATATACAAGTTTCTGAAAAATTAGGATGGCATTTTTATTTTATTTGGATCTATTTTTAGATTTTTAAAAATTTTGTTTCATTTTTTTTGGGGGGGGGTAAAATCACCAAATCAACAAAAACTTAGCATGGGTTTTTTCATTTTTTATTTTTATTTTTTATTCTATTTCAATTTTATCATTTATTATTTTACCTAGTCAACATAAAAAATATTTTAATTCCATTTTTGACTCTAATCAAACAATCAACATAGGATGGCGTTTTTGATTTTTTTTTCTTTTCTCTTTCTTTCTTTTTTCTTCTTCTTTTTTTCAACTTTGTTCTTTTTTTCTTTTTTTCTTCTTTTCCCTTTTTTTTCTTACTATAATCACCAAATTGACACAAAAAAAAAGAAATTTTTAAACTTTTCAGTTTATTTATTTAGATTTTTTTTGCCATGATCAAAAGTCAATTTTAAAATGACATTCATTTGTTGCAATAATCTCAGACTTAGAGTCAAGTCACATTGAAAGCACTGTTTCCTGCTAGATACCAAAGTAAAGCAACAATAAGCCTGGTCAATACTTAGATGGGTAACTATTTAAGCAATGGCAGGTACTGTAAGAAACCGAATTCTCTGAATTATTAATTGAATTAGTAACTAGATTCATGAAAACAGTCTCAACATATGTATCAGTAAACCAATGAGTGTTATTGATAGATTATCGAACATATGGAAATTTGATCTCTTTGATAGAATAAAATAAGAATTCTTCCAAGGTGTAGCCATGTCAGTACTATTGTATGTATTGACCCAACCCTTCCACACAAGCAGGATGCAACACAAGGTCAATTTTTAAGCAGAGTTTAACTGGTTGGAAATCAAACTTTTCCTCTTTCCCTAGACTGGTTATTATACCAATGTTAAAGAGCCTAGTCTGACCTACTATTTACCTATAGCTGGAGGGGGAATAGTTGAATTCATACCTTTTGGCAAGGGTATTAGCGATATGTGAAATGCAGACAGCCTTGTCCAGGATTTGAACTCTGTTCATTTCCTACAATGATAACCATTACACTACAATCACCTCCTTGTAGAAGAACAGAAGTCGTACTATTTGACCTATAATTGTGAAAATGAGGGGGTTCATACCTTTCCCAAGGGTATTAGAATGAAAGAGAATGTAATAGTGTGACTAGTTTGAACTAACTCACTACAATGTTGCAGTCCAGCACTTTAGCTGCAGTGCTACAGGGATTCCCCCATGGACTCTGTGTGTGTGTGTATAACTTTTAGAATGCATTTGTTGCTCGAAGCAATATGTAGGGAAATCAGAATAGCTTTTCAATCTTTTAATAAATAACAATGGATACAGGATAAAATATTTAGATTATAATAAACGCTTAATTGAGCATTTTTAACAGACATGCTGAATTCAATATTATAGAGGAAAATAAAATAAAATTTACCAGACCCCACATTAATTTTAGGAAACCCAAAAATTGATGGCATTATTTCTTGAAAGTCTTATTCAAATGGAATCAAAAACAAATTTCATTACATTCTACTTCTCACTTATTAATTTGTTTTTGTCCGTCTTTATGAGATGAGGTGGGAAATTAATAATTTTGATATTTCGGATTCTTGTCTTCGTCTTTATTTTAGTATGTATAAAACGATGTTCAGGTCACTGTAACCTCAGGCCTTGTTTGAAATGAGAATGTCCTAAAAGATATAATAGGTTAAGGATTATATGGAAATCTGTTCTCTTTGATAAAATAAAACAGGAATTCTTCCAAGCTGTAGCCAAATTAGAACTACTGTATGGTTGGGCTACTTAAACTTTAACAAAATCCTTGGAGAAAAAGCTTTTGGTAACCACACAGGGATACTGCATGCTGTTCTGGACAAATCCTGGAAACAGCAACCTACAAAACAGCAGGTTTGCGGTCACTTGCCCCTGTCATGCAGACCATCTGAGTGAAATGAACAAGACATGCTGGGCACTACTGGAGAAGCAGGGGCAAACTCATAAGTGACATTCTTTTATGGACTCCTACACTTGGAAACCAAGTAGGACAAGCAAGAAATACTGGGCACTGCTGGAGAAGTAAGGATAAACTCATAAGTGACATTCTTTTATGGACTCCTACACATGGACACGCCAATGTAGGCTGATGATCAAAAACTTCATCAGTTCTGTACGGACACAAAAATCTGTGCTGATGACCTACCGAGAACAAGGGTTGATAGGGGTGGATGCCAAAAGAGTCGAGCACAACTTGAGCATGATGATGATGATGTACTGTTTCTTTGTCTTTTTTATTGTATGTAGTAAGTCATTTCCTTGTTGTACTATTTTCATCTTATTGTTTACCTGGCAACAGCGATGGTTAATAGGGACGGATTACAAGAGCGAGACAAAGGAATCTATGTTATCAGTTGGACTTTATGATGATGATGATGATGATGATGAAATACTGTTTCTTTGTCAAAATCTTATATTGATCAATCATGTGTGGATACTAGGTACCTAGAGTAAGGGACGGATAGCAAGAGAGAGTCAAGGGAAGCAATGTTGTTAGCATGCCTTGATGAACATGATGATAAACATCTGTAAGTGAATCAGTCAACATCAATAGCTGGGATGTGGAATATAAGTTCAGTTTTCATTGTGGGGTCTGGATTATATATTTGATTCACTTGGATTAGTTGAACAATTGTCCAAGATGGGATAAAAAAAAAATGCTAAAAAGCAAAAATAGAATATGCCCTGTCACTTGGGGCTGTAGAATACGACTGCACCTCTGCAGAGAGGTAAATCCCCCCCACCTGTTCGCCATAGGTGGCAACCTGTGATGATTAGGGATGAAACCCTGGTGGCTGAGCAGTCCATGACACTCCACTTTGGCCCTTACTTATGGCTAGACAGGCGGTCAGAAAAGCTCCCTTTGATCATTTGGTCACGTAAAGCCCTAGTACCTACATGATTGTCTCAATCCTATTGCCTTTAAGGCAAGCCCCAACCCTTTTTATCATATGGGTGCTAGATGATGGCGGCTGTTGGTCTTAATGTTTAAACTCTATCTGAAGCCGAAGTTTCAGTTCGGGAGCTCAGGTAAGTGTGGAGTACCCCTTCATCACCATTACTCCCAGGTCCACTCTGACCCAGAGTGATAGTACCCGTCAAAGGTTAGACAGAAAAAAAATGTTTAAAAAATTGAGTTTAAAAAATAATAAATTGAGTACCCATCAAGAATGAATAAAACAAAACGTCTTCGGCATAAAATAACCCAACAGGGATTGATATGCCATAAAACCCAACCAACCAACCAAAAAATAGAATAAGGAAAACTATCAAAAAATGAATTACACTTTTGATTCCACATTCAAAAACACGAATTAAAATTTGCTACACATGGGAGATAACTCGTGTTTTAAAAGGAAAATATTTGGAGTTACTTCCCTTGAATAAATTTCTCTTTAACAGATAAATATGCCGTGAATAATTGTTCAGATAAATTAATTTCTAGTGTTCTAGATGATCCGTGAAACTGTTGGATTCCGGTTGTAACAGTGGTCCATGATGATATTGATCCTTCTATTTTGAAAGGAGTGAAATATTTTAATTAGTATTTCATAATTATTTTCATTAAATTGAGAATTAGGATTAATACAAAAATAACATTCAGCACAAATGCAGACCCCCACATAATTATCATTCAGTTGCAAATTGGACTGGAAATTATTTTATTCCCTAAGATAGAGTATTTCAAGTGTATTGCTCTAATAAGAATCTTGCTACAATCTGCTGTTTTTGCTAGGTGACGACCGCCAACTAAAGTGTAAACACAACACTCTCCTATATAAGGGATGGAGCACTCTATGGCGACCTTTACATACATACAGATGTGTGTATTAAAACAGTTAAAATCCCCTTCACATTCTGAAGGTGACAATAGCCAAGCGGTTAAGCTGTCCGACTGATGCTGAATCGATTGGGTTTCTATCCCAGCTGTAGGTAGGTAGCTTACAAATGTCTAGCCACACTGAAGAGATAAGTCAAAAACACGTTCTGTGGATGATTATATATATATATATATATATATATAAAGTGGACTGTTCATGTCTGAAGCCACCCTAGCACAACACCATGAAACTAAGAGGTCTAGAAGAAAGCAGCAGCAACAAAGCACCGGCACATCAACATCTTCAAATGCGACATCTGTGGTTGAGAATGTTTTTCAAACATTGGACTTCACAGTCACAAAGGCGCTGTAACTTCAGGGGCACAAAAACTTTATTATAGTCTTCCGAGACTGAAATGCCAATATATATATTTACTAACCCCTCCGCACGAGCAGGATGCGACACAAGCGGAGTTCAGCAGGTTTGAATTCAGAGTTTTCCTTCTCCTAGACCAGTTACCTAGCCATGGTTAAAGAACCCAGCCTGCCCTGCTATTTACCCATACCTGGAGGGAGAGTAGGATTCATAACTTTCCCAAGGAAATGCCAATATAGACTTCCTTGGAATGAGACAGTGAGAATTTTTTTTTTTTAATTGAACAACCAATCTCAATACTTTTTGAACGAAACCCAAGTACAACAGCCTCCATATTTACTTTTTCTATTTTCTAATCAGTAAATTCATCTCAAAGTTAAAATTTGAGAGTGCCAAAGATATCTATATATTAATACTCATGTTCCTTAATTGTATGGCCGTTATCATCTTGCAACACCCTCTGGTTAAAAATGAAACTGTCCAGATCATCTAAGATGAAATGAAAAATGTAAATCCTGATTATCTGGTGTTGCTTATCTGACGAATTCTTATTTCTTATGAGTTTCATCACTTCAGCTAAATAAGGAACCATCCTGTTTTTGTTAGAAAGAAAAAAGGGAAGAAAAAGGACATGCTGCACAGAAAAAATATAAGAAAGAAAGAAAGAGTAGGGGAAAGATAGAGAGGAATAGAGAGAGGGGAATATGCAGAAGCAATAATGCTAATCTGTTTCAATCAAACATAATGAAAAGATGAAAAAAGAAAAAGAAATGATTGAGAGAGATTTAAATCAAGATTATCATACTTTTTACATATTGAAGTATTTTGCAATAGCGCTTAAGTAAACATATCAAACGTTGTAATAATTAAATCATCATACTATGGTATATCCACAGGTCCTGCTAGTCAAGATTATTATACTTTTACATATTGAACTATTGCAATAGCTCTTAAGTAAACATATCAAAGGTTGTAATAATTAAATCATCATACTGTGGTAGATCCACAGGTCCTGCTAGTTATTTTTAATACTAATAATTTTCATAAAATTATATGGCTTCAAGTAATTATTCTTAATAAAATAATTTGCACAGTTATATTTCATGTATTCCAATTGAAGAATAATCAAAGTTCCAATTACCGTCGAATTGGGAAGACATGGCAACAAACGATTGTAACCCAATACAAACCCGAATAGTTGCAAAGTCTACTGCAGAATGATAGGGTATTTATAAAACTCCACAATATCATTCAAATCAAGCAGCCAATCAAAACTCAAGGAATGGAATCACCCAAATTCATGAATGGATCATTCTTGATTTCTATATATACCAACTGTCTTGGACACTTTTTAAGTTGTACTTAGTTAGCTGCTGTTATTCAAACCAACAGTAGACTAACTAACTTCAGTACCAATCAAATACAAATAATTTTCAAACATATCTATTTAACCCCTAAATGGGACCCTAAGAGGTCCTACCACCCCTGGTAATAATGGTAACAAATGATTATTCCACACTTTCTAGAACTCCTGTATTATGCTAAAAGCCTCTGATGAAGTTGTAATAATTAAATTATCATACAATGATATATCCACAGGTCATGCTAGTTAAAAGAAATATGACACTGTAGTTCCAGCCTCAATGAGGAGTTTCAGGGGTGCTTCAACCAATGGAAAACTCATGAGAACAAGTTTGTTTGATGCTAAAAGGAACATTTTGAAGTGAATTAAAGTTTTATTCATCGATCATTTCTGTTTTGGTAGATACAGCTTTTATCTCAATATTTTTTGAACACACATTAAAAGTCGATGTTCCAGTGACTCCTGCTCCCATTTGCAGGGTTCAGGAGTAGTACACACCTACCCACCATGGTTTGGTTGGGTTTCTTTATTTAATGGCATATCCACCTTTGTGGGTCATTTAATGCCAAGGCCACCATTATAGAAAAACAGCCGTGGTATTATTTAATCTGTTGTAATAGAATATTCCACACTTTCTCTCACCCATGTGGTTTGACTATATATATAATGAGCATGACACTATACTGGGCTGGCTTCGGGGATTAATAGCGTGCCTCACTATTCCTTATCTGTCTTATTGTATTTCCCTGCAATAAAACCCTTTACCTTAAATCTATGAATGTGTTGACTGGCCCTCCCACTCGATTACAACCTTGTCTGATTGTATCCCTTTTAAGGACACAACAATTATTGTTGTTGTAATGGAATAGTCCACACTCTCTGTCTCACCCATGTGGTTTGACTATATATATATATATATTGAGCACGACATTATACTGGGCTGGCTTTGAGGATTAGTAGTATGCCTCACTATTCCTTGTCTTTCTTGTTGTATCTCTCTGCAATAAAACCCTTTATCTCGAATCTATGAACGTGTTGACTGGTCCTTCCACGACTACAACCTTGTCTGATTGTATCCCTTTTAAGGACTGAACATAATCCATAGCTAGGGGAATGATGGAATTCATACCTTTCCCAAGTGTATTAGTCCAAAAGTGAATGTAATACCATGACTGGATTACAAACTCACTTACTATGGTGCTGCAGTCCAACACATTTGTATTACAATATACTTTAACGTTCATATTGTAGAATACAAGGAAAAAAATTCATATGAAATTAAACATATTTTTAAACATGTGTTTAACACAAGTGGGCATGTCTACAAAGTCAGAAAACAGTTTTCAGAAATATTTTTTCACATTCAGAATTGCTGAGACATGAAATGAACTACCTGCATCAGTTGTTAGCTGCCAAGACACTGCATCCTTCAAAACCTCCATGTTTCCTGGAATTTAACAACACTGTACCTGTTATCCCCCCTCCATATATACACATACATACAAGGTGTTTCAAAAAAGTATCGAAATTTTGTACTTTTTGACATACCTTGTATTCTGAAAAAAAATAATGTTCTATTCATTCTTTATTTCTATCTTGGTAAATACAGCTTTAAACTTGGTACTTTTTTGACACACCTTATATTCTGAAAAAAATTAATGAATGGAACGTTTTTTTTTTTTTTTTCAGAATACAAGGTGTATCAAAAAGTGCAAAAAATCTTGATACTTTTTTTGACACACCTAGTATATCATGACTATATGCTGTTCATTTTCCTGACATTAATACATTATTCTATGTACTATACATAAAACTTTGTTGAGTTGTAGTGCACCTGAGCACTGTATGAAATAATTTCATTATGATCATTAGCCCCCCCACCCCTACCTAAGGGGTTGATACAGCATCCATGAAGAAGAGTGAATTGGCTAATTATATACAAATATTATTTTGAGTGATCTTAGTGCTAATTTTATATTCATAATTTTTATTAGACACGCATGGCCTATTCTCTAAAGTAAGGGAAATCTTGGCATCTGAAATGGAGACCTTACGATAAAAATAACCTCTCAAGGTTAATATACCATTAGAAAATGAAACCAAACGAAATTTTAGTCATATTTGTATTTGAACGGCCATTAAACACCAGCTGCTGCCACCTGTTGAATAAATGTGAAACTACAAGAGGAGGAGGATCACTCCGGCTAGTTTTGACTAACAAGAAAAAAGGCCCTTTGGTTTAAATTTAGATTTTTCCTTCTCCTAGACCAGTTGTCATATTAATGTTAAAAAGCCCATTTTGAACTACTATTTACTGATAGCTGGTGAGAGAAGAGGTGGATTTTATACGCTTGTCCAAGAATTGAACTTGGCTCACCAGTCCATTTCCTTCAGTAGTAATGATATTAGGTTTACCAACCACTGCACAAGCAAGATGTGACACGAGGTCAATTTCTTAAGCAGAGTTTAACAGGTTTGAATTCATAGTTTTCCTACTCCTAGATCAGGAGCCATGTCAATGTTAAAGAGGCCAGTCTGCCTTGCTATTTACTCATAGCTGGAGAGAGAACAGTTAGATGCGTACCTTTCCGAATGGTATTAGCATTATGTGAAATGCAACTGGCATAGCTTAGTTTGTAGAGTACCTGGCTAGGAATTGCAAGGGTTCAGTTTTGATACCAGTCCCCATCAACTCAGAGCATGAGTATCACAGCTTGGGTAATCTGATCTGTGCAGTAAAGTGGGGTGCTGATGGTAGGTGTGGCGCTCCACATCAGATATAAAAACAATCTCCCTGATCTAGTGCTAGTGAAAAGGGGATAAATCCGCTCACTGCCTGGTTGATACTGACACTAGGCCACTATACCCACATATACTTTGGTGTCATACCCAAGCCAGCCTATTCTTGGGTGAAAGGAATCTTAGCCCCACTGACAGGGTATTGAACAGTCTGGTATCAACAAGAGGAGGGCAGGCATAAAAACAGGAATATTTATATTTGGTAGAACCAAATCTATCTCTTCTCATTAGGGTTCATTCAGCTCAAAGGGATTTATAAATGCAAGCTTAATTAGCACTGACAGGGACAAGTTAAAAGAACTTCATTTATACTAGGGTGAATCAAAGATTTTGCATTATTTTGGAATGTATTTATCAACACCTTTTTAAGTGGAGTTTAACAGGTTTAAATTTAGATTTTTCCTTCTCCTAGACCAATTGTCATATTAATGTTAAAAAGCCCATTCTGAGAACTTCATTTATACTGGGGTGAATCAAGAATTGGACTTGGCTCATTTCCTTCAGTAGTAATGATATTAGGTTTACCAACCACTGCACAAGCAAGATGTGACACGAGGTCAATTTCTTAAGCAGAGTTTAACAGGTTTGAATTCATAGATTTCCTTCTCCTAGATCAGGTGCCATGCCAATGTTAAAGAGGCCAGTTTATTCTACTATTATGGTGATTTGGGCCACAAAATATTGTGGTTAAGGTGATAACATAAGTTAGTAACAGGAAGCACATGAAAAAACTTGGACTTTTGAAGAATATTGTTTGGTTTGGTTTGGTTTTACGGCATATCAACCTCAGTGGGTCATTTAATGCCGATAAAGTTTGGAAATAAATCAATTCTTAATGGATAATACAATTTTTTTATAAATACATTTTTCTATTTAACCCATAGATGGGACCCTAACAGGTACTACCACTCCGGATCAGAGTGGACCAGGGAGCAATGGTGATGAAGGGGTGCTCCACATTCCCCAAACCTCCAAAACTGGAACCTCACCATCAGATAGAGTTTAACGTCATTCTCAGGACATGTAGACCCTCAGTCACCGTCTTCTAGCACCCATATGATAAAAGTGTTGGGGCTTGCCATAAGGGCAATAGGGTTGGGGCAATCATATAGGTGCTAGGGCTTGACATGGCCAGTCGATTGATCGGAGGGGGGAAGAATATTGTATTATATTCATATATAAAGAAAATACTAGCTTCGGCAGTACATATACTAAAATTGAAACAATACAGAGAAGATTAGCATGACCCCTGCGCAAGATGACAGGCAAATTCGTGAAGCGTTTTACATTTTTTTTTTCTTTTGAGGCGTGTGGTCTAATGGTTAGAGTCGTAGGAAATGAACTCGTCAACGCGAGTTCAATTCCTGGATGAAGTTGTTGGCATTTCACTTGGCGCTATAATACCCTTAGGAAAGGTATGAATCCAATTCTTCCTCCAGGTATGGGTAAATAGCAGGGCAGATTGGACTCTTTAACCATGGCTAGGTAACCAGTCTAGGAAAAGGTAAACTCTGAATTCAAACCTATTAAAACTCTGTTTAAGAAATTGACCTTGTGTCGCATCCTGCTCATGCGGAGGGGTTGGTAAATATATAGGTAATTTATGAGGAAGTGCGTCCCGGTCTCCTGCCTCAGAAATTGCTACCCGGTGACTATTAAAATAACGTCCCCAGCTATGTCGTTTCAGATTTTCTTTTATTCATGTTTGTTTAATGTCTTGTTTTTAGTTTAAATAAACAAGAATTACGACAAAAAAGAAGCGACACCCCACAAATACATTTACTTGTAGAAATATCTATCTATCTATCTCCATTTGTTCATATCTATCTATATTATTTTGTTTATCTATCTATCTCAGTCTATTCCAAACTATATATCCATCTTCATATCTAAACAAGAATTACGACAAATTTCTATAAATGAACAAGAATTATGACAAATTACGATAAATAAATAAGAATTACGCCAAAAAAGAGAAGCCCCCCTCTAAAATACATTTAACGCCCTAAGCTGGTTGTTTTCTTTCAAGTAACACTGACATAGCTGGGACGTTATTTTAATAGTCACCGGGTAGCAATTTCTGAGGCAGGAGACCAGGACGCACTTCCTCATAAATTACCAATATATATGTAAAGAAAATACAATTGTAATATTTTCAGTTGCAAACAAATTGTTCTGCTTGTGGCTATATTATTTTATATGAATAATGGTGACAAATCAGTGTTCCAGGTTTGAACAGAGGTTTGTCTATATTGTCTTATATAAATATAAATTAATATTAGCCCACTTAACTGAATTTATTTCTATAAATATAAATGCTGCATCTTTTGGAATTTGTTTATAACAAAAATTATTTTAATCTCACAAAGATATGTTTTGAAGCTGTTTAAAATGGTGACAAATCAGTGTTCCAGGTTTGAACAGAGGTTTGTAATCAAATTTTTGGTGGCTGAGAAATCCAAACCATGAGAAATTTACAGAAGAAGGTGTGATATATAAAGAAAAGCATGTTTTAGTAAAAGAAAAAAAAGGTTTACAAATGGGCTAAATATGGTTTTTCCACTCTAACCCTGATTTGAAAAAAACCTCTGTGGAGTGAAGACACAATGACTCTCTGGTAAAGAAAAAGTTTCGGCTGCAGCAGTGAGTAAAAAACATGCTGAAAGTCTTCTGGGACATGAAAGGATCCATCACTTCTGATTTCCTTGAAAAAGGTGCAACTGTAAACAATGCTTCCTATTGTCTATACCTCAGGCAAAATTCACCTTATTGACACTCTTCCAAGACATGAAAGGACCCATGACTCTCTTCCAAGACAGGAAAGGACCCATCCCTATTGATTTCCTTGGAAAAGGTGCAACTATAAATAGTGCTACCTATTACCAATTGCTTCTGCAAAATTCACCTTCATAGTTTTATCTTTTTTTATTCAATTTATGAAATGTAACCCAATTCTTTCATTGATAATTGAAATTCTAAATTTGTTCATATATTTCAGCCTAGAAATATTTAACATATTTCACCTGATCAGTAATTAATATTTGTTTCTGAAATGGATCACAGCTGAGATGAAAACTGAGAAATTCAGAAAAAAAGCTGAACTAAATTGAGAAATTAAGAGAATCATTTCAAGCGTATAATCCTACTCTTTGGATATCTTAAGAAAATTCCAAAATTTTGGAGAATACCTTGAATATTTGGCAGTCTCTGTTCTGCTCGGGAGGATGGATTTATCCTGTAAACCAATTAGCTCATTGGAATGATCTACCAAGTATTCACCTTCCTCTCTTTCTCTCTCTCTCTCTCCCTCAAGGCATTGGGACATTATCTCTCTCTCAAGCATTGGGACATTCTCTCTCTCTCTCTCTCTCTCTCTCTCTCTCTCTCTCTCAAGGCATTGGACATTCTCTCTCTCTCTCTCTCTCTCTCTCTCTCTCTCAAGGCATTGGGACATTCTCTCTCTCTCTCTCGGCATTGGGACATTCTCTCTCTCTCTAGGCATTGGGACTTATTGTGCTCAACTCTTCTTTTCCTGTAACCTATTAGATCATCAGGGGGAAATGCAGAGTATTTTCCTTTATGGCAACTCTCAGGGCAATGGAGGGGGTACTTGAACTCAGTATATCCATTTCCTACAGTGATAACCATTACACTACAAGCACTTTTCTCATGACCTATTAGGTTAGATGGGTGACCTACCAAGTATTCCCCTTCATAGCATAATTAGGGTCAGGTTGTAGGTGACACAAGAGAAATTTGTTTATGTCTACATTTAGATTGATTAGGGTCAGGTATATATATATACATATAAGTTTAAATGCCGATGTAATCCGGTCCGTACATCCTAGAGACTTGAAATTAGAATAAAACAGCATGTTCAACGTACACTACGCAACACCATTGCTACTACATCCGAGCATTCCCAAGCATATGATTCGGCCATAGCCGAACACTTGTCATCTATAAATGCTTGTAGGGCCGACTATACTGACGAGTGAATCTCGGTCTTGCACAGAGCTCGGTCGAAGCAGCACCTAACCATTCTTGAAGCTGCTTATATTTCATTCTTTCGCCCCACTTTGTGCAGACAAAAACCCAAACACTCCCTTTACTTGTTGGGAGACATCTCCAATCCTGGTTTGACCTGAGGGTTTATATATATATATTACCCCCCCCCCCGGCTCACCTCCATTCGTTCTTAAAGATATTTTCTTATACAATCTGACTTTATATACTTGAAAAAGAACTGGTCGAAAAGGTCTTCGTAATCCCCAAATTTTATATTTTATTTTCGTAATAAAATATTACCATCTTATAACTTGTATGATCTCCCTACATACATATGATTCTCCAATTTTAGTAATATATAAGTTTTCCTGTACCAAAATTTATTATATATATATATATATATATATATATGTGAAAATAAAATGGAAATTAATCCGACAGTATGAATATGATAAAATGAAAAAACAAAAGATGTTTACAAACTGAATGGGCTCATCCAAACCGTTTGGTTGTATATGCGCATTTTTGATTGATTCCAACGTTTGACTAGCAGCGTTCTGTTTTGCTAACGGTCATCCGACCCACGTGCGGTCGATGCATGATATTACGAATCCGGTGTTGCTTTTTTAAACCGTTGAGAGAAAGGCCCCGAAACGGTTTGCACACTCTCTCCTGATGAGCCCATTCAGTTTGTAAACATCTTTTGTTTTTCATTTTATCATATTCATTTTAACTTTTCCATTGCAGTGGCATTAGTAAATAATCCAAAAGTGCTCAATATATTTAAAACATAGAGCAATAATAATAATATTAGTATTTTTTCTCTTCTAATATCATGTATATATATATATATATATATATATATATATATATGTACATATAAGAGGGTGATGTACCAGGGAATATGATATTGAGTTAGTCACAAATTCGACCATCAATAATAAACCAGATAAGTAGGGTTATATAAAATGTAAGAGTGCTCAATAATAAAATAAAATAATTCATTACAGTTAACCCTAATGATCCTTGGGTGAATCTTAAGTAGGTTTTCTACCTATAACTTTTACTATCTCTCTGTCCCCCTCTCTCTTATATATATATATATATATATATATACAGAGAGATGCTGATAGGTACGCGTTCTGCGTCCTTGACGCACAAAAATCTAAAAGGACGTAGTAAAATCATATCCATGCATCCCAGTGTTTTCTTTTTTCTTCCTTCACCATTTCAAGCTAACTGTAAATACATTTTAATAGTTTCTTAGAAACTAATTACACAGGTTAGTTACAAGGTAGGATATAGATGTCTTTAGTTGGGACCCATAAATTTTCCCTGGGACTCATGCCAAGCCATTATGCGTGTCCCAGGATGCACTAAATTCAAAACCTATTAGCATCACTGTGTTTGCATTGTGTATATATATATATATATAGTGATGCTGATAGGTTTTATTATTTAAAATAATATGCAAACAATATATTTCCCATGTATCAATCATATTGCCTGCAAAATTCTGACAATATACAAATGTCAATATCGGCACCACATTTCATTTTAGAATTGAAAATTGGAAGGTAACAAAAATGATAACAATATCCAAAAAACATGTTTATCTACTAAAAGTATTTACAAAAGTTTAAAAGTCTAAAATATAAAATCAGTTGTATCAACCCAATAAATACTTTTTTATTAGAGAATAATGTAGATATAATGCATTTTTTTCCAAACATAAAGAACATTTCTTAAATTTTAATAATTCTTTCATTATTATAAACATTAAATAAATATTATGATTATATATATGTTATGGAGATTCAAATTTAAGAGATGTTCTTAATGTTTTGACAGGTTTAAATCGACATTACTCGGCGAATTTTTCGAATTGGAAGTTCAATTTTGAGGGATTGTCTAACTTTAACCTAGTCTACACCTGTACAAAATTTCAGAAAAATTGAAGGGAGTGGGTGACAATTTTATTTTTTTCTGGATGATTTGACATGGAATTGCACATATATAATCTGTGTGTATGTATGACAGCTCCTAGGTAAGTTGAATGTCGTTTTAGATAGAGCAATACATGAGCCTCAAAGAAGATTTGTTGACTACATAAAGAAAAAAAAAAGTGACCCAAGCATCTTCTTTTTTTTTTTTGGCAGACAGTCTGTGACACACATTTTCTGATAACAGGGGGACAGGAGTGTGACAAGTAGAATTTATCTACCTACCCCCGCCCACCCCCTCTTACTGTTAATTAAAGAGTCCCTTTGAGACTAACTGCCCAATTGAACCTCTATTCAACCTTAATAAAGACCGATGAAAATTACACACTTTTTTTGTTGGTACAATTATATAGTTCAACGACTGACTTATTGTCGTTCTCATGATTAACAGAAAATGAAGCCTTTAAGTCTTTAACCCCTTTATCTACCAGGTGCACTGCAGGTATCAAATGCTGCACACCTTCCGCTGCAACAATCAAAGTCTGCAGACTGAAAACCATACTGTTCATCCCTTGCAGATGAAGACATGAGAAAACAATATGATATTTCAATTTATGAATAATGCATTGGGAGTTATTGAGGATATATGCTATGTGAGAATATATATGTGTGTTGTGGTGTGTGACTACATATGTAATGTGTACAGATATATATATAATGTGTGCATAGGTGTGTGTGAGTACATATGTTATGTGTGTGTGAGTGAGTGAATTCATATGTATGTGAGTGAGTATATATATATATATATATATATATATATATATATTATATTTTGCCGAGTTTATTGTCATGATTATTCTCAATAATTATCAAATTTTATATGATATACGCATTGTAATTGCCTTCAAAAAAATATAAACAATAATATATATATATAAATATATATGTGTGTGTAACATGAGTGTGAAACTCGGTAGAGCTCTTTAGGAGTGACTTAAATTAACTTTCACTGCCAGCAATGATCGTCTGGATCTCTCTGGTAAACGTAAAAAATATATAAAAAAAACGTATGTATTTAATAGTTTAAACACCACCATTTTACAAATAGCTGAGAGGTTAAGAAGTCAGGCAGTTGGATTTCACTCCTGGACATAGGCAGTTGTTCACTGAAGAGGTGTGAAACACCGAAACGTGGTGTCTGTGGATGACTTATATATATACACACACACATATATACAGTGTGTTTGGGAGAAATTTGACAGTTTCATTAGGAAAAAGAAAAAGTGCTTGGTAACTACAAAATTTAATGGATTGTAAAGAAATTCAACAGGCATGGAAGTTACACTACTGTCAACAAGTTTCCCTCAAAATAATTGCCATTAGCATCAATCATAGCCTTAATCCTGCTCCGGAACCTGGAGCAAGTTAATCTTACAGTTTCCCTTGAAAGGGTCTCAAAAACTACCTTAATTTTTGTCGATTAACTGGGCTTTTGTAGTACTGGCATGGCGATTGGTGTCTTTCTCAACAGCCCACATACATAATAATCCATGGGGTTAAGATCTGGGGAGTTCGGAGGCCAAACATTGGTACTGGTGTAGTTGTAAAAATCTGCCGACAACCATTTTTTACTTTTCCTAGATGTGTGACAGGGGCCAAATCCTGCTGCCATACAGATGGCCTACCATTTGCTACCCTTGTTATCCAGGGCTTGACTACTGTGTTTAGCAACTCCACATAGGCATCTGAGGGTCTTCCAACATTTTTTCTGCAGATTTTCAAGGAATTCTGCTATATGAAAGCAATCAGATCGTCTGTTACATTGCTTTCTTCTAGCCACAGCCTCATAATCTCCATTGCAATTCTCCAGTTCATTCCTGATTGTTTTACAGTATTCAGGGAGCATTGGGCAGCAACCATAATCTCCTTATTTTGATGGCCGATGCAGATTATCATGATACAAGTTATTCTCTTCCATGATTCAGGTGGGTTCCAGTCATCCATTCTGTCATCACATATATGAATTAAGAAGGGTCCAAGCTTTTAAATGATGTGTAGTGTGCGTCAATATCTCCAACCTACGAAAAAAAAAAAAAACAAATATAATTGTCAAACTTATCCTGAACACCCTGTGTATATATATATATATATATTGTGTGTTTTGGTTTTGTTTTTTGGATTTTTCAGCATGTCAACCCTTATTGGGTTATTTTATGCCAAAAACGTTTTGTTTCCTTTATTCTTGTTGGGTATTCATGATTCTCATCAACTGTCCTAATCAGCCATCAACCTAGGAAGGTCCTCCACATGGCATCAAGAATTCATGAAGAGCTGACTGATGTAGGTTTTTTTTTCTCATTGGCCTACACTAGTGTGCCCATGTGAACATCACTTATGAGTTTGCCCTTGCATGTCCAGCATGTCTTGTTCATCTTACTTGAATGATTTGTATGATAGGAGGTAAGTGGCCATACAGCTGCTTCTTTTGTTGGGTGCTCCTTCCAATATTTCTTAACAAAATTGTCCTTGTATTAATCATCATTTGAAATATCATTTTGGTTCTAATGTACTGGAATGCAAAAGATACAGAGTATGGTTTTCAGCATGCACACCTGGTTGCGCAGGGGGTGCATTTGATACCTGCACATCTGCTAGGAGGGGGGATTTTTAAATTGCTTTTTAATGATAAAATTTAATAAAAATAAGTAATTTGTAATAGCATTTGCTAAAGAGTGTTTTGCTGGAAACATTTAAAAAAAAAAAAGAAAAAAAAAGGGAATTGAGGCAAATATGAAATGTGCTGGTAAGTATTTATAGCTTAAACTGGTCAGATGTTGTCCATATGAGACACACATTCCTAATAAGAAGGAAATGCAAATTGAAATTTCTATTTCTTTTAAATTTACTCTGCTTGTTTATCAGTCATAAAATGTTACGGGGCGGTGGGGTGGGGGGGATGACATAAGATTTTTAAAAGATGAAGATTAAGAAAGAAAAAAAACTCAGAAAATAAAATGATACTGAATTCTTCAGACCATATGATCTTAAGGCACCTCTTTTGCGATTTCGATTCGTGGGGACATTTTTCGATTTACACCATCAAAATCCAGTTAATTGTTAACAGACGATTTTTAGAGTTTTTTTTTTTTAATTATAAAACTAACCCCTAACCAACAACTGTATTTTTACAGTGTAAATGAGAAAAGTGTCCCCATGAGTCGAAATCATAAAAGGGGTGCCTTAAGGTTATATGGTCCAATTCTTCTTCAAAGTAATTCAGACTGGTAAATAGTTTGAGCAAAATAATACAAAGAAATGACTGACTAAACACAATAAATCTTCATTTTAATCATTATTTATTCCATTTTTTGTCTCATGTTGTATTAAACTCAGTTTAAAACATAAAATATTATTTTGTTTTATTTTCCTAAATTTAGTGATAATGCAGTTTTTTCAGGGAGAGAAGTATATCTAAATTCGAATTTGGTTATTTATTTTTCCAAATATACCTGAATTATTACGTATTTCTTTCCTTAATTGCAAAGGTACACGATGGAATTTCTGAAAAAAATAAATATATAAATAAGGAAGAGAAGACAAAAGAATAGTACTTCATCATCATCATCCTCATCAATCCATACAGATAATAGGAATTCCCTTGATTCTCTCACAACCCATCCCTCACTCTTGGCACCCAGTATCCCCAAAGGGTTGATCAATGTAAGTTTTTGGGGGGATTTTATCTCTCTGCAGATGTGCAGTCATATTCTACAGCCCCAGGTGACAGGGCATATTCTATTTTTGATTTTTAGAATTTTTTTTATCCCTCTCGGACAATCGTTCAACTAATCCAAGTAAATCAAATATATAATCCAGACCCCACAATCAAAACTGAACTTATATCCTGCATCATATCTATTGATGTTGACTGATTCAGTTAAAGCATGCCAACACCACTGATTCCCTTGACTCTCTCTTGCTATCCATCCTTCACTCTTGGTAAGTTCTCTAGACGGTACCCAGTATTCACACATGATTGATCAATATAAGTTTTTGACAAAGAAACAGTACTTTATCATCATCACCATCCTCAAGTCATGCTGATAACACAGATTCCCTTGACTCTATCATGCCACCCATCCCTATTGATCATTGCAGTCATCAGGCACCAGAAAATAAACCCAGTCTCGGCCCTTTTAGATGAGGGGGCAGGTTCTTCCTGGGGGTAAGCCCCCATGGGATCACATGATTTATTTTACATTTTACAAATCCAGAAGCTGAAACTACTAGACAGAGGGCTTAAAGCCAGGTAAGTATGGATTGAAACAGCCTGAAAAGTCTAGCCACCATGAAGAGATGTGATATGTCAAAACAGGACTATGTGGATGACTATATATATATATATATATAAAGGCTAGTTTAGCTCAGTTGGAAGATTATTCATCTCAGAACCTCAAAAACAATCTATCTGGTCTAGTGCTAGTGAAAAGGGGATGAACTCACTCAATGTCTGAGTGATACTAATTCTTTAGGGTCCGGTTTAGCTCAGTCAGTAGAGCACCCGCCTAGGAATCACAAAGTTCTGGGTTTTATACTGGTCTTCAACAACTCAGCGCATAAATAGCACAGATTGGGTAATTTGATCTGTGCAGTATAGTGGGGACAATGCACTCGTTATTTTATTTAAAAACTTTTACATTTTTTCACGTCAGTTAACATTGAACCACATATCTTTGAGGCATAACACATATTCTCAAAGATACGTGGTTCAAAGTCAACTGACTCGAAAAATGTCAAAGCTTTTAAATAAAACAACTGGTGCATAATATTTTCTATTCATTGATATATCAACACTGAAAATTTCATTAAATTCGGTTAATTCCAAATTTTTTTTTTTTTTCTTTCAGCGGGGTGACATATGAGGGTGGAATTTAGGTTCATTAAGTTCGATTTAATCAACTCCCTCGCTGTTCAGTTGGTATCAACAGTAGGCCAATCCACCAACTTTACTTTTCTACTTTATTGTTCTTCTACAAGAATGGCTTTAGCATTAAATAACCTACATAGGTTGATATGCCATTAAACAAAGAGGCCAATCAAACCAGCCAGATGAGAAAAGATATTCCAGGCAGGAAAATGCACTTGAGAAAAAAAGAAAGAAAAAAAGTCAGTCTTATGCGTAGACACAGTTGCACTCATGTTGGACCAAGTGCAGTTCAGAAAGGGAATTGGGTGCAGTTATTCATGAAGATAAAAAAAAAGCCATCAGCAAGTCCATAGATTGGTTGCTTTTCACTCCTATTTGGTAATGGTCATTAGTGTTGTTTTGATTGACTCTAGTAGAGACCAAAAGAAAAGTATTTGTTTGTTAAGCCTTTTGAACTAGTGTCCTCATAAAAAACGATATATGTTCAAAGAATATTAGGACAATTACAAACATAGACACATACAGAAAGCCATATGTACATGGCTATTGACGTCAGTTAGTCTACTGTTGGTTTGAATAACAGCACCTAGCTAGGTACAACTGAAGCAGTGTCCAAGACAGTTGGTATATATAGAAATCAAGAATGATCCATTCATGAATTTGGGGGATTTGGGTGATTCCATTCCTTGAGTTTTGATTGGCTGCTTGATTTGAATGATATTGTGGAGTTTTATAAATACCCTGTCATTCTGCAGTAAACTTTGCAACTATTCGGGTTTGTATTGGGTTACAACCGTTTGTTGCCATGTCTTCCCAATTCGACGGTAATTGGAACTTTGATTATTCTTCAATGGCTTGCTTGTGTGTGTGTGTATACCTATACCTATAAGTGGGGAGTTGTCTAACAATCTTTACATATATAAAGGGCAGTTTGTGTATGTATGTCATTTATATTGTATTTTTTTTTTAATTGTAAATTATTGAATTAAAATTTCTTACTATATTGTTATATATTTACGGGAAGATTTTATGGGTGAGGATCTAACTTGTGATAAGTAGTAATGGATCTGCGAGACTGACTAAAAAAACCCCTCTGCCCAGGCGACTCCAGGTAGCCACTTCTAGTACATATATACAGGGCAGTTTGTGTGTATGTATGTCCGGGGGAAACTATGAAAATAAAACAATTAATGACAAAGTAAATATATACAAGTATATGCAATAGATATCACCAGTTCTTGCTTTTTGCACAAAAATTATGAAGATTGGATTTATATTTGAAGATATTTAAAAATTAAAATATACATAGAAATAGCATTGAAATTCTACTTAAAAATGTCCAGCATTTGTAAATCACAAAATTAAACAAATCAATACATCTAGGTCCCCCTCCTCTATTCAGGCGATGCTGGGTATAACATTTTGTTAGTCCAAGTGGTGCTACCATACAGTAGTAATGATACAGCTACAGCTTGAAAGAATTCCCATTTTATTGCAAGGAATCAATTCATTGCCATGGATAGCCCAAAGACCTGAAATAAATCCAATAGGGCACGTTTGGCAGCACATAGACCAAAAACTTTGAGAGCGTGTGACCAAATCATGTCAGTGCCAACCCTTAAAGAAACATGGCTAAAAATAAATGTAGTTTTTTTTTTTTTGTCTTTTTTTTTTTTTTAAGCATGAAAGAATAGTGAAACTAAAAATTCAAATGGTCAAATTTGTAATAAGAAAGGAATAAAAGACTAGACAAGGTTTGTGCATTTTAAAAGCTGTTTAATGGTGCAAAAGTGTTGCTAAAACTTATTGCTTTAGCAGTCTCAAGTCATATATATATATAAAAGTAACAGACTTGTCCTGCAGATGTTTTTACACACTGAAATTACAAAATTGAGTGAAAGTCAATGACCTCATTCATAAGATTTGTTTGTTTTTCACAGATGAATGACCACATTGTGTTGGATATTAGTTCTGGTATCATGTCTCTTATTCCACTAGTCTATTTTCTCAATTCTGTTCAGCTATATTACTTATATTAGTACTTAGATTTTATATAATTATTACTTATATTATTTACAGTCATAGGTATTACACTAAACTATATCTGGTGTGTGTGGGGGTCTATGGTGTAACGATTGTCGTCATAGGAAATGGACACTGAAACAGGAGTTTCAAATCCTTGACAAGGCTGGTTGCATTTCATATATATATATATATATATATATATACACACACCCACCCCGTAGGAAGTGCGTGGTGTAATGGTTAAAGTCAAGAGTTCAAATCCTGGACGTGGTAATTGCATTTCACTTAGCGCTAATACCCTTGGGAAAGGTATGAATTCTACTCTCCCTCCAGCTATAGGATAAATAGTAGGGCAGACTGGGCTCTTTAACCTTGGTTAGGCAACAGGGTATAGGAGAAGGAAAACTCTGAATTCAAACCTGTTAAACTCCGCTTAAGAAATTGACCTGCTCCTGTCGTGCGGAGAGGTGGTTTTTCCTTTTTCTTTCTTTTTTTTCTTTTTCCTTTTTTCTTTTTTTCTTTTTTCCTTTTTCTTTCTTTTTTCTTTTTTCCTTTTTCTTTTTTTTTTTTCCTTTTTTTCTTTCTTTTTTTTCTTTTTTCCTTTTTTTTCCTTTTTTTCCTTTTTTTTCTTTTTTTTTTTTTTCTTTTTTTCTTTTTCTCTTTTTTTCCCTTTTTTCTCTTTTTTTTTTCCTTTTTCTTTTTTTCCTTTTTTTTTTTTTCTTTTTTTTTTTTCTTTTTCCTTTTTCTTTTTTTTTTCTTTTTTCCTTTTTTTTCTTTTTTTCTTTTTCTTTCTTTTTTTTCTTTTTTCTTTTTTCTTTTTTCTTTTCCTTTTTCTTTTTTTTTCTTTTTCCCCTTTTCCTTTCTTTTTCTTTTTCTTTTTTCCTTTTTTTTTTCTTTTTCTTTCTTTTTTTCTTTTTTTTTTTTTTTTTTCCTTTTTCTTTTTTTTCCTTTTTCTTTCTTTTTTTCTTTTTCTTTTTTCTTTTTTTTCTTTTTTCCTTTTCTTTCTTTTTTTTTTTTCCCTTTTCTTTTTTCCCTTTTTCTTTTTTTTTTTTTTTTTTTTTCTTTTTTTCTTTTTTTCTTTTTCTTTCTTTTTCTTTCTTTTTCTTTTTTCTTTTTTCTTTTTTTTTTCTTTTTTTTTTTTTTTTCTTTTTTCCTTTTTTTTCTTTTTTTTCTTTTTTTCTTTTTTTTTCTTTTTTCTTTTTTTCTTTTTCCTTTTTCTTTTTTTCTTTTTTCTTTTTCTTTTTCTTTTTTCTTTTTTCTTTTTTCTTTTTCTTTTTTTTCTTTTTCTTTTTTCCTTTTTTTTTTTTTTCTTTTTTCTTTTTTCTTTCTTTTTTTCTTTTCTTTTTTTTTTTTCTTTCTTTTCTTTCTTTTTCCTTTTACTAAATCCTGATGAAATTTTCTTTTTCTTTCTTTTTTTTTTTTTTTTTACATTTGGTTCCATCGTTAGAGCATCTACCTAGGAACCACAAATCTTGTTCACTGGTCTGCAACCAGAAGTTAGAAGCCTTTCTCGTTTTCCATTTTCTGGTATCTGATTCAGTAGGTCATTCTACACTACCAAATGAAATTCCATTGCAATCCATTCTGTGGACCAACCCTGATAAGATAGGCTGCCCTATTAAGTCTGGTCAGATTAAATGGTATTTGCAGATATGTTAGCGAGTAATCCTAGGAAGAATTTTTTCTTTTCCTTTCCTGCACTCAAACTGAAAAAACAAAAAACAAATACAAACACTACTTCATTCTTTTCTTTTTTTTTACTTTCCTTTAAAATCTTATTATAATGGAGATTCAGTGTCTGTCTAATATATCTACAAAGGTCATTAAATAAATATAGGGAATTTTTGGGACAAAAAACAATATATATATATATATATATTCCATAAATGTAAACGTAAACTCTACATTTTTTAGAATTGGTTTATAGCAAAAATTATTTAAATCTCGCAAAAATATATTTTCAGGCTATTCAGAATTGCAGCAAATCAAAGTTTTCCTGGTGTGAACAGAGATCTGCCATCAAACATTTGATAGATATGAGGCAAACCATGTGAAATTCACAGAATAATGTGTGATGTGTACAGAGTATGTTTTAGTAAAAAAAATTTTTTTTAATTCTTTACAAATGGGCTAAACATGGTTTGCTATTATGAGCCTGAATCAAAAAGACAGTCCATGGAGTAGAAACTCACTGACTCTCTGGTAAAGAAAAGATTCTGGGCACAGCCGTCAATAAAAAAGTTGATGATGATAGTCATCTGGGACATGAAAGGTTCCATCATTATTGATTTTTTTTTTAAATTTAGAACTGCAAGCCATTCCAACTTCTAAGGCAAAATTCACATGATTTATTGAATGACACTTATATATACAGGGTGTTCGGGATAAATTTGACATATTTATATTTGGTCACTTTTCTCCATAGGTATTGACGCATACTATGCATCATTTAAAAGCTTGGACCCTTCTTCATTCATATACGTGATGACAGATAGAATGGATGACTGGAACCCACCTGAATCATAAAAGAGAATAACCAGCCATCAAAATAAGGAGATTATGGTTGCTGCCCAATGCTCCCTGAATACTGTAAAAACAATCAGACACGAACTGGAGAATTACAATGGAGATTATGAGGCTGTAGCTAGAAGAAAGCAACATAATAGACAATCTGGTTGCATTCGTACAGCAGAATTCCTTGAAAATCTGCAAAAAAAGTGTTGGAGAACCCTGATGCCTATGTGGAGTTGCTAAACACTGTAGTCAAGCTCTGGGTAACAAGGGTAGACAATGGTAGGCCATATGTATGGCAGCAGGATTTGTCCCCCTGGTACACCTCTAGGAAAAGTCAAAAATGGTTGTCGGCAAATTTTTACGACTACACCAGTCCCAATGTCTGGCCTCCGAACTACCATGGAATATTATGTATGTGGTGCTGTTGAAAAAGACACCAAATGCCATGCCAGTACTACAAAAGCCCAGTTAATTGACAGAATTAAGGTAGTTTTTGAGACCCTTCCCAGGGAAACTGTAACATCCGGAGCAGGATTGAGGCTGTGATCGATGCTAATGGCATTTATTTCGAGTGAAACTTGTTGACAGTAGTGTAATTTCCATGCCTGTTGAATTTCTTTACAATCCATTAAATTTTGTAGTTACCAAGCACTTTTTCTTTTTCCTTATGAAACTGTCAAATTTCTCCCGAACACACTGTATAAAGAAAAAGGTGCAACTGCAAACAGTGCGTTCTATTGCCAACTCCTAATGCAAAATGACCCTCGTATGTATATATATATTTCCTTACAATTCAAACAGAATGGTCTATCATTTATCTGAGGTGTTGACAGATCATAACATTCCAACACATTTACGTCTTCTTCTATCAACAGATGCTGGCTTTTTAAAAAATGATATTGCATTACAACTGGTTTATGTACAAAAGTGTTTGTCTTGCAGTCATTCATTATACAAATGTTATCATACTTACTTTATTAAGCCCTGTTGGGCCTTATCTTATTAAGCCCTTATCTGCAGAGGAGTAAGACTCACCCCTGCCCAATGGCCCACCTGTTGGCAGTGCGTGCCAACCCATGATGCTTAAGGATAGAACTCTGATGGCTGAGCAGTCCATGACATGCAACACTCTACTTTGGCCTTTACTTATGCTAGACGGGCAGTCGGAGAGGCCCATCTGATCAGTTGGCTGGTCATGTCAAGCCCTAGCACTTATATGATTGTACCAACCCTTATGGAAAGCCCCAATCCTTTTATAATTATATGTGCTAGAAGGCGGTGGCTGAGGGTCTTAATGTCCTAGGTATGACATTAAACTCTATCTGATGGTGAAGTTCCAATTCTGGAGCCCTGGGTAATATGGAGTACCCCTTCATCACCATTACTTCCAGGTCTACTTACACTAGAGGGGTAGTACCTATTGGCTTAAATAGAATAAAATGTGTTTTTTTTTTTAAATTGAGTACCATCAAGAATGAATAAAACACAATATCTCTGGCATAAAATAACCCAACAAGGCTTGACATGCCATAAAATCCAACTAACCAACCTACAAGCTTATGTTATTTGAACAACTGTAATACCATTCCTCTAGCAGCTTAGTGGTAAAAGCAGCTGGTATGGAAGACCAGTCTTTCTCAAAGCAAAAAGTGGATGTGAGTCTGTGCAAATAAATGACTATTATTGAATAGAGTTAATTACTTGAAACCATATAATTATTTGTACTAGATAGGTAGTACCCATAAGGATCTCATCTATGGGTAAAATAGATCTGTTTGAAAATTATTACTGTTAGATAAGTACATTAGAAACCATATGACTGTGCAAATAAATTACTATTGTTGAATAGAATTAATTACTTGAAACCATATAATTATTCGTACTAGATAGAAATACTTGATATCATAAAACTGTGTGCAAAAGGAAAAAGATTCTCTAACCGCTCAGCATAAAATAGCTTGATAGGTTGACATGCCATTAAAATCAATCATACAAATCATTTATTCATTAGAAATAAAACAACATATATTATTATTCGTTTTTTATTACTGACATAATCTCTTTGTATTTAACCCTTTAATCAACATTATTACAATTTTAGGTTTTGTTCTATGTTTAGAAAACAAGATTTAAAACTATGATTATAAACTTCTGTTATTTATGATTAACAATTAGTAGATCTGCTGCAGTAGAAAAAAATCTTTCATCATATGCATCATGTATTTAACATTTCTTCTAAATCTTAAATTGTTTCTCTGCTAAGGCTCCTAAAAAATTGATTTTTTAAAAATTTAACTTTTTTTAACTTGACATTTAAGAAAGTTAAAAGTTGCTCTGTATTCAATAAAATAAAACTATAAAGATTATCTTTCTGTATTTACTTGAAAAATTTATTCCTTTTTTAGGTTTAATTCTTTTGCAGGCAGATGATTTTTTAGATCCTTGTAGAATAGAAATAATTACTTGAAACCATAAAATTATTTGTACTAGATTGGAATACTTGATATCATATAAATGTTGGGGATCCCTGTGACATTGTGGCTAACTTGTGACATCATAGTAAATGAGTTCAAACTCAAACTATTACATTCACTTTCAAATTAATACCATTGGGAAAGTTATGAATACTCTCATCCCAACAGCTATGGGTTAAATAGTACCACTACTGTTCTTCTACAAGGATGGCATTATATAACCCATGAAGTTTGATATGCCATTAAACAAAGAAACCAAACAAAACCATCATATAAATGTGAAAAAAACTCTTAATAAAACTGTTGAGATTTTTCTTATATATATTTACCGACCCCTCCACACGAGCAGGATGTGACACAAGGTCAATTTCTAAGCGGAGATTTTTTCTTATAAGGTGTGTGTCAAAAGTCCACTCCTACTTATAGACTCAGTGAGAACCATGTGATTTCTCTTGGCCAATCGCTGGCAGTACTCTGCTGTTGATACAATACTTATACCGGCAGTACTGGCGATACCTACTCATAACTACTGCGACCTTCATGGACAACGGACATAGGATTAAATCACTGGACCTTTAACAATATGCTGGATAGGACTTATTCGCAGGATAGGAGTTATACGCTTACCAAAGGATTCCATAACTCAGGACTTACTTACTTTAAGCCCTTTTCAACTGGCCAAGGATGGCATTTAAAAAATTAACAAAAACAAATACACAAAAAATGTATATATATATATGTATATATATATACATATAAATTCCCTAAACTCTAGGCATGAAATAATGCTACATTGGTTGATATGCTGTTAAAATCAATTCAAAAATACTGAGCATATTTTTTAATAAAAAAAACGTGTTGATATAATAGAGATAACAATGAAATGCTAATTAGCATCCTTCATTCCTTCCTAAATAGAAGCATCAATATCATCATGGACAGCTGTTAACTATGAAATACTATTTAGAATCCTTTACGCCTTCCTAAACAGAAGCATCAATATCATCATGGACAGCTGTTAACTATAAAATACTATTTAGAATCCTTTATGCCTTCCTAAACAGAAGCATCAATATCATCATGGACAGCTGTTAACTATGAAATACTATTTAGAATCCTTTACGCCTTCCTAAACAGAAGCATCAATATCATCATGGACAGCTGTTAACTATAAAATACTATTTAGAATCCTTTATGCCTTCCTAAACAGAAGCATCAATATCATCATGGACAGCTGTTAACTATGAAATACTATTTAGAATCCTTTACGCCTTCCTAAACAGAAGCACCAATATCATCATGGACAGTTGCTAACTATGAAATACTATTTAGAATCCTTTACGCCTTCCTAGAAGCATCAATATCATCATGGACAGCTGTTAACTATGAAATACTATTTAGAATCCTTTACGCCTTCCTAAATAGAAGCATCAAATCATCATGGACAGCTGTTAACTATGAAATACTATTTAGAATCCTTTACGCCTTCCTAAACAGAAGCACCAATATCATCATGGACAGTTGCTAACTATGAAATACTATTTAGAATCCTTTACGCCTTCCTAAACAGAAGCATCAATATCATCATGGACAGCTGTTAACTATGAAATACTATTTAGAATCCTTTACGCCTTCCTAAACAGAAGCATCAATATCATCATGGACAGCTGTTAACTATGAAATACTATTTAGAATCCTTTACGCCTTCCTAAATAGAAGCATCAATATCATCATGGACAGCTGTTAACTATGAAATACTATTTAGAATCCTTTACGCCTTCCTAAACAGAAGCACCAATATCATCATGGACAGTTGCTAACTATGAAATACTATTTAGAATCCTTTACGCCTTCCTAAACAGAAGCATCAATATCATCATGGACAGCTGTTAACTATGAAATACTATTTAGAATCCTTTACGCCTTCCTAAACAGAAGCATCAATATCATCATGGACAGCTGTTAACTATGAAATACTATTTAGAATCCTTGACTCAATATCATCTTGGACATCTGTTACCATAGAAACCCTACAGGTTTACATATTGTTTAGTCTAACCTAAAAGTATTTTCTTATATCATAAGAAATTTCATGAAGGAAATCAAATATAAACATAAAAATGTTAACAGATCCTGAGGGTCGGTTGCGTTTCTTTCTTTCATAAATGTCAGAAACAATTAACAACAGGATTAATGTCTACTTAATCTTTCTATTTGTGAGGTTCATTCAATAAGGTGAAATATTGCCTAAGGATTTGGCAATAGGAAGCATTGTGTTTACAGTTGCACCTTTTTTTAAGGAAATCAATAGTGATGGGTCCTTTCATGTCCCAGAAGAGTGTTATTCAATAAATAGGGTGAAATCTGCCCAAGGATTTGGCAATAGGAAGCATTGTGTTTACAGTTGCACCTTTTTTAAGGAAATCAATAGTGATGGGTCCTTTCATGTCCCAGAAGACTGCCAGCATGGCCTTATTTACTGACTGCTGCACCCAGAACTTTTTCTTTACCAGAGATTCAGTATGTTTCCATTCTATGGATGTTTTTTCAACTCAGGTTAATTGTGGAAACCCATGTAAACATTTTTTTACTAAAACATGCTTCTCTATATACATCACACATTCTTTTATAAATTTCACATGGTTTGCACATCTCAAACCACCAAATAGAGTACTCTGTTTGATTTGTCGCCATTTTGAATAGCCTCAAAACAAATATTTTTGAGAGATTAAAATAGTTTTTGCTATAAACCAATTACAAACAATGAGGAGTTTACATTTATGAAAAGTGCTGTAACGGAATATTCCACACTTTCTCTCTCTCTCACCTGTGTGGTCTGACTATATATATTGTGAGCACAGCATTATACTGGGCTGGCTTTGAGGATTAGTAGCATACCTCACTATTCCTTGTCTGTCTTATTGTATCTCTCTGCAATAAAACCCTCTATCTTAAATCTACGAATGAGTTGACTGGTTCTTCAACTCGACTACAACCTTGTCTGATTGTATCCCTTTTAAGGACACAACAGTGGCTTCGGGGATTAGTAGCGTACCTCACTATTCCTTGTCTGTCTTATTGTATCTCTCTGCAATAAAACCCTCTATCTTAAATCTATGAATGTGTTGACTGGTCTTTCCACTTGACTACAACCTTGTCTGATTGTATCCATTTTTAAGGACTCAACAGAAAGGAATCTAGAAAAAAGATATTTGTCCATAAAAATAAGGTAAAGTAAATACATACTATCTAAGCCAGAAATCTTACATGCAACTGCTAAATTGCAAATATGAGGGTCACTCAATAAATATGATCAATTTTGCCCAAGGTGTTTGCAATAAGAAGTACTGAGGTTGTCTTATTGTTTTCTTTACAACTCCATTTAGACCAATTGCCATGTTTATTCCTACATAAAGACATATACAAAATCAAGGGACATAACTAAGTATTTACTATTATCAAGTTAAATAATTTAAATTAAGAAAATATATATTACAAATACTAGCAAAAATATATGCCCTTCAAGCACAAGTATTTAAGTTTTAATATAATTAAATAAAGTAAAAGTAAAGTCGTTGGGGCGGCCTAATGTCGGTATCAGCCATGCAGCGAGGGAGTCTATCCCCTTTTCACTAGCGCTAGACCAAGGAGATTATTTTAGCGTCTGAGGTGGAGTGCCACACCTACCATCAGCTCCTTACTTTACTGCACAGATCCCTGTGCTACTCATACGCTGAGTTGGTGAGGGCGGGTATCAAACTAGGAATATTGTGGTTTCTAGCCAAACGCTCTTCCGACTGAGCTAACCCAGCCCTTATAATTGAATATTATATCAAATTAAAAGACTAATGAAATTAAATGTGAACACAATAAAGATAACACTTATGTTTACTTTATTCAAATTGATTTCAATATAAAATTATACATGGGATTGCTTTTAATACGTTTAAGAATAAAACAATAATATTAGAAATCAATAACACCAAGTAGTAATTTATTAAACACAGTTTTTGTTAACTCAGTATGCAAATTATTCACACCATATTCTATGTAAACATTTATTTCTTGATGATATATAACTCAAATTGCCGGATTTTAAATACGTTTTAAACACCCAAATGCATGAATAGAGTATAAATGAGTGCCATAAATACCAGCTGCTTTGGGCACCAGTTCTAGAATATCTCTCTACAAATTGAGATAATATTGTTCGCAGTGCCATGTTGAAGTGAATTCGTATACTGTTGGTTTGAACAACAACAACAACTAACTAAACCCAACTGAACTGGTGCCCAAAGCAGCTGGTACTTATGGCACTCAGGAATACTCCATTCATGCATTTGGGTGATTCCATTCCTTCAGTTCTGATTGACTGGGATGCTTGGTTTCTGTGCAGTTATGGTGCTTGATAAATAACCTACCATTATGCAGTAGGCTTGCAACAGTGCGAGATCCGTATTTAGTTACGGCTTGTTAGATGCCTTGTCTTGCCAATTCGACGGTAATTTGAATAACTCCAACAAATCACAAATTCCTGAGAATTCTGAAGGGACAGGTAACTATTTTTAATGTAAAGTGTTAAGTAATTTAAAAAAAGCAAAAATTTAAAAAAAGAAAGAAAGAAATCTTTGAAGCTTAACCATATTGCAGAACGCCTAATTATCAACCATTTTTATTTCCCTGGAAGCAATCCAGCCACCACTTGTGTTTAGACTCCAAGAAAAATTGGTACCTTACGGATTTCCTTAAAACTCAACATCTCCATCTGGGAATTTTTATCTTCCTTTGCCAAAGTATCAATTTCCAACATTGATGTTCAACTTCACAACTCAAACTAATTGGTTTGGTTAGGTTAATGACATATCAACTACTTATGGGTTATTTAATGCCGAAATTTGATTCCTTCGTAAATGTTTGATTGTAATCATAACTATATACTCAATGCTCTATTGCACTTTTTTTATTTCACTTTTTTATTTGACTATAATCATTTGGGTTAAATCTAACTTAACAGACCTAAATTCCACCATTGTATGTCACCCTGCCAAAAGAAAAAAAAACTCCAAAAATCATGGAATTAATTGAATTTAATTAAATTTTCAGTGTAGATATATTAATGAATAAAAGATATAATGCACCAGTTATTTTATTTGAAAACTCTTACATTTTTTCAGGTCAGTTAACTTTGAACCACATATCTTTGAGAATCTGTGTTACGCCTCAAAGATTTTAAATAAAATAACTGGTGCATTATATCTTTTATTCATTAATATATCAACACTGAAAATTTCATTAAATTCGGTTAATTCCCTGATTTTTGGAATTTTTTTTCTTTCAGCAGGGTGACATACTCAGTCGGTAGAGCATGCACCTAGGAACCACAATGTTTCTGGTTCAATACCAGCCCTCACAAACTCAGCGTATGAGTAGCACAGGGATCTGTGCAGTAAAGTGAGGAGCTGATGGTAGGTGTGGCGCTCCACCTCAGGTGCAAAAACAATCTCCTTGGTCTGGTGCTAGTGAAAAGGAGATAGACTCCCTCACTGTCTGGCTGATACCGATTTTAGGCCACCTCGACGACAACTTTTATATGATATCAAGTATTACTATCTAATACAAATAATTTGCAATATTTTGGTACATGCTAGGTTGGTTGGTTGGTTTTTATGGCATGTCTACCCATGTTGGGTTATTTTATCCTGAAGATGTTTTGTTTTATTCATCCTTGAGGAATACACAATTTTTTCTTATCAAGCTCAATCTTTTAAACACATTTTTTCTACTTAACCCATAGATGGGACCCTAACAGGTACTACCGATCTGGGTCAGAGTGTACATGGGAGTAATGGTGATGAAGGAGTACTCCACATTACCCAGAACTCCAGAACTGGAACCTCACCTTCAAATAGAATTTAACGTCATACCCAGGATATTAAGTCCCTCAGCCACTGCCTTCTAGCATATATATAATAAAAAGGGTTGGGGGTTGCCATAAGAGCAATAGGGTTGGGACAATTATATAGATGCTAGGGCTTGACGTGATCAGTCAATTGATTGGATGGGGGGCTCTCCGACTACCTGTCTAGCTTAAGTAAGGGCCAAAGTAGAGAATTGTATGTCATGGCCTGCTCAGCCACCAGGATTCCATCCTTAAGTATCAGAGGTCACCACCAACTAACATTGGGGGGTCTTACCCCTCAGCAGAGGAACAGTTGGTGTATTCTAAAGCCGCAGCCAACATGGCTGATACATGCTAGTTTGCAACACATATATCACATAATCATAGTAGTCCATACATAGTAGTCCACACTATTTTACTGATCAGATTACTGTGCTACTCATGCATAGAGTTGGCTGGGATTGCTATCGAACCTGGAACTTTGCTATTCCTAGGCGGATGTTCTACCGACTGAGCTAGACCGACTGAATGTTAATATCAGAACTTGGTGAGTTGGGATGAAACTAAATATCTGCACTTGTGCCAAATAACAGTAACGCCTCCAATAAATGGTAATAATTCCGATAACATTAATGGCCAAATAGCCGCAGGAGTCAGGATTTTGGATCAAACCAGTTTGAAAAAAAAAAAAAATGAAAAGAAAGAAAAAGTAATCAACTGAAGCCAAAATTAAGAATCTTCATTGGTGGTCTGAAAATAATGATGAAAAAATCTGTTCAAAATTTCATTGATGTAGAAACTGAAATGAAAATTTGCTTTAATAATCAGTTGGTTTGAGAAATTCGTACAGATATTTTTTTTTTCTTTGAAGAGAATCTATATAAATAGAAAAATCAAGAAGAAAGCTGTTAACCTATATTAGGTTGGTTTGATTTTATGGCATGTCAACCCATGTTGGGTTATTTTATGTGCTTTATATGGGACCCTAACAGGTACTTCCACTCTTGATCAAAGTGGCCCTGAGAGTAATGGCAGTGAAGGGATACTCCACACTCCCCAGAGCTCCAGAATTGGAACTTCACCACTAGATGCAGTTTGACTCTGGGTCAGAGTGGACCTGGGAGTAATGGCAATGAAGAGATACTCCACACTCCTCAAAGCTCCAGAATTGGAACCTCACCACTAGACGCAGTTTAACGTCATACACAGGACACTAATAATTTGGTAAGTAAATCCTAAAAAAATATCTGGAACAATTTAAGCAGTTACAAACATTAACCTTAAGTATGAAAATAAAGTTTTCATCAACATGGAAGAAGAATTGTTGGTTGGCTGGTTTTACATCTATATTGATAATTGGGAAAAGTTTGTAATGGTTATCATCAAAGGAAATGAACTCAGCTATTTGCATTTCATTTCACTTACAGACACACACTGAATCTCCATTATAATAAGATATAAGAATAGTTAATTAAAAATATATATTTGTTGTGAGCTATTATTGAATACGAATAGTTATTTGGAACATTACTGTATGCGAATTTGTATTAAGAATAATTACTTGAAGCTATAATCATTTATCAATGATTATCAAACTTATTATTTACTTGAAACCATAAAACTGTGTGCAAACAAACGGTTATTATTAGATAAAATAGTATTATTTCGATCATTCAGACTATTGTCCTCATCTTTATTGTTATCCGCCCTGTCGGCTGAGGTGTTAGAATGCACCGACTGCACCTCTGCAGAGGGATAAGACTCCCCCAATGGGGCCATCTGTTGGCCGTGGGTGGCGACCCGTGATGCTTAAGGATAGAACCACCCAGGTGAATGAGCAGTTCATGACTTGCAATACGCCACTTTGGCCCTATCTTAGGCTAGATGGGCGGTCGGAGAGGCCCCCTCCAATCAATCGGCTGGTCATGTCAAGCCCTAGCACCTATATGATTGCCCTTATGGCAAGCCCCAACCCCTTTTTATCATATGGGTGCTAGAAGGCAGTGACTGAGGGTCTACATGTCCTGGGAATGACGTTAAACTATCTGATGGTGAGGTTCCAGTTTTGGAGGTTTGGGGAACATGGAGCACCCCTTCATCACCATTGCTCCCCGGTCCACTCTGACCCGGAGTGGTAGTACCTGTTAGGGTCCCATCTATGGTCTATGGGTTGAATAGAAAAACATGAGTTTATAAACAAAATTGTATTATGCATTAAGAATAAATTTATTTCTCAACTTTGTCGGCATTAAATGACCCACCGAGGTTGATATGCCATAAAACAAAACAAACCAAACCTTTATTGTTATCTGAAGAAATACCTGAAGAAGGCTGGAGAGCACATCGACCAAAACATTGTACAGATAACAATAAAGATGACGACAATAGTCTAAATAATTTTAATCATCAAGCTTCATTTAAAAAATTCAGAGAAATAGTCAATAGGAATAGTTACTTGAAAACTATGTAACTGTTTGCAAAACAAGACTGATTTTTCCATTAAATAACCCAGTAAGGGATGACATGCCATTAAAACCAGCCAACCAACCAACCAACCAACCAATCAAAATGGATGTGCTAGTGATGTAATAATATTTGGCACAGAAGATGAAATTGGACAGCCATTTTGAATTCCAGATGCTTGCAAACATTTCACACTAATACCCTTGGGAAAGGCAGGATTCTCTTTTCCCCTCAGCTATGGGTAATATGCAGTGCTACCTTGACATGAATACCCAAATTTATTACATTTTTTCCAAGTTACAAGGTGTCACTGTCAATTTTTTTTGCTTTGTATTGCAAGCTAAAAGTTGATATATGACCTAGCTTCAGATACACTTATGTTAATAAGTTCTGTAAAAACATTTAAGTTTTCAAATTTATTATGCAAAAAAATTGAGCATCTTTCTAGCCTTGATATGGCAACCAATATAGGTGAATGAAATTTCTACTAAATATAAATAAGCCAGAGAAATACAGTGGTACCTTGACTTACGAGCTTTCCAAGTTACGAGCTGTTATGGTTCATTATTTGCTCTGTGTTGTGCGCTAAAATTTGAGGTACAAGCGAGCTTCAGATATGCTTATGTTAATAAGTTCTCTAAAAACATTTAAGTTTTCAAATTTATTACGCCAAAGAAAAATATTATTTTGATCAGCCTTTTAGCCTTGATATGGCAACCAATCTAGGAGAAAGAAAATTGAATTTAAACCATCTGTACTTTGCTTAAAAATTGACCTTGTGTCACATCCTGCCTATAGCAAAAGGGTTTGTTCAATAAAACAGTTCTTTTTTAGTACCATGGTATTTTGACTTATGAGTGACCCAACTTAAGATTTTTTTCAATTACAAATTGTCACTTGGTCTATTTTAAAAAAATTATTTTTTGTTCAAATACATTTTTTTTCCGTTGTTCTATAGGAGTTTTTTTTTTTCCATGATTTAAATCTGTCCTCAAATACCATCTGCATCCTGTAAAATTTGTAATTTGTAATTTCCTAAAAGAAGCCAATTTTCACCACCAGAATTTAATCATAGATTTTTTTTTTTAAATGGAATTTTTATAAAGAGATAAACATTAAAACATATTACAGCACATAATTCATTACATTCTATTTTATTCTGTTTTTTTTTATACAATACAGTGCTATTTATCTTATTTTTTTCTTTTATGAATTGTCACTCAGTCAATTTTTAAAATTTTTTTTATTTTGAGAGCTAAAATTTGAGGTATGAGTGACCTTCAGATTCATAATTATGTTTTATTTGGTTAATTATTTTTAACGACAGTCAAAATTGCGATTTGCTCGTTTTTGTTTCCTTCTACATTAAGTCACCCTCTGTCATCCTTGCCTTCATTTTTGGTGTTGCATGGAATTTTATCGGTCTCTCGCTCAACTGTACCCCACACTTTGTAGTGCGGCTTTCCTCATAGGCAATGCCCATCTGACTTTAGTCTACTGCACAGTAACAAAAGTAAAATTGACTGTATTAGCCAGACAACAAGGGAGTCTATCCCCTTTTTGCTAGCGCTACACCAGGGATATTTTCTTTGCTGAGGTGGAGAGCCACACCTACCATCAGCTCCTCCATTTTACCACACAGATCAGATTACTCAATCTGTGCTACTTGCACTGAGTTGACAGGGACCGGTATTGAACCAGGAACCTTGTGATTCCTAGGTGGGTGCTCTAACGACTGAGATAAACAGTAGACGAAACCTGAAGCAAACAAAGTGCATGCGTTAAATTAATAATTTCTAATGGTGATAATTAACCCATCACACCCTGTATGTATAGGGTTAATGGTTATCTACCATGTTCATGCTGCGATGGTTATCAAGATTTTGATAAATATCATCTGTCTTGGGTGACATTGTAACATTAATCATTGCCTTTTAATTAGAAAGGAGATGGGCACTGCCAAAACAAGCTCCATTACCCTAAGAGATACCATGAAATGAGTTTACTCACCCCCAAATGATCTCATTAGTACTCGGGGAAACACCCACCCTACAACGATTCAGCTGAATCGTTTTATTATAATATACTTGCTGCCTTACACGCCTGTTGAAGAGTAATAGTTAACAACTTAATCTTCGTGAATAACATTAGATTTTGGCATTAAATAACCCATCAGGAGTTGATATGATGTTAAACAAATAAATTGTATTTGTATTGTATATGAATATGTGAAACCATATAACTGCATGAAAACAAATGATTATTTTATCATAAGAAGGTGGTGGTTGAGTGTTTAAGTGTCCTGGGTATGACATTAAACTGCACTTAATAGTGAAATTCCAATTCTGGAGCTTTGGGAAATGTGAAGTACCCTTTACTCTTTCATCACCATTACTCCCAGGTCCACTCTGACCCAGAGTGGTAGTACCTGTTAGGATCCCATCTATAGGATAAATAGAACAAAAAATGAGTTTTAAAAGAGTGTTTTTGAAAAAAATTGAATACCCAACAAGAAGGAATAAAATAAAAATGTCTTTGGCATAAAATAACCCAAAAATTGTTGACATGCCATAAAATCCAGCCAACAGATTAAGTTATCCCCTAGTTTGGCTGAGAACTTTTCAATCAATGCTTACTAGTTATTGACTGGTTATTCAAACTATGTAAAAATAAATAAAAAGGACCATATTACCTTTAGGCACCCCTTTTTGATCTTGATTAAGAAAGGACATGTTTTTCATTTACACCATCAATATCCGGTTCTTTGATAGGGGTTAGGGTTAGCTTTATAATTAAAAAAAAAATCTAAAAATCGTCTGTTAAAACAACTGGATATTGACGGTGTAAATAAAAAATGTCCTTTCTTAATCAAGATCAAAAAGGGGTGCCTAAAGGTCTATGGTCCAACAGAAAAAAACAACAACTGAGGTGGTCACTACTAGAATAGGCTCAGTCCTAATTAGTGATCATCCTCTACACATTAATACAACAACCAGCATTACGTTTTTGTTTTATGTTTTGTTTTGTTTTGTTTTATGTGATATATATATATATATATGTTTATATTTTGTATTGTGTGAAAATAAACCATTGTCTTCTTCTAACTCAGTTGAATGAATCTGCAAACAGATACAATACTAATAGGATATTTAGCTGCAAATTAAGAAAGTTTACCCCCTAGTTAGGCTGAGAACTTTTCAATCAATCCTTACTGGTTATTGATGCAGTTGAATGAAACTGCAAATAGATAGAATACTAATAGGATATTCCGCTACAAATTAAGAAAATTGCTATTTCCTTGAAGCGTGGATTGTTGCGTAGAGACTTTTCAGTTTATTCAGAGCAACTGTAATATTTCTTGTACCTTTTTTCACGTACTCTTAATTAACTATACTCAATAATTGGAAACCCTTCAGCAAAACAAATCTTATCTGAGAAACAGCTGCCATATTTTATGTTCCTTCTAACTAAATTTATTGCCAGCAGTGCCCACTTAAAATAGCAGTGTTATTGGGTGGTTAGTCCCCGTGAGGATTGTAGATTTTATTGGTATTGGTGCAAACTGAAAGAATTTTGACAGATAAGAATAGGAGTCCCGAGTTTTATAACTGTCAATATAACAAAGATCTGACTTAAGAGTTAAGTCATGATCAGAGAAGTTAAGCAATGATGTTTGTTCTGTACTTAGATGGGGACCACTAAGAAATAGTAGACAGTGTAAGCATTGTGTGCCAAATTTCGTTTTCTTTCTTTCTTTCTCTTCCTATTTCTTTCTTTCTCTCTTTCTTTTTTTCCTTCTCTTTCTTTATTTTTTTCTCTTCTTTTTTTGTGTTGCATCCTTCTTGTGTGTTGGGGGGTTGAGTAAATACATACATACATATATATATATATATATATATATATATATAAGTAAAAGTCGACGGAGTGGCCTAAAGTTGGTATCAGCCAGTCAGCAAGGAAGACTATCCCCTTTTCAATAGTGCTAGACCAAGGAGATCGTTTTAGCATTTGAGGTGGAGCACCACACCTACCATCAGCTTCTTACTTTACCACACATATCCCTGTGCTACTCATACGCTGTTGGTGAGGATCGGTATCAAACTAGGAACCTTGTGGTTTCTAGCCAAACGCTCTACAGACAGCTAACCCAGCCCCTATATATATATATATATATATATATATATATATATATATATATATATATTACTAAACCTGAGTGAAAGGCTTTTTTTACTGTTTAGTTTAATGACACAAAAGTTATATTAAATTATTCCTTAGTTTTAGGGTTGAGTTATGTTTGAAAAAAATCCATTTTGATTGGTTCTAATTAGTCATAATTTGCAATTAAGTCAAAAACTGAGCCATTTCATACCCCACATTCTGCCTGTCACTTTACCCCTCTCTATGTATGTCTTGAATACTTCCTCGCTATATATGTTAGTTTCTCGGTGAGCATAGAGCAAAAGAGAGATTTCTTAGAATCTTACAAAATGATTTTAATGTTTTAAATTCTCCGGCCATATTTATTTTTTTTAGAATTTAATTCGCTTTGCAAACCCACTTTTCTCTAATCCCAATTATCTACCCAGGGCTCAATTAGTTTTGTCTAATATATATATATATATATATATATATATATATATATATTGATAATATACTTTGCTATATTCATTAGTGAAGAGTGCTCAATATCATTGATAGAGCATGTATATCTAAGTTAGGGTAGCGTAGATGTCCTGTTACACATAAAAGCTTAAGATCCCCTAAAAGTTATCTCCCTTAGCTGCCCGTTTTTAACAGTGGGACTAATCCTTAAATTGGCACCAGTGCAGGAGACTTCTGGTTGCTGTCTTTTCATTCCAGACCCGAATGAAACAGCATGTAGATTTACATGTCAGTGGACATAAAGTCAATGGCACTTGGTAACTGAAAGTTTCTTGCATGTACAATTTTTAAGAGGAATTACGGGTTTAAAGGGGGGAGCCTCTTAAATCTCCCAGTTGTAGGCAAATTGTTCAGACGGAAGAAGACACACACAATGGAAATTTAATATGTATTGACAAATAATACAAATTTTATTGGCATTTGCTACAAGACTTATCTGTGAGGTTAAATAATGATCGTTGGAGAAGTGGTGATTGCAGGGGTATTCTGGTCACTGGTTGGAATGTTGTGAAGACGCTTTGTCAGGTCGTTTCTCATTCTTCAGCCTTCTGTAGTATGCTATTGTGACAACCTTTTGTAGTATGCTGACACAATGCCTTAGAAAGTTTGGTGGTGGGACCGCTTATTTTGCAACTTCCCTCAGTGACTGCTCTGTGATAAGTGACGTGGTTTGGATTTGGCGCCAACCTCCTGTAGGCGATTCCCCCTCTTGCAGCAGGGGGAGATAATTCACTATCAGATTTCCGATAAACAATTGGTATTTGTGGGCAGATAACTTCTTGGTAGTTCTAATAGACTTGCCAGTTGATCTTTTTCAAAGAATGTTGGGTTATTTCCTATAAGTAAGGAATTTATTTATTGATCTACTAGGAAAAAAGAAAACTGGGTTAGGTTTAGGGTTAGTTTAATGGGAAAATAAATAAATAAATAATTTATTGGTCAAGAGTGGTTCCCCTTTGTTTATGTTGGACTTATAGGAAATAACCGAATGTTGTCAGTAGTAAACAGTCAATTATTATTGACAAAAATCCCTCTCTGACTGAAGAGTTCCAAAACTTCTTAAGTCAGTTTCAGTATTGCCAGGTATTTGTTGGTGTGGGTGAAATTATAGGATTCAGGATTCTATTTTTAATAACTTTTCTGTATTTTGCAAAAATTTTTATCTTGAAACCTAAAAACATTTAAAAAATTCAACCTCTCTCATCATAGCATCCAGTGAGACTAAATTATGTTTTGTAATTTAATATTCAATTAATTTAAGTGGGGGCGGGCGGTAAATGGAAATTAAATTTGTTTACAAGGATGTGGGGGTGGGGTGGCTGCATCAAATAAAATTTGCAAAGCAGTGATCTACAGCATTGAAACTCTGTAACCAAAAATATGAATATGTACCAAAAATAATTACACCTCATATATACATATATATATATATATACACACACACACACACACACATTACTGGTAGGTGCTGACTTCTGAGGGGTTAGGGAATAAGAGTAATGAAAAATCAGTCGGTTTTGTAGTTTTATAATTGTATACATTAAATAGTAAGTAAGTAGGCAAAGTGGCCTAATGTTAGTATCAGCCATACAGCAAGGGAGTCTATCCCCTTTTCACTAGGGCTAGACCAAGGTGATTATATTAGGGTCTGAGATGGAGCACTACACCTATTATTAGCTCCTCACTTTATCGCACAGATCCCTGTGCTATTCATACACTGAGTTAGCGAGGGCAGGTATCGAGCCAGGAACCTGGTGATTCCTAGGCGTACGCTCTACTGACTGAGCTAGACTGGCCCTGAACTGCATCTAATGGCAAAGTTCCAATTTTGGAGCTCTAGGGAGTGTGGAGTACCCCTTCATCACCATTATTCCCAGGTCTACTCTAACCTGGAGTGGTAGTACCTGTTAGGGTCCCATCTATGGGTTAAATGGAAAAAATTGAGTTTAAATTTAAAAAAAACATTAGAATACCCATCAAGTTTGGTTTGGTGGATTTTATGGCATGTCAAACCTTGTTGGGTTATTTTATGCCAAAGACATTTTGCTCTATTGATGTTTGATTTAAAAAAATTTTAAAACTCTTTTTTAACACATTTTTTAAAACTTATATTTCTATTTAACAGGTACTACCACTCCGGGTCAGAGTGGACCTGAGAGTAATGGCAATGAAGAGGTACTCCACACTTCCCAGAGCTTCAAAATTAGAATACCCATCAATAATTAATAAAACAAAACATCTTTGGCATAAAATAACCAAACAAGTGTTGACATGCCGTAAAACCCAACCTAACCGAACAGTTATATACAAACTGGAGTGTGTGGTGTAATGGTTACAGTTGGAGGAAATGGACTTTTTGACGCGAGTTCAAATCCTGGCCGAAGCTGTTTGCATTTCACATAGTGCTAATACCCCTGGGAAAGGTATGAATCCAACTACTCTCCCTCCAGCTATGGTTAAATAGTAGGGTGGATTGGGCTCTTTAATCTTGGCTAGGTAACCAGTCTAGAGAAGGAAAACTCTGAATTCAAACCTGTTAAAGTCTGCTTAAGAAATTGACCTTGTGTCACATCCTACTCGTGTGGAAGGGTTGCTAAATATATATATATATATATATATATATTACTTCTAAACACTACCAGTGTGGAAAAAACCCAGGTAATTCAGTTTTTCAAAATAAAAAAAATTTTCAAACTGCCATCTGGGGAAAAAATTTTGAAAAAAGAAAAAACTGGCACATCCATACTTTCTGAAAATAATCATCAATATCGTATGTGGTGGCCAAAATAAAAAACACAGGGGGAGTTTTCTAAGTTTTATATGTAAAAAGTGCTCAATACATTAAGTAGAGCATGATTATAAGGACATACATGAGTCAGACACTATCTACCTAGGTTTCACCCGAATGTTCTTCAGAATTATCCTGAAGAACCATTCAGGTGAAACCTAGGTAGATAGTGTCTGACTTATGTAGGTCCTTATATATATATATATATATATATATATATATATAATTGATAATTTTGAATCATATTACCACGACCAGACAACTCGGCAAACACCATTTGCGACATCCGGAGCACTGGACAGCTGTTTCGACCTCCTTTGGTCATCAGCAGTGCATACCACAATCTCCACCACTAGAGATTGAACCAGTGGACCACAGTGTGAAGAGCGGGGACTTAACACACTGGGCCACCAGCCCATGCCACAAACGGAGAATGCCAAATCATCTAGTCAATGGTAACAATATATATATATATATATATATATATATATATATATATATATATATATATAACTTTCAAAGAAAGAAAAAACTTAACAAACCATCATTCCATACTAAATTTATTTAGACCAAAAATTCAAAAGGCTTTTAAAGATTTTTTTTTTTAAATCTTTAAAAATCCTTAAGGATTATACATTGAGCTCTCTTTAGGGATTTATAAAAATCCTTGTATGATTATTGTTTGCACCTACAGGAGCATACTGTATGGTTATATAGTGAGATTTTGAGGATCCCAGGTGGAATCATCCCTTACTACCAGTCATTTGGATACCTTACACACACACACACACACACACATATATATATATATATATATAATTTTTGTAGTATATAGATATACAACCATAGCTTGTTTGTTGTTTTTTTTTGTTTTGTTTTTTTTTTGTAAAAAAAGATGTTTTTATAGATTCCTAAAGAAGAACTAAAAAAAAAACAATATAGAATATGAATTTGTCACTGAACCAGAAAATAAAAGTAGTTCAAAAACACTTTGGGGAAATGTTATCATTTGATAACAAAAAAAGAAACAATAAAACTCTCTGTCTGAATGGAGTGGAATGGAAGAATTCTTGGACAAATGACCTTCACCTTTCTTTTTCTTTTTTTATATAGCAGGGGAATAACATTACTGTAAAAGAAACAGACTTAGTCAAAGTTGTTAGCATATTGAAAACTGAAAGGCCAACTTGCAGGACAGTGATTGGTTAGTTGTAGGCCAATGGTAGAAACTGCGCCATTAGATTCCCAGTTATTAAAGATGATACAATCTCTCGGTCAAAGACTGATTCTTGTTTTGTTTTGTTTTTTGTTGGGTGATTTTTATATTATAAAATGACTGATTGGAATTGGAAAGATTCGTTTGGGAGGAGGGAGAGAAGAGGATAGAATTGCTTAAGTGGTAGACATATTAGATTTGCTAGCTTAATTGTTGGATGGAAGAATTGAATGTTATGAATGAATATGGAGGATTGGCTTAAATAAGAAAGACAAAGAATCAAAAGAAGAAATCAACAGTATGCTTTTAATGTGAGTATATATATATATATATATATATATATATATATATATATACTAATTTAAATCTACATATGCTTTATCGACAATATTGAGCACACTTTATTCATAAATATAGCAAACTATATATATATATATATATATATACATACATATATAGATTTTTTAAGGGTTTTCACGTAAATAAAGATTAAAAGATAGAAATACTGATTTTTTTTAAGCATGAATAACTGTGAGTGAAGATATTCAAATTAGACTCATGCTTAAAAAATATAAATGACTTACCAGTTGTGTTAGAATTGGTATTGTAAGTGATATTGAACTTAGGAGATTTATAGTAATTGTTATATTGCCGGTTAAGCCAGATGTAAATTTTTTTGTAGCTAATGAATTTTTATTGGAATGTGGTTTGTGTAGGAGGTGCGTAGGAAATGGACATGGTGAGATGAGTTCAAATACTGGGTGAATCTGTTTGCATTTCACATAGCGCTAATACCCTTGGAAAGGTATGCATCCAACTATTCTCCCTCCAACTATGGGTAAATAGTAGTGCAGCATAATTAAAATGGATTTGGATTGAAAAGAAAATGGTAATTGGATTTCTGGGTAAAGAGAAAGAGAACAAAAAGAAAATAAAGTTTGATTCTAATTTTGTAATAATAATAATAATAATATATTTTTCAACTAGTATATTAGGTCTGAGACCTGTCAGCTGTTCCTTATAAACATTCATCTTAATTCCACATAATATTTATAATCTTTCCACAGAATATCTAACATTGCCTTGAAGGAGTTTAGAGATGGGACATTCACTATTGATGATGGTAGTTTATTCCATGTATTCACCACTCTGTTACAAAAATAATTGTGTCTTGCATTCGCTTTACAAAAATTTTTTAAGAGTTTTAATTTATGACCGCTGGTATTGATATTTTGATCAATGTTTAGTAGATCAAAGTTCGTTGAATAAAATCCATGTGTATATTTGTAGACTTCAATATCTCCTCTTGTACGTCGATTAACCAAACTTGGTAAGTCAATGTAACAATATGGTTTTAATGTGAGTGTGTGTATATATATATATATATATATATATATATATATATATATATATATATATATGAGAAGTAAATACACATGTGATGTGTTTATGATATGGCTTTTTTTTAGCCGACAATTTTTGGGAGTATATGTGCTTAATTGAAGTCTTACCTAATTTTGAAAGTTAATTAATTAATAATTAATTAATTAGGCGGGCATACCTATTTAAATGTAAGGCTAAACAAATCGAGAAAAATCAATTTCTGTATGTACATTTCGGCCTATTAGGCCTCATCAGCAGAGCTATAGATAGGAAGACTGCCTTGTGCGTGATTCAAAACCCGACTATCAAGCTGACAGGCGAGCACCGTAACCCTTACACCAACCGTATGCCCACCTAATTAATTAATTATTGATTAATTAACTTTCAAAATTAGGTACAACTTCAATTAAGCACATATTCTCCCAAAAGTGTATATATATATATATATATAAATCTACATATGCTTTATCAACAATATTAAGCACACTTTATTCATAAATATAGCAAACTATATATATATATAATGTTGTAAGGGTTTTTGAATATGCTTCACTTGTTTGTTATACAAATAAAGATTAAAAAATAAAAATACTGAGGTTTTTTTAAGCATGAATAACTGTGGGTGTAGGTGTTCAAACTAGACTAATATTGAAAAAAGTATAAATGACTACCTGTTGTATTAGAATTGGTATTGTATGTGATATTGAACTCAGGAGATTTATAATAATGGTTTTATTGCCAGTCCTATACCACCTCATTCCACCTGGCTAGAAGTCACATTTGTTTTAACTAATCAGCCCCAAACAATAGCCTTTGTTTAAATTTAATATTAAACATATGTAGAAATCTTTGATTTAAGGGAAATAATAGGTAACTTTAGATGCAAGGGTCATTTTTAGCCAGTTTTTTATATATCCTTATAGGAATGCTCTGGACTAAGAAAAATCTCAATAGGATGTTAAGAGTTAAGACTGATGTAAATTTTTTTTTGTAGCAAATAGATTTTTATTGGAAGGTAGTTTATGTGTTGGAGGCACATGGTGTAATATATATATATATATATATATATATATATATATATATACATATAAATATTAATTTGGTCTACCTTCAGACCAAATTTTTAATATGGAGCCCTATATTTTATAACAAATCTACTACATAAATAACAATTTCTGTCTATGTAAAACCAGTTGGCACCAACACTAGTGATCCAATCATAATGAAACTTTATATACACGATAAGCTAATATTCAGAAACATGACTGGCTCATTTGATTTTAATGAAAAAAAGACAATAATGGAATTCCTGGGTTCTTCTTTACAATGGAAGAGGAAAGAAGTTACAGTAGGAATGGGGGAAGGTGGGCAATTGTAATTTTAAATCGAGTAACAGTGAGAGAATGTCAACTATGTCACAAACATTTAATCTAATTGTTTTCAAAAAGTACTCTTAAGATATGAAATAAAATAATCAAACCTTTTATCATAAAAACAAAGATAATATAATAATAATGTTGTTGTTTACTTTGTTGTTAATAGAAGGGCAATATTTTAGGAGGATAGAAAGAAAAAAATTTTCATTTAACAATTTTATTCTATTAAAAAAGAATCACAAAACATAACTAAATCTCTTATGTATGGGTTAAATAGTACCGGTACTGTTCTTCTACAAGGATAGCTTTTGTATTAAATAACCCACAATGGTTGATATGCCATTTAACAAAGAGACTAATCCAAGTGATTAGAAGAAGTTTGTTTTTTTCTTCAAATACTTAAATAGATTATTGCTACTATCTATCTAATGCATACCTTGTTTTGCTATAAAAGTTAGATGGTTGGTTGGACCTGGCAATTCTGTGCACTTTAGCTGATTGTCAGACTCTGTCTATTGGACAAAAATGTGTGTTGCTTTTATGAGAATTCAGTCTTGTAGAAGTTATCCTTCAGATATAGAAACAATATGATACAAGAACAGCTTATTCCTCGTAGAGCCTTGCCTGCACGTGGGGGGAGAGAGGGGAGATGTAGAAATTATCCTTCAGATATAGAAACAATATGATATGGATGAAGTATTGCTTGCAGGACTTGTTAGCTCAGGCATTGCATTTGGCATTGGGGTGGGTTTTGCTTTGACTTCACACTTCCTCAAGAAGCGGCGATTCCTGAGAGTGACTCTTCCTGATCCATCGACCCTGATTTGGTATTGGCGATCTGCAAGGACAGTAACGATCCTGCCAGTAGTGTTCCACCTGCGATTAAGTGGATTCTGAATGGTTACTGTATCGCCAGCACAACTCCTACTCACCGTCCAGGTAGGTATCATATTGTTTCTATATCTGAAGGATAACTTCTACAAGTCTCTTTGTCTTGTCAGAATCATCAAGGGATTGGTATAGTGGCTAACATGCTGGATTGTAACATCATATTAAGTGAGTTTGAAATCCATTCATGCATTTATATCCACTTTCAGACTAATACCCTTGGGACAGGTATGAACACACCATCCCAGCAGCTACTGTTCTTTTACAAGGATGACTCTGGCATTAAATAACCCATGAAGGCTGATATGCTATTAAAACAAAGAAAAAATCCAGAATTGCCAAATTTCCTGGGTATGATGTAAAACTGCATTTAATGGTGAAGTTCCAGTTCTAGAGCTCTAGTGAGTGTGGAGAAATCCTTCATCACCATTACTCCTAGGTCTACTCTGACCAGGAGTGGTAGTACCTGTTAGGGTCCCATCTCTGGATTAAATACAAAAAATAAGTTTTTAAAAAATGTGTTTAAAAAAATTGAATTTGAAAAAAATGTTGAAGCATGAATAGGACAAAACATCTACAGTATAAAATAACCCAACAAGGGTTGACATGCCATAAAATACAACAGACCACACCAAACCAGAATTGCCAAAAGTTCATTAATCATTAAGAGATTCTGTTTGTCGGCTTGTTCATTTTACTTAATTTAGTGCTCATGCCTCATCTATTGCACTAGATTTTATTAATTATTGATGGGTATTCTATTGCACACTAAAATATCAAAGCTGTTCTGGCTGTTATGAGAAGTATTGCATATCTTCTGTTGCTTTGTGTTTTCTGATTTCACTATTTGAAATTATATCGATTTATGTCTATCTGTACCTTAATTTTAAGACATGCCTTGTAGAATACATTGCCTTTTTCTTTTTTTTCTTTTTTTTTTCTTTTTTAGTTGTTAGTTACGCTCATATATGCAAATTAGTAGAATATGTTTAGTTTTGTTTTTGCTTAGCTAATTAATGCCAGTTTTCAATGACTTGCTACCAATTATGAGATCTGTGCGAAACGTTACTTCAAAAATAATTAGTTTTGTGTCAACAAACTTAGCAATAATAAATACGCCATTTTTAGGTAAAGATATTTTCCTAGTAATATCTTACAGCTAATGAGTTTGTGCATGTTCTATTTATTTACTAAGTCAAGCATAGTCTGGCACAAGGCTATTACTGGCTGAGCGATCCATGACATGTAACACTCCACTTTGACCCTTGGCTAATTCCATGTCAAATCCCGCCCTGTCGGCTGGGGCGTTAGAATGCACCGACTGCACCTCTGCAGAGAGGTAAGACTCCCCCAATGGGGCCACCTGTTGGCTGTGGATGGCAACCCGTATTGCTTGAGGATAGAACCCAGGTGGATGGGCAGTTCATGACTTGCAATACTCCACTTTGGCCCTATCTTGGGCTAGACGGGCAGTCGGAGAGGCCCCCTCCGATCAATTGGCTGATCACATCAAGCCCTAGTACCTATATGATTGCCCCAACCCTATTGCCCTTATGGCAACCCCCAATCCTTCTTATCATATGGGTGCGAGAAGGTGGTGGCTGAGGGTCTACATGTCCTGGGAATAACGTTAAACTCTATCTGATGGTGAGGTTCCAGTTTGGAGGTTTGGGGAATGTGGAGCACCCCTTCATCACCATTGCTCCCTGGTCCACTCTGAGCCAGAGTGGTAGTACTTGTTAGGGTCCCATCTATGGGTTAAATAGAAAAATGTATTTATAAAAAAATTGTATTATGCATTAAGAATTGATTTATTTTAAAACCTTATCGGCATTAAATGACCCACTGTGGTTGATATGCCGTAAAACAAAACCAAACTAAACCAAATCCATGTCAAATCATCCACCCAAAAATTAAAATTGTTACCCACCCCATTCAAATTTTCTGAAATGTTGTACAGGTGTGAACTATGTTAAAGTTAGACAATCCCTAAAATTTGAGCCTCCAATTCCAAAAATTGGTGGAGTTATGTCAATATTTAGCTCTCTAAATTTGGTGTGGCAAATTTTTGTAATCTATTTTTGTTTGTAAAAAAAAAAATTACAAAAAGTCGCCATTTTTCGTAACCCTCCACCTAAATGTTGAGAACTAAAAATAGATATAACTCCGCCAATCTTGGGAATTGGAAGCTCAAATTTTGGAAATTGTCTAACTTTAACATAGTCCACACCTGAACAAAATTTTAGAAAAATTGAAGTGCAAAATTTTGCAAAATGTTGTAGCTTCAGTTCTGACCAAAAAACAAACTATCTTTTTGGTACAAATAATGTTCAATATATGTGAAATGATAATAGAAAACTTTTTTATCATAGATGCATTGCCACATTGGGATTTTTCCACCTATTGATCTGGCTATGAAAAAATCTGTAAGATATAACAATTTTTAGTTAAAGTAAGCACGGATATTCATGACAATCTCTTGCTTACTGTCCCTATCATTCATTGCACTTGATAGGTCCTTTGTGCAACATCCAGTATCCACACTGAGCTCGTCAATGTAGGTCTTTACTGGACGACCCACACTGGTGTGCTCTATGGCAAACGGTCTCTGAATTCAAAACCTGTTAAACTCCGCTTTAAAAATTGACCTTGTGTTATATCCTGCTCGTATGGAGGGGTTGGGTAAATACATATAACAATTTTTTAGTTAATTCTTATTTGGTTGGTTTTTGAGGTGAACGATTCTCTAATGTCAGCAAAATGTCTGCTGGCTTAAAATTATCAGTTCCTCTAATCAAGATGGTTCATCTTACTTGTTGGAGATTTACCCAATCGTCTTGTAACAAGATTCTTACACAAATTTCACAAAGTCATCTGCACTTTTACGAAATTGTAACTCTCTTGCCATCCATCAATATCAATCTTTGCTCTTAGTAGGTCCTCTAAGTGGCATCTAGTGTTTGCACAGAACAAATGAATGTAAACCTTTTTTTTCTGGTCGGCCATCCATCCATACTTTACTTCTGCCTCACATTGACCTTGGGTAAATAAATGTCTTGTGAGGTGTAAGTAAAGTCAGCTGAAAGGCCTAATGCCATTATCAGCCAGACACTGAGGGAGTCTATCCCCTTTTCACTAGCAAGAGGAGAATTTTTTGGCATCTGAGGTAGGGACCCTCAGGTGTAAATAAAGTCAGCCTAATGTCAGTATCAGCCAGACACCAAGGGAATTTATACCCTTTACACTAGCGAAAGGAGGTTCTTTTTGGCGTCTGAGGTAGGGATCCACACCTACCATCAGCTCCTCACTTTACCACACAGATCTTTGTGCTACTCATATGCTGAGTTGGTGAGGGCTGGTATCGAATCCAGAACCTTATGATTCCTAGTTGGACGCTCTACTGGCTAAACTAAACCGGCCTGTGAGGTGTAATGGTTAACAATCTAGACTTGCAAGCTATTGTTAGTGTGTTCAATTCTCAATAGCAACTCCTCTAATAGTGAAGTTTCAATTCTGAAGCTCTGTAGAGTACTCCTTCATCGCCATTACTCCCAGGTCCACTCTGACCCAGGGTGGTAGTACATGTTAGGGTCCTACTATGGGTTCAAGAGAATTTCATCAGATTTTTATAGATATTGTTAATAAGTAAAAGTAAAAGTAAAGTCGTGGGGGTGGCCTAAAGTCGGTATCAGACAATCAGCGAAGGAGTCTATCCCCTTTTCACTAGCACTAGACCAAGGACATTGTTTTTGTGTCTGAGGTGGAGCGCCACACCTACCATCAGCTCCTTACTTTACCGCACAGATCCCTGTGCTACTCATATGCTGAGTTGGCGAGGGCTGGTATCAAACTAGGAACCTTGTTGTTTCTAGCTGAACGCTCTACCTACTGAGCTAACCTGGTTAATAAATAAGATTTATTCTATGTAATGGTTTTGACGATAAATTAAATACTTATTGATAAACTTATGCAATTCCTGAGGGTATTGTGACATAAGCAGTGACATAATTTCAGTTATAGACAGGCACTTAATTTCCATTATAATAAGATATATAAAGTTTCGTCTGATGTCCAAGGCATGACGTCAAACTGCATCTAATGGTTAAGTTCCAATTTGGAACTTTGGGGAGTGGGGAGTACCCCTTCATCACCATTACTCCCAGGTCCACTCTGACCTGGAGTGGTAGTACCTGTTAAATATAAAAAATGAGTTTGAAAACCAGCCAACTTTTTTTTCTTCAGTCTTTGTTTAAATGTAAATCTATTTGTGTAGTAGAGCTTACATATTTATTTACACGTGTGTACACATGTACAAGTACAAAGGTATTTCATGTAAGCATTCCTATGTGTGTGTGAATATACATACATATACAAACATATATATCTATATATATTTCAATTCTCCAATGCAAGAAAAATCTACTAATATATATATATTTATTTAAATTCTCCAATACTAGAATAAACTACTAGTATATATATATATATATATATATTTCAATTCTCCAATACTAGAAAAAACTACTAGTGTATATATATATATATATATATATAATATGTGTGTGTGTGTGATTGTGTGTGAAGAAAAAGTGGAAGTGAATCTGATAGTATATATATATATATATATATATATATATATATATATATATTTCAATTCTCCAATACTAGAAAAAAAAACTACTAGTATATATATATATATATAATATATATATATATATATGTATAGGTAAAATAAGAGCATGTAAAAAGTTTTGTTAGTAGGAAGTGGTTTTTACTTGCGATTCATTGAAGCAAAAAAAAAAAGAAGTTAAGAGGAGGTCTGAGGGGTGAATGCAAGTTTCGGTTAATTCAACTAAACTAAGATGAGGCAACACTTCTCGCATGAAAATTACTTGTCTCCACATCACAGAACTTCTTTCAACACATTGACTATTTATGCAGAAAGACAAGATATTTTATTACATTAGGGTGGGTTTTGTTTTTTTTTGTTTTTTTTTTTTAATTTTGTTTTTTACACCAGTTCTCTGAAAATGTTTAAAATATTTTCTTGGCTGTGGGCTAAAGTTTCATTAGGCATTAAAAAAAAAACTTTTATAAATGGTTTATCTTTATCTATGTCAATCTGTTCATGTCTATCTATCAACATAAGTCTTCTATCTCTGTCTATTTATATCTATCTATCTATCTATCAACATAAGTCTTCTATCTCTGTCTATTCATATCTATCTTTCTCTGTCTATTCATATCTATCTATCTATCTATCAACATAAGTCTTTTAATCTATCTGTCTATTCATATCTATCTATCTATCAACATAAGTCTTCTAATCTATTTCTGTCTATTCAAATCTATCTATCTATCAACATAAGTCTTCTAATCTATCTCTGTCTATTCATATCTATCTATCTATCTATCTATCAACATAAGTCTTCTAATCTATCTCTGTCTATTCATATCTATCTATCTATCAACATAAGTCTTCTATCTCTGTCTATTCATATCTATCTTTCTCTGTCTATTCATATCTATCTATCTATCTATCAACATAAGTCTTTTAATCTATCTTTGTCTATTCATATCTATCTATCTATCAACATAAGTCTTCTAATCTATTTCTGTCTATTCATATCTATCTATCTATCTATCTATCAACATAAGTCTTCTAATCTATCTCTGTCTATTCATATCTATCTATCTATCTAAGTCTATCTTCTGTCTATTCATATCTATCTATCTATCAACATAAGTCTTCTAATCTATTTCTGTCTATTCATATCTATCTATCTATCAACATAAGTCTTCTAATCTATCTCTGTCTATTCATATCTATCTATCTATCTATCTATCTATCTATCAACATAAGTCTTCTAATCTATCTCTGTCTATTCATATCTATCTATCTATCAACATAAGTCTTCTAATCTATCTCTGTCTATTCATATCTATCTATCTATCTAAATCTCTTCTAATCTATCCATTTCAGTCAGTTCATATTTATCTATCTACTATTCTATCTCAATCTGTTCATCTATACATATATAGAGGGCAGTTGTGTGTATATGTATGTCCGGAGGAAACTTAGAAAATAAAACTATTAACGACAAAGTAAATATATATACACATTAAATATCATCAGGGTTTGGTTTTTGAGCAAAAGTAATGAAGATTTGATTTATATTTGTGATGATAATTAAAAGATAAAATTTAAATGATAACAGCATGGATATTTTTTTTTTTGCATTTGATATTTTAAATAGGAGACATTAATTTTTATCAGAGTGGCTGGATCAATGCAAGGTCTTTTTTTCATAGGGATTTTAACTGGTCATCCAGCCAGGATCCAACTTGCGATTCAACAATAATGGATCTGCGAGACTACCTTTTTACACCCTCCTCTACCCAGGCGATGCCGGGTATCGCTTTCTAGTATCTAAGTCTCTTCTAATCCATCTATATGTTTTAATCTGTTTATATCTAAGTCTCTTCTAATTTATCTACCTCCATCTGTTCATATCTATCTATCTATCTTGTAATCTATCCCAATCCAAGTTTCTTCTGATCTATCTGAATGTTCATATCTATGTCTCTTCAAATCTATTCATCTATCTGTCCATATCTCTCTTTAAATCTATCTATATTTCGATATCAGGCTGTTATTGTCTATCTCTATCGCAGTTTATTCAAATCTATCTATTTCAGTGTGTACATTCCTCTCTCTCTCTCTCTCTCAGGCTGTCCCTTCAAATCTATCTATCCGTTAATGCCCATATATCTTTGTTCGGTCACTTCAAATCTATCTATGTTAGCCTGTTCAAATCTATCGATGTTAGAGTGTCCAAATCTATCTATATTAGAGTGTTCAAATCTATCTATATTAGAGTGTTCAAATCTATCTATGTTAGAGTGTTCAAATCTATCTATGTTCAAATCTATCTATCTATATTAGAGTGTTCAAATCTATCTATGTTAGAGTGTTCAAATCTATCTATGTTAGAGTGTTCAAATCTATCGATGTTAGAGTGTTCAAATCTATCTATGTTAGAGTGTTCAATCTATCTATATTAGAGTGTTCAAAATCTATCTATATTAGAGTGTTCAAATCTATCTATGTTAGAGTGTTCAAAATCTATCTATATTAGAGTGTTCCAAATCTATCTATATTAGAGTGTTCAAATCTATCTATTTAGAGTGTTTCAAATCTATCTATGTTAGAGTGTTCAAATCTATCTATGTTAGATTGTTCAAATCTATCTCTCAGTCTGTTCAAATCTATTTATCTATTTCAGTCTGTTCAAATCTATCTATCTCAGTCTGTTTGTTACATAATCTATGCAGTTGCATAAGATTATTGTCAATCCCCTGTAATTCTGAGGGGATAACCCTTTTCATATCATGGCCGGGTCCTTCCATGGAAAATTACAGAAGTCCGCCAAATATGTGAAGTCACGTGGGACCCTTTTCAGAGTCCCTAGTTTTCAGTTAGACGTCAGGCAGAGAAGTCGGCCATTTTAGGTCCTGCCTAAACTGGAACTCACGCGCGCTATGTTAGTTAGCAGATGTCTGGATTGAAAATAAAGTAACATCAAAATAAACCGAATTCTTGTGTTTATTATCTAAAAACTAACAATGACACAGGGCTTCTGATAGAGAAATCCCTAACAGAAAACCAGACCGAAGTCCCCAAGTCAACTCCAGACGCTAGGCCTTAGAAGATATCCAAGATCTCAGACGATGCCAGACCAAGTCAAGATAGATGATAGAAATACCAAAGACGATCAGAAGCAAAGCTGGCCAGAAGAAAATATGACCAGATATAGAAGAAAGAAAGAGATATATAACATTATAATTATTTAGTGCCAGTGAAGAAGGCGTTATGCAACATGCTCAAATCTATCTATCTATCTATCTATTCGGGTTGGTTTAATATTCCATTCCAGTCTTTAAAAACTAGATCCATGTAACCCAACTTGATATATAATTACCAACCACTCTGCATAAGCAGGATATGGCACATGGTCAATTTTTAAATGGAGTTCAACAGGTTTGAATTCAGATAAAATAGTTGCAATTCCAAGGTTAAAAGCCCAGTCTGTCCCACTATTAACCCATAGCTGAAAGGAGAATAGTTAGATTAATACCTTTCCAAAGAGTATTAACAGCCAGCCTCATCCAGGATTTGAACTATTGTCCATTCCCTACGATGATAACCATTACACCAACCTAACTTGGTATGGCTTTAATTTTTAATTGAAAATAAAGACTGACCCTGTGTAGACTGATAATTCAACTAGTAAATAATATTTTTCTTTGTTTGTATAAACTGCAGCTAATGGTGAAGTTCCTATTTTGGAACTTTGGGGAGTACGGAGCACACCTTAATCGCTATTACTCCCATGTCCACTCTGAGCCGGAGTGATTGTACCTGTTTGTGTCCCATATATGGGTTAAATAGATTAAAAAAATGAGTTTTAAAAAATGTGATAAAAAATTGTTTAAATGGAAATTTTTGAATACCCATCAAGAATTGAATAAAACAAAATGTCTTCGGCATAAAATAACCCAACAAGTGTTGACATACTGTAAATCCAACCAATCAACCCACCCATTTATGGGTTAAATAAGAAAAAAATAAGTTTAAAAAATGTATTTAAAAAAGATTGAGTTTATAAAAGCAAATTTTTAATACCCATCAAGAATTGAATAAAACAAAATGTCTTTGGCATAAAATAACCCAACAAGTGTTGATATGCTGTAAAATCTAACCAACCAACCAACCAACCAACCAGCCTTTGATTCTAGTAGTGGTAATATTGGCTGGTTTAATATTCCATTCCAGACTGTAACGATCCAATCCATGTAACCCAACCTATTGCTCCTTAAAAAAAAAACATCCCCAGAGAAGCAGACTTTATAGTCACAGGAGAATTTGAATAGATTTATGACTGATCAAAATACAAAAAGAAAAGTAATGAAAGCTGTAAAACTACAAAAGAAAATCTATTTCATTAGTGAAGTAATCAACAATGAAGGTAAGAATGATACCTGTCAGTTTCAAAACAGCTGGTTGTACCTGTCAAATCAAAGACCCAAGATATATAGTTAATCCGTTCTCTTCTCTCATGTAGAAAGTTTCTCTCTGGGGGCGAATATTAGGTAACGCCAGACTCCTGTATTATTGGCTGCACAAACCACACACACACACATATATAAATACATACATACACTTATACATGTATATACACACATACATACATACATATATATATACATACATACAAACACGCACTTATGCATAAGGCCAAGTAATGCAAGGTAATCCCAGACTCCTGTATTATAGGCTGCATACACACAAGATATATACACATAAGCGCATACATACACTTATATCTATATATACATATATCAATACATGTATACACACACACACACACACACACATATGTGTATATACACACATGTATATATATATATACATACATACATACACACACTTATGCATACACCTATATATGCAAGGACACCAACAAAGATTATATACACACATACAAGCATACATATATACATACACACATATGAACACACACACATACATATATATATACACACACACAAGTGTATATATATATATATATATATATACACACACATATACCAATACACACACACACACACACACATATACATATTTACACACATACACAAACATATATATATATATATATACATACATACACATATATACAAGGGTACTACAAAGATTATATCCACACATATATACAAAAATATATAAATAAACATATACACATATAATACATACACGTATATTTATATATACCCACGAAGGTTATATCCACACATAAGTGCGTACATATATACAAAACCATATACATACATACATACATATATATTTACCAACCCCTCTGCACAAGCAGGATGTGACACAAGGTCAATTTCTTAAGTGGAGTTCAACAGGGTCGAATTCAGAGTTTTTTTCTCCTAGACCGGTTGCCTAACCAAGGTTAAAGAGCCCAGTCTGCCCTACTATTTATCCATAGCTGGAGGGAGAGTAGGATTCATACCTTTCCCAAGGGTATTAGCGTTAAGTAAAATGCAATTACCACATCCAGGATTTGAACTCAGGGCGACAAGTCCATTTCCCATGACTTTAACCATTACACCACACACTTCCCATATACATACTGTAACGAGATGATGAAGGTCCTGAGTTTTGAGAGGACTATTATAGAAAAGGAGGAAGAAGAAATGAGACAAGGTGGAGGCTTTGAAAAAAGGTGGAGTGATGCACGGTGATTTGACCGGGGCATGACCCCCGAATGGAGAATTGAAAGCCAACCAGAAGTTTCGGGTGTTGACCGGAACTGGAAGTCACGTGCTGACGAGGAACAACGAAGAAGAATATCGTTCTCTTTTTGCTTTCCGAGGCATAGGGTACGGATGGGCCTCTGGTCCCTAGTGTGGGATCACAGTAATTTAACAGTGTCCTCTCCTTCTTTCTCTTTGCCTTTCCTCCTCTCCGAAACAACCCATGAGACGAGCCCGAAAATAAAAGCTAAGCAGCTTGTGACGATATATTTCTCACGTTGTACCTTTTTATCGACAAGACGACCGCCGCGTACCAAATACATTTTAGTGTCGTGAATTTGGAGGCACGCTATACAACATATATCACTTTCGGTACTGTGACCATATATTAGAACATTACACATACATATAAACGCACATACTTTCTGTGTCTGTTGATTAACAAAGATTTTTTTATCAGTTCTTTGGCAAGTAAAGAATATTTCTCTCAGGCTTTATTTTCATTTCCAAGCATAGAGAATCGCCTTTTCTTTAATCATTTGGTTAGAGTCCAAGTGATGCAGCCATACAGTAACACTGACATGATTACAGCTTGGAAGAGTTCTTGCTATAGATAGATTATTTCTATTATTTTGATTATTCAGACTATTGTCCTCATCTTTATTGTTATCTACACGTTTCAGCTGATATGCCCTCCGGCCTTCTTCAGGTATTACTTGTCGGACTTGTAAACCTTCTATTCAAACTCAGGAACCTTCTTGGCAAAATTGGGAGCCTTCATGTCAGCTCCCGAGTTCAAAGAGAAAGTTCCTGAGTTTGACAAATACCTGAAGAAGCCCAGAGGGCACATCAGTTGAAACATTATGTAGATAATGATAAAGATGAGGACAATAGTCCAAATATTAAAATAACACAAATTATCAAGCCTCATCTAAAAAATTCAGAGAAATAGACAAATTATTGATTATATGGACATCTGATTTCTCTGATAAAATATAGAAGTAACAATCTTTTTATATAATAACGTGGACATTAAATCTTTTCAGCTGTAAAGTGGGTCATTCAGTAAAAAAGGTTGGGAATCACTGCTCTACACCATTAAAATACAACATAGTACAATGAACATGATTCCCTATTTGATGTTGACATGCTTATTAAAATCAATCAATCAACATACAATGAATACAATTCCCTAACCTCTGGGCATAAAATAACCCCAGACGGCTTGACATGCCTTAAAATCAATCAATCAATCAATCAATCAACATACAATGAATGCAATTCCCTAACCTCTAGGCATAAAATAACCCTGGATGGTTTGACATGCCATTAAAATCAACCAATCAGTCAACATACAAAAATGCAATTCCCTAATCTCTAGGCATAAAATAACCCTGGATGGTTTGACATGCCATTAAAATCAACCAATCAGTCAACATACAAAAATGCAATTCCCTAATCTCTAGGCATAAAATAACTCTAGACAGCTTGACATGCCCTTAAAATCAATAAATCACCCAAATTAAAATTGGATAAATATACATAAAGGGTGTACTTATTTTTGGACAATTTATATATTAGTACTATTAAAATACATATCTAAATATAGGAACTATTTACGTAACGACTATATGATTTAGATCAATGACTTAATAGGAAATACGCACCCATAATTGTGCTCCACTGCCTCAGACAAATATAGATCTATGATTATTAGGCCATGGCTTTCTTGCCAAATAAAGAAAGTTATTTTTAACTTTTCATTTCTTACTCAATAGAAGGAGTAACTGTATAAGGTGTCTTAAAGAAGGTGCGTGATGTAATGGTTTGAATCGGAGGAAATAGACTCATCAACCCAAGTTCAAATCTGTTTGCATTTCACATAGTGCTAATACCCTTGGGAAAGGTATCCAACTACTCTCCCCTCCATCTATAGGCAAATAGTAGGGCAGATTGGGCTCTTTAACCATGGCTAGGTAACCAGTCTGGAAGAAAGAAAAAACTCTGAATGCAAACCTATTACACTCCGCTTAAGAAATTGAACTTGTGTCACATCCTGCTCATGTGGAGGGGATGGTAAATTAAAATTAAAAATGGATTTGTCGACCCGAGTTCAAATCTTGGATGAAGCTGTTTGCATTTCACATAGCGCTAATACCTATGGGAAAAGTATGCATCCAACTACTCTCCTTCCAGCAATGGGTAAATAGCAGAGCAGATTGGGCTCTTTAACCATGGCTAGGTAACCAGTCTAGGAGAAGCAAAACTCTGAATTCAAACCTGTTAAACTCCGCTTAAGAAATTGGCTTTATGTCACATCCTGCTTATGTGAAGGGTTGGTAAATATATAAGGTGTCATAAAAAGTGTGGAAATTGAATCTTTAAATATTTCAAATTTGAATGAAGATGTTCTTGATTGGTTGGATTCTATGGCATGTTGGGTTATTTTATGCCAAAGACGTTTTTGTTTTAATCATTCTTGTTGGGCATTCAATTTTTTTAAAACACAGTTTCTTTTTTTTTAACAATTTTTTTAAAAATTATTTTTTATCTATTTAACCCATAGATGGGACCCTAACAGATATTACTACTCCAGGTTAGAGTGGGCCTGGAGGTAATGGCAATGAATGGAAAACTTCCTGGAATAATTGGTTGGTTATTTTGTTTTATGGCATGTCAACCTTTGTGGGCTATATAAATGCCAAATATTGTTTTTTTTGTTTTTTTGGTTTTTTTAATAGTCATGCATGACCATTTAAGCAACAGCAGGTACTGTAAGGTGAATCAAAATGACTTGATTTAGCATTAAATGACCTGGAAAGGGTTGATATGCTGTAAAATAAAACAATCAACCAGCCAACCAACAACTGAATAGTAAATTGTTGGATTCTCCATACTTGTGACCTTGTGTCACATCCTACTAGTGCGTAGGGGTGATATATATATATATATATATATATATATATATATATATGTAAGAATAGAAAGGGAATTGAATCGACAATATGAGGAAAAATGAGTAAAGAAAGAAATGTAGATGGATCGATTAAATTCATTTTTATCCATCTACATTTCTTTTCTTTCCTCATTTTTCCTCATGTGTATATATATATAAAGTGTTGTTATGGGTCCAATGAGAGAAAATTAAATATTTTATAAAAAAGGTTTGCAAAATGGATTATGTTTTGTTTGTTTTGTTTTTTCATTTTTTATTATTATTTTACATTTAGCAAATGTAAAATAATTATAAGAAATTTAAAAAAAACAAAAAAAAACAAAACAAAACATAATCCATTTTGCAAACCTTCTTTTTTATAAAATATATATATTGATTTCTTTAACCTTAGAATGGTAACCAGTTTATGAGAAGGAAAACTCTGAATTCAAACCTGTTAAACTCCACTTGAAAATTGACCTTGTGTCATATCCTGCTCGTGTGGAGACGTTAGTAAATACATACATACATCAATTTTCATAAAGTAGTATTTATATAGAATAAATGGAACCTGCTTTTTGGGGGCCACCACACTAGCTTGGGCTCCAATCTGGTTGTGGGGTGGGGCTAGTATGGGCTGACTCTGAGTCCATACTCATAATTTAAGGGTTAATTCTTCAAAGTAACTTCATTCCGTGTCTCTTCCACTGAACCAAAGTTTTCATGCACTGCCTGACTTGGGGATTGAACTCCCGACTGCTAGATTCACTTTAATCAAGGCTTATATTCACGAGGCTGTTGTCTTGTTGAGAACAATCTATCCTTTGCGGATTGAATAAAGGGTTCAGTTTGATATTCCCAGTAGGTTACCAACTACAATAGCCTTCTTGAAGAAGACGGGAGATAACAATGGCCGAAACATTGTGGCCATGGTAACAGCCAAGATGAGGACTCTAGTCTGAACACATCACTGAATTGTATTGAGTTTATTTGTTTGGCTATTTATTTTCTCCTGGCTGCCCACCTAAAGGCCGTCTTTAGTGGCAGTTAAGCTTAATGACACATCACATGATTTTCTGTGAATGTTTGGTTTTGTGGCATGTCAACACTTTTTGGGTCATTTAATGCTGAAATCAGACTTTATTTGCAAACAGTTATATTGTTCCAAGTAACTATTCTTATTTATAGGGACCACTCCATTTATATAGAGTACACAAATGTATCTTCACTACCATTTCAGACAGGTAAGTACTTCATACTTAGTTGCAATATAGATCTATTACTATTGAATAGCGAGTTTGATCCTCACTAGATGCTCAATACTTGTGTTTTTGTGTCACATCCTACCCATGGTGTATAGTGTTGGGTAAATACCTATTTAGTTGCAATGTCAATGTTTTAATAAAGTTCACATTAATTTTAAACAGGTAAATACTTCATACTTAGTTGCAATATCAATGTCTTAAGAGCCAATGTATTAATGTTGTTCACAATCATTTAAAGATTATTTCATCAGTCGCATCCAATTTATGTACATGGTTATCATCACCTATAAAACTATGTATAGTTCAAAATAGTCTAGTTGAGGATCAATCTTTAATGATTTGTGACAACATTAATACATTGCTCTTAAGACACTTGATATCAACTAAGTATGAAGTATTTACCTGTTTAAAATTAATGTGAACTTTATTAAAACATTGACATTCGCAACTAAATAGGTATTTACCCAACACTATACACCAATGGTAAGGAATGTGACACAAAAAACACAAGTAATTGAGGCATCTAGGATGAGGATCAAACTCGCTATTCAATAGTAATAGCTATTATTGCAACTAAGTATGTAAGTATTACCTGTCTGAAATGGTAGTGAAGATACTTTGTGTACTCTATATAAATGGAGTGGTCCCTATAATAGATAGTTACTTGGAACAATATAACTGTTTGCAATAAAGTCTGATTTCACATTAAATGAACCCCAAAAAGTGTTTGACATGCCACAGAACTCTACAACATTCACAGAAAATCATGTGATGTGTCATTAAGCTTACTGCCACTAAAACGGCCTTTAGTGGGCAGCCAGGAGAAAATAATAGCCAAACAAATAAACTCATACAATTCAGTGATGTGTTCAGAACTAGAGTCCTCATCTTGGCTGTTACCAATGTGCCACAATGTTCAGGCCATTGTTATTCCCGTCTTCTTCAAAGGCTATTGTAATTGGTACCTACTGGGAATATCAAACTGACCCTTATTCAAATCCGCAAAGGATAGATTGTTCTCACAAACAACAGCCTCAGTGAATATAAGCCTGATTAAAGTGAAATCTACAGTCGGGAGTTCAATCCCCAAGTCAGGCAGTGCCATGAAAACTTTGGTTCGTGGAAGAGACACGGAATGAATGTTACTTTGAAGAATTACCTGTAAATTATGAGTATGGACTCAGATCAGCCATCACTAGCCCCGACCCCACAACCAGTATTTGGAGCCAAGCTAGTGTGGTGGCCCCCAAAAAGCGGTTCCATTTATTCTATATAAATACTACTTTATGGAAGATTGATGTTATGTTTATTTACTAACGTCTCCACACGAGCAGGAATAATGACACAAGGTCAATTTTCAGTGAGTTTAACAGGTTTGTATTATGAGCTTTTCCTTCTCAATAAACGGTTACCATTCTAAGTTAAAGAATATCAAATATATAATATTTTATTAAAAAAGAAGGTTTGCAAAAAGGATTATGGGTTTTTGTTTTGTTTTGTTTGTTTTTTTTTTAAATTTCTTATAATTATTTTACATTTGCTAAATGTAAAATAATAATAAAAATGAAAACAAACAAAACACAACAAAACATAATCCATTTTGCAAACCTTTTTTATAAACAATATTTAATTTTCTCTCATTTGACCCATAACAACACTTTATATATATATACACATTGAGGAAAAATGAGGAAAGAAAAAGAAATGTAGATGGATAAAAATGAATTTAATCGATCCTCTACATTTTTCTTTAACCATTTTTCTCATGATTGTCGGATTCAATTCCTTTCTTATTCTTACATATATATATATTATATATATATATATATATATATTATCAACCCTTACGCACTAGTAGGATGTGACACAAAGGTCACAAGTATGGAGAAATCCAACAATTTACTCCCAATTCAAGTTGTGTGGTTGGCTGGTTGATTGTTTATTTTACAGCATATCAACACCTTTCCAGGTCATTTAATGCTAAATCAAGTCATTTTTGATTCACCTTACAGTACCTGCTGTTGCTTAATATGGTCATGCATGACTATTAAAAAAAAACCAAAAAAAAAACAAAAAAAAACAATATTTGGCATTTATATAGCCCCACAAAGGTGACATGCCATAAAACAAAATAACGCAACCAATTATTCCGAAGTTTTCCATTCATTGCCATTACCTCAGGCCACTCTAACCTGGAGTAGTAATATCTGTTCAGGGATCCATCCTATGGGTTAAATAGATATAAAAATAATTTTTAAAATTGTTAAAAAAAAAGAACTGGTGTTTTAAAAATTGAATCCCAACAAGAATGATTAAAACAAAACGTCTTTGGCATAAAAATACCCAACATGCCATAGAATCCAACAATCCAAGAACATCTTCATTCACATTTGAAATATTTTAAAGATTCAATTTCCCCACTTTATTGACACTTATATTTACCAACCCTTCACATAAGCAGGATGTGACATAAAAGCAATTTCTTTAGCGGAGTTTTAACAGGCTTTGAATTCAGAGTTTTGCTTCTCCTAGACTGGTTACCTAGTGGTTAAAGAGCCCAATCTGCTCTGCTATTTTACCCATTGCCTGGAAGGAGAGTAGTTGGATGCATACTTTTCCGCATAGGTATGAGCCTATGTGAAATGCAAACAGCTTCATCCAAGATTTGACTCGGGCGACAAATCCATTTTTAATTTTAATTTACCATCCCCTCCACTGAGTCAGCGATGTGACACAAGTTTCAATTTCTTAAGCGGAGTTAATAGGTGCATCAGAGTCTTTTTTCTTTCTTTCCAGACGGTTACCTAGCCATGGTTAAAGAGCCTGCAATCTGCCCTACTATTTTGGCCTATAGATGGGAGGGGAGAGTTAGTTGGATACCTTCCCAAGGTATTAAGCATATGTGAAAATGCCCAACAGATTTGACACTATGGTTCGATGAGTCTATTTCTCCGCTTCAAACCATTACATCACGCACTTCTTTAGACACATGCTTATACAGTTTCTCCTTCTATTGAGTAAGAAATGAAAGTTAACAAATAACTTTCTTTAGTTTGGCAAGAAAGCCATGGCCTAATAATCATCAGACTATATTTGTCTGAGGCAGTGGAGGCACAATTATGGGTGCGTAATTTCCTATTAGTCATTCTGGATCTAAATCATATAGTAGTTAAGTATAGTTCTATATTTAGATATGTATTTTACTAGTAATACTAATATATAAATTGTCCAAAAATAAGTACACCCTTTATGTAATATTTATCCAATTTAATTTGGGTGATTTAATTGATTTTAAGGGCATGTCAAGCTGTCTAGAGTTATTTTATGCCTAGAGATTAGGGAATGCATTTTTGTATGTTGACTGATTGGTTGATTTTAATGGCATGTCAATACCATCCAGGGTTATTTTAGCCTAGAGATTAGGGAATTGCATTTTTGTATGTTGACTGATTGGTTGATTTTAATGGCATGTCAAACCATCCAGGGTTATTTTATGCCTAGAGGTTAGGGAATTGCATTCATTGTATGTTGATTGATTGATTGAGTTGATTGATTTTAAGGGCATGTCAAGCCGTCTGGGGTTATTTTATGCCCAGAGGTTAGGGAATTGTTTCATTGTATGATTGATTGATTTTATAAGCATGTCACATCAAATAGGGAATCATGTTATTGTACTATGTTGTTATTTAATGGTGTAGAGCAGTGATTCCCAACCTTTTTTTACTGAATGCCCATTTTAACAGCTGAAAAGATTTAATGTCCACGTTATTATATAAAAAGATATTGTTACTTCTATAGGTTTATATCAGAGAAATCAGATGTCCATATAATCAATATTTGTCTATTTCTTGAATTTTTTAGGATTTGTGTTATTTTATTATTTGGACTATTGTCCTCATCTTTATCATTATCTACATAATGTTTCAACTGATGTGCCCTCTGGGCTTCTTCAGGTATTTGTCAAACTCAGGAACTTTGCTCTTTGAACCTCGGGAGCTGACATGAAGGCTCCCAATTTTGCCAAGAAAGGTTCCTGAGTTTGAAATAGAAGGTTTACAAGTCCGACAAGTATACGTGAAGAAGGCCGGAGGCATATCAGCTGAAACGTGTAGATAACAATAAAGATGAGGACAATAGTCTGATAATCAAAATAATAGAAATAATCTATCTATAGCAAGAACTCTTCAAGCTGTAATCATGTCAGTGTTACTGTATGGCTGCATCACTTGGACTCTAACCAAATGATTAAAGAAAGGGCGATTCTTCTATGCTTGGAAATGAAAATAAAGCCTGAGAGAAAATTATCTTTATTGCCAAAGAACTGATAAAAAAATCTTTGTTAATCAACAGACACAGAAAGTATGTGGCGTTTTATGTATGTGTAATGTTCTAAATATATGGTCACAGTACCGAAAGTGATATATGTGTATAGCGTGCCTCCAAATTCACGACACTAAAATGTATTTGGTAACGCGCGGTCGTTCTTGTCGATAAAAAGGTACAACGTGAGAAATATATCGTCACAAGCTGCTTAGCTTATTTTCGGGCTGTCTCATGGGTTGTTTCGGAGAGGAGGAAAGGCAAAGAGAAAGGAAGGAGAGGACACTGTTAAATTACTGTGATCCCACACTAGGGACCAGAGGCCCATCCGTACCCTATGCTCGGAAAGCAAAAAGAGAACGATATTCTTCTTCGTTGTTCCTCGTCAGCACGTGACTTTCCAGTTCGGGTCAAACACCGAAACTTCTGGTTGGCTTTCAATTCTCCATTCGGGGGTCATGCCCGGTCAATTCACCGTGCATCACTCCACCTTTTTTCAAAGCCTCCCACCCTTGTCTCATTTCTCTTCTTCCTCCTTTTCTATAATAGTCTCTCAAACTCAGGACTTCATCATCTCGTTACAGTATGTATATGGAAGTGTGTGGTGTAATGGTTAAAGTATGGGAATGGACTTGTCGGCCCTGAGTTCAAATCCTGGATGTGGTAATTTGCATTTTTACTTAACGCTAATACCCTTGGGAAAAGGTATGAATCCTAATCTCTCCTCCAAGCTATGGCTAAATCAAGTAGGGCAGACGGCTCTTTAACCTTGGTTAGGCAAACCGGTCTAGGGACAAAAAAATCTCTGAATTCGACCTGTTGAACTCCACTTAAGAATTGACCTTGTGTCACATCCTGCTTGTGCAGAGGGGTTGGTAAAATATATATGTTGTATGTATGTATATGGTTTTGTATATATGTACGCACTTTATGTGTGGATATAACCTTCCGTGGGTATATATAAATATACGTGTATGTATTATATGTGTATATGTTTATTTATATATTTTTGTATATATGTGGTGGATATAATCTTTGTAGTACCCTTGTATATGTGTATGTATGTATATATATAATATTATATGTTTGTGTATGTGTGTAAATAGTATATGTGTGTGTGTGTGTGTGTGTATTGGTATAGTGTGTGTATAATATATATATATTATATATACACTTGTGTGTGTGTATATCATATATGTTAGTGTGTGTGCTTCATATGTGTGTATGTAATATATGTATGCTTGTTGTGTGTATATAATCTTGTTTGGTGTCCTTGCATATATAGGTGTATGCATCAAGTGTGTTGGTATGTTGTATGTATATATATATACATGTGTGTATGAATACACATATGTGTGTGGTGTGTGGTGTGTGTGTGTTAACATGTTTTGATATATGTATATATAATATAAGTGTATGTATGCGCTTATGTGGTATATATCTGTGTGTGTATGCAGCTATAATACGGAGTCTGGGAATTACCTTGCAAATTACTTGGCCTTATGCATAAGTGCGTGTTTGTATGTATGTATATATATGTATTGTATGTATGTATTGTGTATTAATACATGTATAGTGTATGTATGTATTTCATAATGTTGTGTGTGTGTGTGTTTGTGCAGCCAATAATACAGGGAGTCCTGGCGTTACCTAATATTTCGCCCCCAGAGAGGAAACTTTCTACAATGAGAGAAGAGAAACGGATTTAACTTATATCTTGGTCTTTGATTTGACAAGGTACATACGCAGCTGTTTTGAAACTGACAGGTATCATTCTTACCTCTTGTTGATTACTTCACTAATGAAATAAGTTTTCTTTGTAGTTTTTACAGCTTTTCATTACTTTTCTTTTGTATTTTGAATCAGTCATAAATTATTCAAATTCTCCTGTGACTATTAAAGTCTGCTTCTCTGGGGATGTTTTTTTTTTAAGGAGGCAACTAGGTTGGGTTACATGGATTGGATCGTTACAGTCTGGATGGAATATTAAAGCAGCCAATATTTACCACTACTAGAATCAAAGGCTGGTTGGTTGGTTGGTTGTTGTTAGATTTTACAGCCATATCAACAACTTGTTGGGTTAATTTCCAAAAGACATTTTGTTTTATTCAATTCTTGATGGGTATTAAAAATTTTAGGCTTTATAAACTCATTTTTTTTAAATTACAGAAATTTTTTTAAACTTATTTTTTTTCTTATTTAACCATAAATGGGTGGGTTGATTGGTGATTACAGTATGTCCAACACTTGTTGGGTTTTTTTATTGCGAAGACATTTTGTTTTATCAATTCTTGATGGGTATTCAAAATTTCCATTTAAACAATTTTTTATCACATTTTTACAACTCATTTTTTTAATCTATTTAACCCATATATGGGACACAAACCGGTAGCACTCAACTCGCTCAGAGTGGACATGGAGTAATAGCGATTAAGGTGTGCTTCCGTAATCCCAAAAGTCCATAGGATTCACCATTAGCTGCATTTATACAAACAAAGAAAAATATTATTTACTAGTTGAATTATCAGTCTACACAGGGTCAGTCTTTATTTTCAATTAAAAATTAAGCCATATCCAAGTTAGGTTTGGTGTAATGGTTATCATCGTAGGGAATGGACATGTTCAAATCCTGGTGAGGCTGGATGCTTAAATACTCTTTGGAAGGATTAATCTAACTATTCTCCTTTCAGCTTGGGTTAATAGTGGGACAGACTGGCTTTTTAACCTTGGAATTGCAACTATTTTATCTGAATCAAACCTGTTAGAACTCCATTAAAAATTGACCATGTGCCATATCCTGCTTATGCAGAGTTGGTTGGTAATTTATATATCAAGTTGCGGTTACATGGTTAGTTTTTAAAAGACTGGAAGGAATATTAAACCAACCCGAAAGATATGATAGATAGATAAGATTTGAAGCATGTTGCATAACGCTTCTTCCTGCACTAATAATTTATAATGTTATATATCCTCTTTCCTTTCTTCTATATCTGGTCATATTTTCTCTGGGCCAAGCTTTGCTTCTTGATCGTCTTTGGTATTTCTATCATCTATCTTGACTTGGTCTGGCATCGTCTTGAGATCTTGGATAATCTTCTAAGGCTAGCGTCTGGAGTTGACTTGGGGACTTCGGTCTGGTTTTTTCTGTTGGGATTTCTCTATCAGAAGCCCTGTCATTGTTAGTTTTTAGATAATAAACACAAGAATTCGGTTTTATTTTGATGTTACTTTATTTTCAATCCAGACATCTGCTAACTAACATAGCGTCGCGTGAGTTTCCAGTTAGGCAGGACCTAAATGGCGACTTCCTCTGCCGACGTCTAACGAAACTAGGGACTCTGAAAGGGTCCCACGTGACTCACATATTTGGCGGACTTCTGTATTTTCCAATGGAAGGACCGGCATCGATATGAAAAGGGTTGATCCCCTCAGAATTACAGGGGATTGACAAATAAATCTTATGGCAACTGCATAGAATTATGTAAAAACAGACGAGATAGATAGATTTGAACAGACTGAATAATAATAGATTTGAAACAGACTGAGAGATAGATTTGAACAATCTAACATAAGATAGATTTGAACACTCTAACATAGATAGATTTGAAACTCTAAATATAGATAGAATTTGAACACTCTAAATATAGATACGATTTGAACACTCTAATATAGATAGATTTTGGAACACTCTAATATAGATAGATTGAACACTCTAACATCGATAGATTTTGAACACTCTACATTACGATAGATTTGAACACTCTAACATAGATAGGTTTGAACACTCTAATATAGATAGATTTGAACACTCTAATATGATATGATTTGAACACTCTAACATAGATAGATTTGACACTCTAACATCGATAGATTTGGACACTCTAACATAGATGCTTGAACACTTAACATAGATAGATTTGAACCACTCTAATATAGATAGATTTGAACACTCTAACAAGATAGAATTTGAACACTCTAACATAGATAGATTTGAACACTCTAACATAGATAGAATTTGAAACACTCTAATATGATTAGATTTGAACACTCTAATATAGATAGATTTGGGAACTCTAACATCGATATGATTTGAACAGGCTAACATAGATAGATTTGAAAGTGACCGAACAAAGATAATGGGCAGTTAACGGATAGATAGATTTGAGGGACCGCCTGAGAGAGGAGAGAGAGAGGAATGTACACACTGAAATAGATCGATTTGAATAAACTGCGATAGAGATGACAATAACAGCCTGAATCGAAATATAGATAGCTTTAAAGAGAGATATGGAACAGATAGATAATAGATTTGGAAGAGACATAGATATGAACATTCAGATAGATCAGAAGAAACTTGATTGGGATAGATTACAAGATAGATAGATAGATATGACAGATGGAGGTAGATAAATTAGAGAGATTAGATAATAAACAGATTAAAACATATTAGATGGATTAGAAGAGACTTAGATACTAGAAAGCGATACCGGCATCGCCTGGGTAGAGGAGGGTGTAAAAAGGTAGTCTCGCAGTCCATTATTGTTGAATCCGCAAGTTGGATCTGGCTGGATGACCAGTTTAAAATCCCTATGAAAAAAACCTTGCATTTGAGTCGCAGCCATCTGATAAAAATTAATGTCTCCTCTTTAAAATATAATGCAAAAAAATATCCATGCTGTTATCATTTAAATTTTATCTTTTAATTTCATCACAAATATAGAATAATCTTCATTACTTTTGCTCAAAACCAAACCCTGATGATATTTAAGTGTTATATATATTTACTTTGTCGTTAATAGTTTTATTTTCTAAGTTTCCTCCGGACCATACATATACACACAACTGCCCTCTATTATATGTATAGATGAACAGATTGAGATAGAATAGTAGATAGATAAAAATGACTGACTGAAATGGATAGATTGAGAGTTTTAGATAGATAGATAGATCATAATAGACAGAGATGATTAGAAGACATTATGTTGATAGATAAGATGATATGAATAGCACAGAGGATAGATCTAAAGAGTTGTCTTATGTTGATAGATAGATAGATAGTAGAATAGATCGATATGAATAGACAGAGATAGAATTAGAAGACTTATGTTGATAGATAGATACGATATGATAGACAGAAATAGATTAAGAAGACTTATGTTGATAGATAGATAGATATGAAAAGACAAAGATAGATTAAAAGACCTTTGTTGATAGATAGATAGATATGAATCAGACAGAGATAGATTATGAAGACTTACTGTTGATGATAGATTAGGATCAGATAGATATGAAATAGACAGAAATATGATTAGAAGAACTTAGTTGATTAGATAGATAGATATGAAGGACAAAGATAGATTAAAAGACTTATGTTGATAGATAGATAGATAGATAATGAATAGACAGAGAAAAGATAGATTGATAGGACAGAGATAGAAGACTTATGTTGATAGATAGTAGATATGAATAGACAGAAGTAGATTAAAGACTTATGTGGATAGTAGATAGATAGATAGATATGAATAGACAGAGATAGATTAAGACAGAACTTATGTTGATTAGATAGATAGTTTGAAATAGACAGAGAATAGATTAGAAGACTATGTTGATAGTAGATAGATAGAATAGACTAGATAGATTTAAAAGACTTATGTTTGATAGATAGATAGATAAGATATGAATAGACAGAGAAAGTATAGATATGAATAGACAGAGATACAAGATTATGTGATGATAGTATAGATAGATATAATAGACAGAGATGAAGACTTTATGGTTGCTGGAATAGCATGAACAGATTGACATAGATAAAGTAACCATTTATAAAAGTTTTTTTTTAATGCTAATGAAACTTTAGCCCACAGCCAAGAAAATATTTTCAACATTTTCCAGAGAAGCTGGTGTAAAAAACAAAATTTAAAACAAAAAAAACAAAAAAAAACAAAACCCACCCTAAATGTATAAAATATCTTGTCTTTCTGCATAAATAGTCAATGTGTTGGAAAGAAGTTCTGTGATGTGATCGACAAGTAATTTTCATGCGAGAAGTGTTGGCCTCATCTTAGTTTAGTTGAATTAACCGAAACTTGCATTCACCCCTCAGACCTCCTCTTAACTTCTTTTTTTTTTTTGCTTCAATGAATCGCAAGTAAAAAACCACTTCCATAACAAACTTTTTACATAGCTCTTATTTTTTCCTATACATTATATAAGTATATATATTATATATATATTATATATACTGTAGTTTTTTTTTCTAGTATTGGAGAATTGAAAATTATATATATATATATATATATATAATATATATATATATACTTAGATTCACTTCCACTTTTCTTCACACCAAAGATCACACACACACACATATTATATATATTATAATATATACTATATCACTAGTAGTTTTTTCTAGTATTGGAGAATTGAAAATATATATATATATATATATATACTAGTAGTTTATTCTAAGTATTGGAGAATTTAAATAAATTATATATATTAGTAGATTTTTCTGCATTGGAGAATTGAAAATATAATTATAGAATATATTGTTTGTATATGTATGTATAATTCACACACAATACGGAATGCTTACATGAATACCTTTGTACTTGTACATGTGTACACACGTGTAAATAAATATGTAGCTCTACTACAGCAATAGAATTACATTTA
>CM042156.1:59491344-59548732 GCA_023376005.1 Doryteuthis pealeii
AATCACAAATTATAACAATTTATTTTAGTCTTAATTCTTATTTGGTTGGTTTTGAGCTACGTGGAACGATTCTCTAACTGTCAGCAAAAATGTCTGCTGGCTTAAAATATCAGTTCCTCTAATCAAGGAGTTCATCTTACTTGTTGGAGATTTTACCCAATCATCTTGTAACAAGATTCTATACAAATTTCACAAAGTCATCTGCACTTTTACGAAATTGTAACTCTCTTGCCATCCGTCACTATCAATCTTTGCTCTTAGTAGGTCCTCTAAGTGGCATCTAGTGTTTGCACAGAGCAAATGAATGTAAACCTTTTTTTCTGGTCGGCCAGCCATCCATACCTTACTTCTGCGTCACATTAAACATTGACCTTGGGTAAATAAATGCCTCGTGAGGTGTAAGTAAAGTCAGCTGAAATACCTAATGCCATTATCAGCCAGACACTGAGGGAGTCTATCCCCTTTTAACTGGCAAGAGGAGAATTTTTTGGCATCTGAGGTAGGGACCCTCAGGTGTAAATAAAGTCAGCCTAATGTCAGTATCAGCCAGACACCAAGGGAATCTATCCCCTTTACACTAGCAAAAGGAGGTTCTTTTTGGCATCTGAGGTAGGGATCCACACCTACCATCAGCTCCTCACTTTACCACACAGATCTTTATGCTACTCATATGCTGAGTTGGTAAGGGCCGGTATCGAATCCAGAACCTTATGATTCCTAGTTGGACGCTCTACTGGCTAAACTAAACCGGTCTGTGAGGTGTAATGGTTAACAATCTAGACTTGCAAGCTATTGTTAGTGTGTTCAATTCTCAATAGCAACTCCTCTAATAGTGAAGTTTCAATTCTGAAGCTCTGTAGAGTGTAGAGTACTCCTTCATCGCCATTACTCCCAGGTCCACTCTGACCCAGGGTGGTAGTACATGTTAGGGTCCTACTATGGGTTGAAGAGAATTTCATCAGATTTTATAGATATTGTTAATAAGTAAAAGTAAAAGTAAAGTCGTGGGGGGGGCCTAAAGTCGGTATCAGACAATCAGCGAAGGAGTCTATCCCCTTTCACTAGCACTAGACCAAGGACATTGTTTTTGTGTCTGAGGTGGAGCGCCACACCTACCATCAGCTCCTTACTTTACCGCACAGATCCCTGTGCTACTCATATGCTGAGTTGGCGAGGGCTGGTATCAAACTAGGAACCTTGTTGTTTCTAGCTGAACGCTCTACCTACTGAGCTAACCTGGTTAATGAATAAGATTTATTCTATGTAATGGTTTTGACGATAAATTAAATACTTATTGATAAACTTATGCAATTCCTGAGGGTATTGTGACATAAGCAGTGACATAATTTCAGTTATAGACAGACACTTAATTTCCATTATAATAAGATATATAAAGTTTCGTCTGATGTCCAAGGCATGACATCAAACTGCATCTAATGGTTAAGTTCCAGTTTGGAACTTTGGGGAGTGGGGAGTACCCCTTCATCACCATTACTCCCAGGTCCACTCTGACCTGGAGTGGTAGTACCTGTTAAATATAAAAAATGAGTTTGAAAACCAGCCAACTTTTTTTCTTCTGTCTTTGTTTAAATGTAAATCTATTTGTGTAGTAGAGCTTACATATTTATTTACACGTGTGTACACATGTACAAGTACAAAAGTATTTCACGTAAGCATTCCAATGTGTGTGTGAATATACATACATATACAAACATATATATCTATATATATTTCAATTCTCCAATGCAAGAAAAATCTACTAATATATATATATATATTTATTTAAATTCTCCAATACTAGAATAAACTACTAGTATATATATATATATATATATATTTCAATTCTCCAATACTAGAAAAAACTACTAGTATATATATATATATATATATTATATGTGTGTGTTTGTGTGTGAAGAAAAAGTGGAAGTGAATCTGATGATATATATATATATATATATATATATATATATATTTCAATTCTCCAATACTAGAAAAAACTACTAGTATATATATATATATATATATGTGTGTGTGTATAGGTAAAATAAGAGCATGTAAAAAGTTTTGTTAGTAGGAAGTGGTTTTTACTTGCGATTCATTGAAGCAAAAAAAAAAGAAGTTAAGAGGAGGTCTGAGGGGTGAATGCAAGTTTCGGTTAATTCAACTAAACTAAGATGAGGCAACACTTCTCGCATGAAAATTACTTGTCTCCACATCACAGAACTTCTTTCAGCACATTGACTATTTATGCAGAAAGACAAGATATTTTATTACATTAGGGTGGGTTTTGTTTTTTTTTGGTTTTTTTTTAATTTTGTTTTTTACACCAGTTCTCTGAAAATGTTTAAAATATTTTCTTGGCTGTGGGCTAAAGTTTCATTAGGCATTAAAAAAAAAACTTTTATAAATGGTTTATCTTTATCTATGTCAATCTGTTCATGTCTATCTATCAACATAAGTCTTCTATCTCTGTCTATTCATATCTATCTATCTATCTATCTATCTCTGTCTATTCATATCTATCTTTCTCTGTCTATCTATATAATCTCTATCTATCTATCTATCTATCTAAGTCTTTAATCTATCTCTGTCTATTCATATCTATCTATCTATCTATCAACATAAGTCTTCTAATCTATCTCTGTCTATTCATATCTATCTATCTATCAACATAAGTCTTCTAATCTATCTCTGTCTATTCATATCTATCTATCTATCTATCAACATAAGTCTTTTAATCTATCTGTCTATTCATATCTATCTATCTATCAACATAAGTCTTCTAATCTATTCTGTCTATTCATATCTATCTATCTATCTATCTATCAACATAAGTCTTCTAATCTATCTCTGTCTATTCATATCTATCTATCTATCAACATAAGTCTTTAATCTATCTTTGTCTATTCATATCTATCTATCTATCTATCTATCTATCTATCTATCAACATAAGTCTTATCTATCTATCTAATCTATCTATCTTCCTATCTATCTATCTATCTATCTATCTATCTAATCTAAGTCTTCTAATCTATCTATCTATCTATATCTATCTAAATCTCTTCTAAACTATCCATTTCAGTCAGTTCATATTTATCTATCTACTATTCTATCTCAATCTGTTCATCTATACATATATAGAGGGCAGTTGTGTGTATATGTATGTCCGGAGGAAACTTAGAAAATAAAACTATTAACGACAAAGTAAATATATATACACATTAAATATCATCAGGGTTTGGTTTTTGAGCAAAAGTAATGAAGATTTGATTTATATTTGTGATGATAATTAAAAAATAAAATTTAAATGATAACAGCATGGATATTTTTTTTTTTTGCATTTGATATTTTAAATAGGAGACATTAATTTTTATCAGAGTGGCTGGATCAATGCACGGTCTTTTTTTCATAGGGATTTTAATTGGTCATCCAGCCAGGATCCAACTTGCGATTCAACAATAATGGATCTGCGAGACTACCTTTTTACACCCTCCTCTACCCAGGCGATGCCGGGTATCGCTTTCTAGTATCTAAGTCTCTTCTAATCCATCTATATGTTTCAATCTGTTTATATCTAAGTCTCTTCTAATTTATCTACCTCCATCTGTTCATATCTATCTATCTTGTAATCTATCCCAATCTAAGTTTCTTCTGATCTATCTGAATGTTCATATCTATGTCTCTTCAAATCTATTCATCTATCTGTCCATATCTCTCTTTAAATCTATCTATATTTCAATATCAGGCTGTTATTGTTTATCTCTATCTCAGTTTATTCAAATCTATCTATTTCAGTGTGTACATTCTTCTCTCTCTCTCTCTCTCAGGCTGTCCCTTCAAATCTATCTATCTCCGGTTGTTAATGCTCCATATATCTATCTCTGTCTTCAAATCTATCTATGTTAGCCTGTTCAAATCTATCTATGTTAGTGTGTTCAGTGTTCAAATCTATCTATGTTAGAGTGTTCTATCTATGTTAGAGTGTTCAATCTATCTATGTTAGAGTGTTCAAATCTATCTATATTAGAGTGTTCAAATCTATCTATGTAGAGTGTTCAAATCTATCTATGTTAGAGTGTTCAAATCTATCTATGTTAGAGTGTTCAAATCTATCTATGTTAGAGTGTCAAATCTATCTATTAGAGTGTTCAAATCTATCTATATTAGAAATCTATCTATGTTAGAGTGTTCAAATCTATCTATCTAGTTAGAGTGTTCAAATCTATCTATGTTAGAGTGTTCTAAATCTATCTATATTAGAGTGTTCAAATTATCTATATTAGAGTGTTCAAATCTAGTCTCAAATCTATCTATCAGTTGTTACAAATCTATGCATAGTTGTTCTAATACATCTATGTTAGATTGTACAATTTCTCTCGTCGTTCAAATCTATTTATCTATTCTCTGTTCAAATCTTCTATCTCATTTTGTTACATATCTACCAAATAACGATATATTGTCAATCCCCTGTAATTCTGAGGGGATGACCCTTTTCATATCATGGCCGGGTCCTTCCATGGAAAATTACAGAAGCCGCCAAATATGTGAAGTCACGTGGACCCTTTTCGGAGTCCCTAGTTTTCAGTTAGACATCAGGCAGAGAAGTCGGCCATTTTAGGTCCTGCCTAAACTGGAACTCACGCGCGCTATGTTAGTTAGCAGATGTCTGGGTTGGGGATTGAAAATAAAGTAACATCAAAATAAACCGAAGTCTTGTGTTTATTATCTAAAAACTAACAATGACACAGGGCTTCTGATAGAGAAATCCCTAACAGAAAACCAGACCGAAGTCCCCAAGTCAACTCCAGACGCTAGGCCTTAGAAGATATCCAAGATCTCAGACGATGCCAGACCAAGTCAAGATAGATGATAGAAATACCAAAGATGATCAGAAGCAAAGCTGGCCAGAAGAAAATACGATCAGATATAGAAGAAAGAAAGAGATATATAACATTATAATTATTTAGTGCCAGTGAAGAAGGCGCTATGCAACATGCTCAAATCTATCTATCTATCTCTCCGGGTTGGTTTAATATTCCATTCCAGGCTTTAAAAACTAGATCCATGTAACCCAACTTGATATATAATTACCAACCACTCTGCATAAGCAAGATATGGCACATGGTCAATTTTTAAATGGAGTTCAAGAGGTTTGAATTCAGATAAAATAGTTGCAATTCCAAGGTTAAAAGCCCAGTCTGTCCCACTATTAACCCATAGCTGAAAGGAGAATAGTTAGATTAATACCTTTCCAAAGAGTATTAACAGCCAGCCTCATCCAGGATTTGAACTCTTGTCACCATGTCCATTCCCTACAATGATAACCATTACACCAACCTAACTTGGTATGGCTTTAATTTTTAATTGAAAATAAAGACTGACCCTGTGTAGACTGATAATTCAACTAGTAAATAATATTTTTCTTTGATTGTATAAACTGCAGCTAATGGTGAAGTTCCTATTTTGGAACTTTGGGGAGTACGGAGCACACCTTAATCGCCATTACTCCCATGTCCACTCTGAGCCAGAGTGATTGTATCTGTTTGTGTCCCATATATGGGTTAAATAGATTAAAAAAATGAGTTTTAAAAAATGTGATAAAAAATTGTTTAAATGGAAATTTTTGAATACCCATCAAGAATTGAATAAAACAAAATGTCTTCGGCATAAAATAACCCAACAAGTGTTGATATGCTGTAAATCCAACCAATCAACCCACCCATTTATGGGTTAAATAAAAAAAATAAGTTTAAAAAATGTATTTAAAAAAGATTGAGTTTATAAAAGCAAATTTTTAATACCCATCAAGAATTAAATAAAACAAAATGTCTTTGGCATAAAATAACCCAACAAGTGTTGATATGCTGTAAAATCTAACCAACCAACCAACCAACCAACCAGCCTTTGATTCTAGTAGTGGTAATATTGGCTGGTTTAATATTCCATTCCAGACTGTAACGATCCAATCCATGTAACCCAACCTATTGCTCCTTAAAAAAAAAACATCCCCAGAGAAGCAGACTTTATAGTCACAGGAGAATTTGAATAGATTTATGACTGATCAAAATACAAAAAGAAAAGTAATGAAAGCTGTAAAACTACAAAAGAAAATCTATTTCATTAGTGAAGTAATCAACAATGAAGGTAAGAATGATACCTGTCAGTTTCAAAACAGCTGGTTGTACCTGTCAAATCAAAGACCCAAGATATATAGTTAATCTGTTCTCTTCTCTCATGTAGAAAGTTTCTCTCTGGGGGCGAATATTAGGTAACGCCAGACTCCTGTATTATTGGCTGCACAAACACACACACACACACATATATAAATACATACATACACTTATATATGTATATACACACATACATACATACATACATATATATACATACATACAAACACGCACTTATGCATAAGGCCAAGTAATGCAAGGTAATCCCAGACTCCTGTATTATAGGCTGCATACACACACAGATATATACACATAAGCGCATACATACACTTATATCTATATATACATATATCAATACATGTATACACACACACACACACACACACATATGTGTATATACACACATGTATATATATATACATACATACATACACTTATGCATACACCTATATATGCAAGGACACCAACAAAGATTATATACACACATACAAGCATACATATATACATACACACATATGAACACACACACATACATATATATATACACACACACAAGTGTATATATATATATATATACACACACATATACCAATACACACACACACACATATACATATTTACACACATACACAAACATATATATATATATACATACATACACATATATACAAGGGTACTACAAAGATTATATCCACACATATATACAAACATATATAAATAAACATATACACATATAATACATACACGTATATTTATATATACCCACGAAGGTTATATCCACACATAAGTGCGTACATATATACAAAACCATATACATACATACATACATATATATTTACCAACCCCTCTGCACAAGCAGGATGTGACACAAGGTCAATTTCTTAAGTGGAGTTCAACAGGGTCGAATTCAGAGTTTTTGTTCTCCTAGACCGGTTGCCTAACCAAGGTTAAAGAGCCCAGTCTGCCCTACTATTTATCCATAGCTGGAGGGAGAGTAGGATTCATACCTTTCCCAAGGGTATTAGCGTTAAGTAAAATGCAATTACCACATCCAGGATTTGAACTCAGGGCGACAAGTCCATTTCCCATGACTTTAACCATTACACCACACACTTCCCATATACATACTGTAACGAGATGATGAAGGTCCTGAGTTTTGAGAGGACTATTATAGAAAAGGAGGAAGAAGAAATGAGACAAGGTGGAGGCTTTGAAAAAGGGTGGAGTGATGCACGGTGATTTGACCGGGGCATGACCCCCGAATGGAGAATTGAAAGCCAACCAGAAGTTTCGGGTGTTGACCGGAACCGGAAGTCACGTGCTGACGAGGAACAATGAAGAAGAATATCGTTCTCTTTTTGCTTTCCGAGGCATAGGGTACGGATGGGCCTCTGGTCCCTAGTGTGGGATCACAGTAATTTAACAGTGTCCTCTCCCTCTTTCTCTTTGCCTTTCCTCCTCTCCGAAACAACCCATGAGACGAGCCCGAAAATAAAAGCTAAGCAGCTTGTGACGATATATTTCTCACGTTGTACCTTTTTTATCGACAAGACGACCGCCGCGTACCAAATACATTTTAGTGTCGGGAATTTGGAGGCACGCTATACAACATATATCGCTTTCGGTACTGTGACCATATATTAGAACATTACACATACATATAAACGCACATACTTTCTGTGTCTGTTGATTAACAAAGATTTTTTTATCAGTTCTTTGGCAAGTAAAGAATATTTCTCTCAGGCTTTATTTTCATTTCCAAGCATAGAGAATCGCCTTTTCTTTAATCATTTGGTTAGAGTCCAAGTGATGCAGCCATACAGTAACACTGACATGATTACAGCTTGGAAGAGTTCTTGCTATAGATAGATTATTTCTATTATTTTGATTATTCAGACTATTGTCCTCATCTTTATTGTTATCTACACGTTTCAGCTGATATGCCCTCCGGCCTTCTTCAGGTATTACTTGTCGGACTTGTAAACCTTCTATTCAAACTCAGGAACCTTCTTGGCAAAATTGGGAGCCTTCATGTCAGCTCCCGAGTTCAAAGAGAAAGTTCCTGAGTTTGACAAATACCTGAAGAAGCCCAGAGGGCACATCAGCTGAAACATTATGTAGATAATGATAAAGATGAGGACAATAGTCCAAATAATTAAAATAACACAAATTATCAAGCCTCATCTAAAAAATTCAGAGAAATAGACAAATTATTGATTATATGGACATCTGATTTCTCTGATAAAATATAGAAGTAACAATCTTTTTATATAATAACGTGGACATTAAATCTTTTCAGCTGTTGAAGTGGGTCATTCAGTAAAAAAGGTTGGGAATCACTGCTCTACACCATTAAAATACAACATAGTACAATGAACATGATTCCCTATTTGATGTTGACATGCTTATTAAAATCAATCAATCAACATACAATGAATACAATTCCCTAACCTCTGGGCATAAAATAACCCCAGACGGCTTGACATGCCCTTAAAATCAATCAATCAATCAATCAATCAACATACAATGAATGCAATTCCCTAACCTCTAGGCATAAAATAACCCTGGATGGTTTGACACGCCATTAAAATCAACCAATCAGTCAACATACAAAAATGCAATTCCCTAATCTCTAGGCATAAAATAACCCTGGATGGTTTGACATGCCATTAAAATCAACCAATCAGTCAACATACAAAAATGCAATTCCCTAATCTCTAGGCATAAAATAACTCTAGACGGCTTGACATGCCCTTAAAATCAATAAATCACCCAAATTAAAATTGGATAAATATACATAAAGGGTGTACTTATTTTTGGACAATTTATATATTAGTACTATTAAAATACATATCTAAATATAGCAACTATTTACGTAACGACTATATGATTTAGATCAATGACTTAATAGGAAATACGCACCCATAATTGTGCTCCACTGCATCAGACAAATATAGATCTATGATTATTAGGCCGTGGCTTTCTTGCCAAATAAAGAAAGTTATTTTTAACTTTTCATTTCTTACTCAATAGAAGGAGTAACTGTATAAGGTGTCTTAAAGAAGGTGCGTGATGTAATGGTTTGAGTCGGAGGAAATAGACTCATCAACCCAAGTTCAAATCTGTTTGCATTTCACATAGTGCTAATACCCTTGGGAAAGGTATTAATCCAACTACTCTTCCCTCCGTCTATAGGCAAATAGTAAGGCGGATTGGATTCTTTAACCATGGCTAGGTAACCAGTCTGGAAGAAAGAAAAAACTCTGAATGCAAACCTATTACACTCCGCTTAAGAAATTGAACTTGTGTCACATCCTGCTCATGTGGAGGGGATGGTAAATTAAAATTAAAAATGGATTTGTCGACCCGAGTTCAAATCTTGGATGAAGCTGTTTGCATTTCACATAGCGCTAATACCTATGGGAAAAGTATGCATCCAACTACTCTCCTTCCAGCAATGGGTAAATAGCAGGGCAGATTGGGCTCTTTAACCATGGCTTGGTAACCAGTCTAGGAGAAGCAAAACTCTGAATTCAAACCTGTTAAAGTCTGCTTAAGAAATTGACCTTGTGTCACATCCTACTCGCGTGGAAGGGTTGCTAAATATATATATATATATATATATTTATTTATTTTTTACTTCTAAACACTACCAGTGTGGAAAAAACCCAGGTGATTCAGTTTTTCAAAATAAAAAAACTTTTTCAAACTGACAACTGGGGAAAACATTTTTTAAAAAGAAAAGACTGGCACATCCGTACTTTCTGAAAATAATCATCAGTATCGTATGTGGTGGCCAAAATAAAAAAAAACACAGAGGGAGTTTTCTAAGTTGTATATGTAAAAAGTGCTCAATACATTAAGTAGAGAATGATTATAAGGACCTACATGAGTCAGACACTATCTACCTAGGTTTCACCGAATGGTTCTTCAGAATTATCCTGAAGAACCATTCAGGTGAAACCTTGGTACATATGATCAAACTTAACAAACCGTCATTCCATAATAAATTTATTTCGACCAAAAATTCAAAAGGCTTTTAAAGATTTTTTTTAATCTTTAAAAATCCTTAAGGATTGTACATTGAGCTCTCTTAGGGATTCATAAAAAAATTTTATGCCAAAGACGTTTTTGTTTTATTCATTCTTGTTGGGCATTCAATTTTTTTAAAACACAGTTTCTTTTTTTTAACAATTCTTTTAAAAATTATTTTTTATCTATTTAACCCATAGATGGGAACCTAACAGATATTACTACTTCAGGTTAGAGTGTGCCTGGAGGTAATGGCAATGAATGGAAAACTTCCTGGAATAATTGGTTGGTTATTTTGTTTTATGGCATATCAACCTTTGATGGGCTATTTAATGCCAAATATTGTTTTTTTTTTTTTTTTTTTTTTAATAGTCATGCATGACCATTTAAGCAACAACAGGTACTGTAAGGTGAATCAAAATGACTTGATTTAGCATTAAATGACCTGAAAGGGTTGATATGCTGTAGAATAAAACAATCAACCAGCCAACCAACAACTGAATAGTAAATTGTTGGATTCTCCATACTTGGATTGTGTCACATCCTACTAGTGCGTAGGGGTTGATATATATATATATATATATATATGTAAGAATAGAAAGGGAATTGAATCCGACAATATGAGGAAAAATGAGTAAAGAAAAGAAATGTAGATGGATCGATTAAATTCATTTTTATCCGTCTACATTTCTTTTCTTTCCTCATTTTTCCTCATGTGTATATATATATAAAGTGTTGTTATGGGTCCAATGAGAGAAAATTAAATATTTTATAAAAAAGGTTTGCAAAATGGATTATGTTTTGTTTTGTTTTGTTTTTTCATTTTTTATTATTATTTTACATTTAGCAAATGTAAAATAATTATAAGAAATTTAAAAAAAAAAAAACAAAACAAAACAAAACATAATCCATTTTGCAAACCTTCTTTTTTATAAAATATATATATTGATTTCTTTAACCTTAGAATGGTAACCAGTTTATGAGAAGGAAAACTCTGAATTCAAACCTGTTAAACTCCACTTGAAAATTGACCTTGTGTCATATCCTGCTCGTGTGGAGACGTTAGTAAATACATACATACATCAATTTTCATAAAGTAGTATTTATATAGAATAAATGGAACCTGCTTTTTGGGGGCCACCACACTAGCTTGGGCTCCAATCTGGTTGTGGGTGGGGCTAGTATGGGCTGACTCTGAGTCCATACTCATAATTTAAGGGTTAATTCTTCAAAGTAACTTCATTCCGTGTCTCTTCCACTGAACCAAAGTTTTCATGCACTGCCTGACTTGGGGATTGAACTCCCGACTGCTAGATTCACTTTAATCAAGGCTTATATTCACGAGGCTGTTGTCTTGTTGAGAACAATCTATCCTTTGCGGATTGAATAAAGGGTTCAGTTTGATATTCCCAGTAGGTTACCAACTACAATAGCCTTCTTGAAGAAGACAGGAGATAACAATGGCCGAAACATTGTGGCCATGGCAACAGCCAAGATGAGGACTCTAGTCTGAACACATCACTGAATTGTATTGAGTTTATTTGTTTGGCTATTTATTTTCTCCTGGCTGCCCACCTAAAGGCCGTCTTTAGTGGCAGTTAAGCTTAATGACACATCACATGATTTTCTGTGAATGTTTGGTTTTGTGGCATGTCAACACTTTTTGGGTCATTTAATGCTGAAATCAGACTTTATTTGCAAACAGTTATATTGTTCCAAGTAACTATTCCTATTTATAGGGACCACTCCATTTATATAGAGTACGCAAATGTATCTTCACTACCATTTCAGACAGGTAAGTACTTCATACTTAGTTGCAATATAGATCTATTACTATTGAATAGTGAGTTTGATCCTCACTAGATGCTCAATACTTGTGTTTTTGTGTCACATCCTACCCATGGTGTATAGTGTTGGGTAAATACCTATTTAGTTTGCAATGTCAATGTTTTAATAAAGTTCACATTCATTTTAAACAGGTAAATACTTCATACTTAGTTGCAATATCAATGTCTTAAGAGCCAATGTATTAATGTTGTTCACAATCATTTAAAGATTATCTCAACTAGATCTATTTGAACTATACATAGTGTTATAGGTGATATAACCTATGTACATAAATGGAATGCGCTGATGACTACTATAAGTAGCAGGAACAATTGTGGCTTGAAACGAAGCAACGCAAGTCAGCTCGCAACTGTATGGTCGGACGCAATCTCCATTTTCTTTTCTGTAATTTCTACTCCTTTTTGTTCAATACATTTGTATCCATTTTTACCAGTTGTCTTATTTTTTACCTTAAAAATCCCACAACACATAGGACCCTAACAGGTACTACCACCCTGGGGAGGAGTAAACCTGGCAGTAAATGGCAACAAAGTTAGGAATGCACATTCCCAAGAGCTCCAAACTAGATCTTCAACATCAGATACAGTTTAGTGCTATACCCAGGACACTTTTCAACCCTTTTGGCTGGAGCTGTAAATTACACCGACTGCACCTCTGCAGAGGAGTAAAATCCACTTGTTGGCCAGGACAGAATCCTGGTGGTTGAGCAATCCATGACATGCAACACTCTACTTAGACCCTTACTTAGGCTCGACGAGTGGTTTGAGAGGCCACTTCTGATCAATTGGCTGGTCATGTCAAGCCCTAGCACCTATATGATTGTCTCGACCTTATTACCCTTATGGCAAACCTCCCAACCCTTTTATCATATGTGATAGAAAGCACTGGGTGAGGGTCTTAGTGTCCAGAGTATGACATTAAACAGCATCTAATGGTCAAGTTCCAGTTCTGGAACTCTGGTGAAATTGGAGTACCATTTATCGCCATTACTCCCAGGTCTACGCTGACCCAGAGTGGTAGTACCTGTTAGGATCCCATCTATGGGTTAAATAGATTAAGAAATGAGTATTAAAAATGTATTTAAAAAAATGAGTTTGAAAAAAACCTGAATACCCATCAAAAATAAGTAAAATATTAGTATCATTTGGATTATTCGAACTATTGTTCTTATCTTTATTGTTATCTGTACAACATTTTGGCCGATGTGCCCTCCGGCCTTCTTCAGGTATTTCTTGTCAGACTTGGGAACCTTCTCAAACTCGGGAACCTTCCTTTTGAAAAATTCAGAGAAATAGTAAATAAAATATCATCAGCATAGAATAACCCAACAAGGGTTGACATGACATAAAATCCAACCAACCAACGAACCAGGACACTTTCTGTGGATGATATGAATAAATATTTAAATATTTACAAAATTACTAATGACATATGTTTGTTAATGAATACTGATGACCTACACACATATTTTCCTTCCAGGCGAGTTTGTTAACCATCGCTCAAGGGCAGAGATAACATTGTGGGTATTTGATATATAGAACTTTGGCAGTCTTCTTTCTTCTAGGTTAGCTACTTACCCATCACCTGAGGGTGAGCCCTCTACCAAATCAAGCATAGAGACACAGTATAATGGAAACACAGTGTCATTGGTGTAGCTAGACATTTAGTACCCCTAGGGATGGGTTCGGCTCTTTGAGGGTGCTACTTCTAACTTTACTGAAATTGTAACAAGAGAGAGAGAGAGAGAGGAGGGGGAGAGAGAATGGAAAAAGCCAGTAGGTTAGCATTGAAAATTTTTAAGGATGAATCATCACAAAGTCACATAGCATTTTTCTATTGGATGAGACGTAACATGTGGCAAAGTGGAAGAGTTAGAGGTGAGAATGTTAGGTGAGTTTGGAACTATGCATTGACAGAGTGAGATGTGGCTCTCGTTTGGCAGTTTTGACTTAGGGGAAAATAAAATCTCATGAGAAAAAAGAAATGTCCTTGTGTTATTACTAAAAACTATAAATGGCACAAGGCAAGATGTCCCCCAGCTCCCAAGATGGTTTCAAAACTCCAAACACCAAGGAATTATTAGCCAACTCAGCATCACCCCAGTAACAGGATTCAAGCCTCTCCACATGGCACAGAAGATGAGATAAGTATACAGCTATATTTCTATATGAACACATCATCACTCCATTCAGACATGAGAGCCAACTCAGCATCACCCCAGTAACGCCTCTCCACATGGCACAGAAGATGAGATAAGTATACAGCTATATTTCTATATGAACACATCATCACTCCATTCAGACATGAGAGCCAACTCAGCATCATCCCAGTAACAGGATTCAAGCCTCTCCACATGGCACAGAAGATGAGATAAGTATACAACTATTTTCTACACATCGTCACTCCATTTCAACATGACAGTCATAACATTACAAAATGTCTTATTGCATTATGTTAGTAAATACAATAGATGAATTACAAAGCTTTTGTTGGTTGGTTGATTGATTTTAACGGCATATCAACCCATCTGGGGTTATGTGATGTGTAACGGTTAGGAAGTAATATATGTTGTGTGTTTATATTTATACTTTTGTAGTAATTGGTTTTGTGTACGCCCCTCTATTGAAGGCCTGGGGAAGTGTTTTCCAAACTGATCCTTTATTTTTACCCTCCCTCTGCCTTGTTCAGGGTAGGAAATTTTGGGGCTAGTCTAGCTCATTAACCCTCACTCTACCACGGATGCTGAAGCCTAGCAGCCTAACACAGATAAAGCAAACTTCAGTTGTTTTCAAGACTAGTTAAGCCAATTGCTTTAGGGTAGGCATTATGCCAGATCTTACTATGATTTACTAAGCCATGCCCCCCCCCTCTCCACGGTTGCTTACGGTACACCTGCTGTTCTTAAGTGGCCACCCCTTTAAATACTCAACAGGTTCATTGCTGCTTAACTTAGGTGGTCTAGTTGGAACCATTGCTTTTCACAATCATTTTAAACAGGTAAACACTTTATACTTAGTTGCAATATCTTTGTTTTAAGAACCAATGTATTAATAAAGTTCACAATCATTTTAAACAGGTAAATACTTCATACTTAGTTGCAATATCAATGTTTTAATAAATTTCACAATCATTTTAAAGATTATCTGAAGCAGATCTATTTGACCTATACATAGGACCCTAACAGGTACTACCACTCTCGGTAATAATAGACCTGAACATAAATGGCAATGAACGTAGAAATACACATTCCCTAGAGTTACAAAACTGGAGCTTCACCATCAGATGTAGTTTAGTGCCATAACCTGGACACTTTTCCGCCCTGTTGGCTGGGGCTGTCGAATACACCGACTGCACCTCCACTGAGGGGTAAAATCCCCCCCTCCAAATGCTTAACTTATGTGGTCTAGTCAGAACTGGTGCTTTAAATGTAATTGGACTGTAAGTGAAGAATTTACAGGGCTTTGCTAAACTCTGACAAGCAAACCTCAGGCTGCTTATTGTTGTCCATTCAAGTACTTAATAGGTTCATCATTATTTGACCGTAAGCAGGACTGGTGCTAGGGTCTCATGGACACCCCACCCTCTATGAATTTATGACACAGCGCTCCCACTCTAGTACATTCCAATTTTCATAAAGTAGTTTTCATATAAAACTAGTGGGATCTGTGGATATACTACAGTATGATAATTTAAGTATTACGTTTGATATGTTTACTTAAGAGCTATTGCCAAATAGTTTAATATGTAAAAAGTAGAATAATCTTGATTTAACTCTCTCTCTTTCTTTTTTCTTTATTTCCTTCTTTTCATTATATCCAATTGAAACAGATTAATATTATCACTTCCCCATGCTTACTCCCTCTTTCTATCTTTCCCCTACTCTCTTTCTTTTTCTTTCTCTATTTTTTCTGTGTAGCATGTTCCTTTTCTTCCCTCCCTTTCTTTCTAATAAAAAGAGAATGGTTCATTATTTAGTTGAGGTGACGACACTCATAAGAAATAAGAATTCTGCAGATAAGCAATACCAAATAATCAGGATTTACATTTTGCATTTCATCTTGGATGATTTGGATGGTCTCATTTTTAACCAGAAGGTGTTCTAAGATGGTAACGGTTGTACAATTAAGGAACATGATAATTATTATAGAGATTTATAAAATTTACCCTTCTGGGGCCCCCTAAGTAGGCCTGGGTTCCCATTGGTTGGGGGGTTCGGAGGTAGTACTGACCATAAGTGTAAAATTAAAAAAAACTCTACTTAGTCTGACAAACTAACCTCAGGTTTGTATTATTTAGATTTTTCAGACTGTTGTCCTCATCTTTACTGCAGTGATGAGTCAGTTCAATACTTAGATGGGTGACTATTTAAGCAACAGTAGGTACTGTAAGCAACCTGATATCAAAATGACTTGATTCAGCATTAAATGACCCGAAAAAGGTTGATGTGCCGTAAAACAAAAGATAACCAACTATAAGGAGTGAACAGAAATTCGTTGGTTTTCCACCAATTAAGATGTTCTCCCAATTGTGAAAGTCCCCTGACCAAGTTCTTGCTGCCTGCAACAATTTTTTCCATCAGTCCTCTGCCAAAGCTCACTCACCTCTTCAATGTATGTCAGTGTTTTTGTCAGCAAGGTCAGAGGTCAGAATGCAATTGTCTCAATGTAGGAACTGCCTTCTTAAATAATCATTAATTGCCCTGACCAAGATCCCACATCTGGGTCAATCGCGCAGTGTAGGAATTTGCATACATGCCAATGAGGGAGTCTGACATTGAGCCACGACTCATGATCAGGAGGATGTGAGTTCAATCTCTGCAATCACCCACTACACTCCCTCCAATCTCATTTTGCAAGCCAGATATGTTCGTGCTTGCTTTGTGGCTACCACGTACGTAATTTCTCTTGCTATACCAACCAATCATCTTTATTGTTACTAGTACAAAATAAAAAACACCCTCAGGGTGATGTAAAAATAGATTTTTGAAACATATTGCCTGAGGGGTGGGAGTAAAAAAATTCAATGTCAGCGAGTTTGTACCCTAAGTAAGTAAAATCATCAAATTCATTAAAGGATTAAAAAATAAAACAATTTGAAATGTAAACTTTAAATATGTATTATTTATTAAAACTTGTTTTAAAAAAAAAAAAGCGGACTGTCTAATGCTGCATGTTCAAATTTTGAGCGTATTTATTCTATGTTATGACGATTTTGGGTAATGTGACGTAAACAGTGATGTAATTTTTGTTACAGACAAAGACCGGAAGCGAATCTCCATTATTAATAGATATACACATTTTGGCTGATGTGCCCTCCGACCTTCTTCAGGTTGTGTATATAACAATAAAGATGAGAACAATAGTCAAAAGAAAATCTAAATGGTACAAATTATTACGCTTCATCTAAAAAATTCAGACAGATAATAAACCTCAGGTTACTTATTGAATCTGCTGTTGTTACCCTTGTAAGTACTGAATAGGTTCATTGTTGCTTAACTCTGGTGTTGATAGTCGGATCATTGACGAATAAACCGATAACCCCACAGATTTTATTCTGGTGAGGAGGGTGGCTAAACACTCTGCAGAATGAAAAACAAGACCTGTAAATGGGCTGAGAAAGCACCTTGCTCAACGGCCATCTAGCACATTATTTCTAAAATTCAATCCCTCCTCATTGTGGCAGGGTTGTGTAAACGGGGTACTGTCAGAGCCATGCTGTCAGGAACTTAAGTTCCTGGTAAGGTCACCTAAGGTGGACAAGTCTGGTACCCAGTGGTATTAAGGTCACAACTTGGCCAAAGGGGCTCTGGCAAAAATTCAAAGGGCATCTCCATCATTGTCAGGAATCAATGGCTTTTGGCATTCTTGTCCCTGCATCTGTGGAAAACTTACAGCAAACAAGAGCATCTTTTCCCCTGACCAAGATATGCATGCTGGGTTTGGGGATTGCTTATGAATTCCATATTTCTATATCAGGCACAAAACTCCGTTGGGTCTGTCATCCAGGGTAATCCTGCAACAATCACACAGTAGTTCTCCGTTGTACCAAATCTGTTCCTCGTCACTCTCAAAGAATATCTCCAAAGGGGCTATATCTGTCAACACTGTTTGTATGCAAATCATAATGTCACCCAATCGAATGCGATCTACAATAATCAGGAGGTTGTGCTGTGACTGCCCATCTTTGTAGTCAAATGGATTAGAGTTTGCATTGGACCATACGCCGCCTACATATGCAGCAAGTGACTCGGTGTCTCTTTGAACGACAAAGACAAGCTGACTCATAGACGATAGCTGGTTGTTTTCCATACCGGTCATTTCAACTACAATTCCCTTGTTTCTCCTTCCATGAATTCACCAGGCTCACTCGACCCAGGATGAATGCCATAATAGAAACAAAACAGAACTTGGGTCTTCTCATGGGAACTGGTGTTTTAAATGTCACTGGATTATAAAAGTAAAATTTACAAAGCTATGCTCAAGTCTGACAAACAAACCCCAGGCTGCTTATTGTACCTGCTGTCAGGGCTGAAGCTAGGGTCTTATGAGCCCCCTCTGAATCAGGGCCCACTTTAGTACATCTTAAGAGGAATTACGGGGTCGTAGGAGCTCTTAATCTCCCGGTGGTTGGCAATTGTTCCGGATGAAAGAAGAAAAACAACACAAATGGAACTTACACACATATATTAACAAAGGTACAAAATTGTTGCAAATTTTGATGGCATTTGCTACAAGACTTATCTGAGAGGTGAAATTACAGTTCGTAGGTGAATTAGCGCTAGAAAGGGATTCTACTCGCTGTAGAGTGCTGTAGAGACGTGTCCGTCTTGGTCGGCTCTCGTTCGATAAGTGATGGGGTTTGATTCTCCCGCCAACCTCATGTTGGCGATTCGCCCCCTAGCGGCAGGGAGATAATTCTCTATCGGATTTCCGATAATCTCAATTTACATAAATTAGTAAAGTCTGCATAGTGGCCTATTGTTGGTATCAACTGAACAGCGAGGGAGTCTATCCCATTGTTGCTTGTGCTAAACAAGGGAGATTTGGTGCTCTTCCAATATGTGATCTATCGAATGGTTTCTAATCCAATATGTGATCTACCGAGTTGTTTACATTCCAATATGTGATCTACCCATTAACTACCACTAAACCCTAACTTCTTTTTTCCTAGTAGATCATATGTTATGAATAGTAGATCAGTAGTAGATCACATACTGGAAGAGCACCGGAGTTTGTTTTGCTGACGTGGAGCTCTCATGCTTTACTGCACAAATAAGATTACTCAAGCTGTTGGCAACTCATGTGCAAAGTCTAGTATCGAACCTGGAACCTGGTGGTTCCTAGGCTAAACTGAACTAAACCGGAACCTAATAAAGTAGTATTCATTCAAAGATATATGAAACCTGCCCTTCCGTGACCACCAAGCAGACTTGGGATCCCCTCCAGTTAGGGAGTAGTAAGTGCCGGACCTGCTTGCTGTGGTTACCCATCTAAGTACTCAACAGGTTCATCGTTGCTTAACTTCGGTTGTCTCGTAGGAACTAATGCGTTAAACACGACCGGGACGTACATTTAGTATTTACAAAGTGTCTATTAAACATTTTGTCGTCCTGGATTTGTTCACAAAACTCAGGTTGTTTATTGTATCTGCTGTGGTTACCCATCCAAGTGCTGTATAGATTCATTGTTGCTTAACTCTGATGACCGTAAAGTCAACCCTGCCAGGTGTAATCCTTTTTCTTTTTTTTTTTTATAGATGATTCATGAAATCTTTTTTTTTTTTTTCTTAAGTGTCCAAGTTGTTTTGTCACTGCGGTCGGGTACGTGGTGTGACATGTGGAGTCTGGAGAGGTTTTTCATTAAAATGAAAGAAATAAGCCACTTGAAGCTTCTTACGTACGTGCCTTCTTACTGAAATAAATAAATAAATAAGGACATGTTAGCCTAAAGTTAATAATAAGATAAAAAAAACCCGAAACTCCCTCTTTGTTTCACCTTTAACACTCCTCAAACTCTTTGTCATTTATTGTCTTATTCATCCTCTTTCTTGTTATTTTGTTCTTCTTCTTTCTCTGTTCCTACGTCAATGTGCATCTTTCTTTGCAACTAGTCACACATCTACTTCTCTCCCTTCCTCTTCCCTATCTTCTTAAAGAGGTCGGGGAAATCCTCAACATCTGCTAGCTTAGTATGTAAGTATGTAAGTATTTTTCTTCTTGGGGTTTTGTATCTGTAGTTTTAGTAGTTATAAGCTTGCTTTTATGCTTCCTCGGTTTCTCTCTCTCTCTTTCTTTTCTCTCCAGCAGCAGTGAAATTAGTTACTACACATATACAGAGAGAGAGTTTTGGTACTTTCTCAGGTCTTCCTTTCTAAGAAGACTTGGCTAGTATTACTATTTTTTAAGTCCCTTTACAAACACACCTAACCCCAAAAGAAGTGGATAGGAGAAAAAAAATGACTCTTGCGACATTAGTTTCTACCAGAAAGTCAAAACAACATTTTGGATAATCAGCAACAACGGGTGACTGCCGATCCGTGACATCTAATGTCGATGTTACGGAGTGTGTGAGGAGAGATAGATAAGATATACTACAAGAATATAAATGAAACGTTCGGGCTGTTTCTTACGTTAACATCACACACACACACACACACACACACACGCGCGAAAGAGATAGAAAGAGAGAAAAAAAATCCAGTTTGTTTGTCTTTAACTTTAAGCTCATATCAAGATGACACCGTTTTTTTTTATTTTCTTTGATGAAAAAAACCTAACTTAAAAAAAAAAAAAAATCGAAGTTGTTGCACAAAAAAATCACTAACTAAATTATTTGTACTTTAATTTGCAGTTGAAATTTATTTATAAATCTTCACTTAGCTATTTTTAGCAAAATTTAATTGTTTAAAAATGTATTAAAAATAAATTACATATGTAATTTTTTTTTTTTACAATTTTTCGACTTGGACAAAAATTTGACCTTAGATAATCGATTTAATTAATTTCAATTCGTTTTTAAAATTAAAATGAACGAAGAAATTGGCAGATCCTAATATTAGACATATATAATAAATATTTATTTATTTGTGTTTTAATTTATTTGTATTTTTAAATGATAAAAAGGTCTTCGGTCTCTTTTTCCTTCTCTCTCATGTTGTATAGTGTTTATTTATTTATTTAAAAAAAATCTTTTCGTAATTAGTTGCTACCCACCCTCTCTTCAGTTGTGTAAAGAGAGAGAGAGAGAGAGAGAGAGAAAGAGAGGAAAAAAAGACGCTTTTCTACCACGTGCACCTGTCTCGTCGTTGGCGTGTCCAGACTTTCTTCTTCATGTGGGCCCCGGTTAATATTGATAACATTTTTGTAAAAAAAAAAAAGAAACAGTAAGAAAGGATTACTTTTCTTATTACTAGACAAGGACCATTAACTAAATATTTATTTAATTTAAAAGAAAAAGAAGAAATAGAACGTTTATTTCAACATTTTCTTGTGTTGTCAAATCAAGTGTCACACTTAGGTCTCGTTTTTTGTTTTAATGTTTAAAAGAAAAAGAAAAAAAGATAGACAAGTCCCCATTTTTTTTAATATCTTTGTCTTCATCGATTTTATCTCCTATCTCTGATCGATTAAACTAATCTTTAAAAATTCTATACTACACAACAGAAAGAAAAAACAAACCGAATCACACACCCTCAAAAAAAAAAAAAAAAGTACATATCCCATCTGGTCTCCTCAAACTCAACTGGTTTCTTTTTTTTTCTTCTTTTTTCTAAGTGCCCCCACCGGACAAATTACGTGTTGTGTGTGAACGTTGACACTAGTCAACCCAACGGCTCCCCAATGAACAACAACATTACCCACGGGCTGAAACTTCTAAATACTGGAGGATTATTTTGATACTGATTGTTTTTTTTGTTTTTTTTTATCAACGAAACTAATTGAATTCTTCGGATTAAAATAAGTGGACATCAAATGGCGTCGGCCAGAGTAGCCAGACTCCGCAAACATGGGTCAAATATGAAAGATGCACCCCCACCAGATAAAGATGAAGACAAAAACGGAAATAAATTGGAAAAATATGATTTTCTTACAACGATTGGTAAGTAAAAGAACAACAAAAAAAAAATCAAATAAATAAAACCTGCAATTTATTGTTCGATTAGGATGGAATTTATTATCATTATTATCATTATTATTATTATTATTATTATTATTATTATTAAGTTGTTTTGGTAGACTGTGATTTCAGGGGCGTAAATTAAAGGACAGCATTAATTGATGTTGTACATTTGTTGCGTAGTGATTCAGTTATACACTTTTTTTAATTGTCCTTTATTAAAAAAAACAAAACTTATAAATGAATTAACGTATTGTTAGGTTTTCTTTAGAGTTTAATTTTTATTAAAAGTATTAATCCCAGTTGAGAAATTAAAAATATATACATTGGACTTCAATTTATATTCCACTAATTTCTGTCCGGTAGACTGGTAAAAATTTACGCCCCTGAATTCACAGTCTACCAATTAGGTTGTTTTTATTTTAATAATACGTTACGACTTGAAAAATATTTTTTTCTCAGAGAATATGAAAAAAAAATTTACCCATAAAATAAATAAAAACTGGATATTTTTTGTTTTCTTAGGATAAAATGTATTATTCATTTATTTAACAATGTTAAAGATAAAAAAATTAACATTAACAATATGATGTTAAATATTGTTAATGTTAATTTTTTATCTTGATTTAAAAAAAAAAGAAAAGTTTAAAGACACTAACTTACATTAATTTATATTTCTTTTTTATCATTTATTTGTTTTTAGTTCTTATATTTTTGATATTATTTTTATGATTTAATCTTCCACTTTTAATCTTTTTACGTGAAATATTTTAATTTAAGAAGAAAGTTGTTGTGTTTTTTTTTGTTTTGTTCCTTTTCTCATCGTCTACTTTGTAACTTAAGAAATATTCATTGTGTCGTCCACACACACACCTTATTTTGACAGTTGAAATATTAAAAAAAATTATATACGATACGTCTTATATAAGTGAAACTTTACGAGACAGTCTTCGTTTCAGGTGATCAACCTGTCGTTAAACTTTCTGTTCGAAAGACTTGGGCGTAAAAAAAAAAAAAAAAAGGTGCTTTTAATATATTTTTAAGATAATTTTTTCTGTGTGTGTTACGAATACCTGAAGTGTTGAATTGTTTTTTTTCTTTCGAAATAAGACCGGCTCGAGGGAGGGGTGAAAAATGTTCATGATTATTTAATATACGCACAGGTCCCGTAAAAAATGAGTTTTTAAATTTTTTTTACATTGGTACTTCTGTTTTCGATACCCGTGGAAATTCCACAGTTGTTGTTAATGATGATGATGATGATGATGATAGATATATGAAAGTGAAACCTTATTTCAAATTTAAAGTGTATAAAATTTCAGATAAAAAATATAAATACTGAAGAAAAAAAATAAAGATTTTAATTTTCTTTTCTTGTGGGGTGGGGGCGTAATTTAATTAATTTTGTTAAATTATACACTGGTCCTAGGCATGGTGTGTAGATACTACACTTCGTTCATCCTATTATAAATTTACGGCGGGATAAACAAAGAAACAAGATAACATTCGATTTGTCAATAAATAAATAGATAAATAAGACATCCATGTAATTGTTGATCAGCGTATAAAATCATTAAATGCCCAGCAGTTGGGACAGATAGGAAATTTTGTACATTTTTTAGACAATATTTACACAAATATTTATTCAGTACGGTTTTGAAACATCTTAACTTTCCTTAACATTTTACACACATTTTAAAAATTACCTGTAGATTTTTTCTCGCAACTTTTTTTGAAAATTAACCTGATCAATTGTACTAACAACGAATACGTAAAGGTTTTGTTGTATTTCTCTTGAAGTGTGTGGGTTGATTTTTAGTCAACAAATACGAAGACATCATATATGCTTATTGCAACAGTTTGTTATTTACTATCTTCTTTTTTGTTTAAATGAGGAAAACAAAATGAAAAACGTATTTAAATATTTGTAGTAAACTTTGTTTTTGTTTTAGATTGGACCTGTTGGTTAACCGAAAAACGTAATGCTAAAAATAGAATCCTTAAATAAAATAAAAACTAATTTCTCTTCTTTTTTTTTCTTTCTATTCTAATCATTAAATTTTAATGAGTCTTTAGAATTTACTATGGGAACTTTCAAATAACTGACTTGTATTCATTACCTGAAAATAAATTGATGGGAAGGGAGTAAAATTCAAATCAATATTTATTACTTTATATTTCATGTGTTTTATTGTGTGTGTGTGTGTGCGCGTTTTGTTTTTATTTTTCAATTTTCATGATTGATGATACACCTTTTATCACTGTGTCCCCCCTCCTAGTTTTCCTTTCTTGGTAAAAGTTAATTAGTGTACGACATTTCTCGTCACAGTAGTACGATGAAAGTTTATTTATAAAATGTACTTTAACTTTCAACTGTAAAATAATTTCTGTTCAAGGTTGGTTAGGTGATGGGGTAGGGGTCTAGTTAAACCCCAGGGACATACTTATCATTTAGGTGCCTCTTTTTTCCTTACTACTAAGGTTAAGTCAGAGTGAAGATGGGTGAGAGAAACATACCTGGTTATTTATATTACTTGATACCAATTTTTAAAAAATGGGTTTCTAGTTAACTAAATATCCCAATTTTTTAAATTACTAAATTAATTTAGAACTGTACTCTAATTAATACTAGTGGGTTTTATTTTTTTAAATTTTTTAAAAATGGATTCTAGTTAACTAACTGTCCCCATTTAAAGTTTTTCTTGATTACTAAGTCAGAGTGGAGATGGGTGCGAGAAACTTACCTGGTTATTTTCGCTACTTCTGCTTATATACTAATTTGAATTTAAAAAAAAAAAAAAAGTCGGTTTCTAGTTAACTAAATGTCTCCATTAAAAAAAAAGTTAAATTTCTAAGTTAATTTAGAACTATACTCTAGTTAGTATCTATTGTTTCTTTAATTGGATTATAGTTAACTGTCCTCATTAAAAAAAAAAAATTCTTTATTACTGTTAAGTCAGAGTGTAGATGGGTTGGAGATATTCACCTGGTGATTTATGGTACCCACTCTGGTTGATACCAATTACAATTAAAATGGATTTCTAGTTAACTAACTACCCTCATTTTTATTACTAAGTTAGAACTGTACTCTAGTTTAAATACCAGTTGTTTTTTAAAGTTGGATTTTAGTAAATTAACTGATCCCATTTTTAAAAGTCTTTTCTTAATTACTAAGAGTAGAAACTCACTTGGTCACTTATAGTACTCTAGTTGATTCAAATTCAAAAAGATAAAAAAAGGATTTCTATCTTAAAACTTTTTTTTTAATGGGAGCAGCATTTACCCCATTAAAAAAAATTAACTTTAAGTTATTTTGGTGATACTCAGTTTAAAAAAAAACAATAAAAAACTGATACCATCTTTTTTTTAATCAGTGTTTCTAGTTAACTAACTCACTCCATTTTTATTATTTTTTTTTTAATTATTAAGTTAAGATAGTGAAGATGGCTGGTTATTTATACTACTCTGGTTGATACCATTAAAAAAAATAGGATTTCTAGTTGTGCTAACTGAACCCATTCTTATTTTTATTTGTTTTTTTGATTTGGGTTCAGAGAAAGTATGTTATTGTTTTAGTTTATTTGAATATACAAAGCCTAAACAAAAATCCGGGAAAAATACCTCCTTTGTTTAGGATAAAATAGGCATACCCAATTTTGCGTCTGCTTTTATTTTAAAAACGAATTAAAATTAATTAAATCGATTATTTAAGGTCAAATATTTGTCTAAGTCGAAAAGTAGTAACATAACATCAGTAAAAAAAAGAAAGAAAAAAAGACAAATAATATTACAGATGTAATTTATTTTTAATACATTTAAAACATTTTTTTTCTGACAAATTTGTTCCAATATGGCTGTAAATGATGTCTAAAGATGACTTAAAATCCGTGCTTACAAAATAAATGTAACCCTCCCGATAGAAAAAAAAATAAAAAATTAGGGAATCCGATTTTAATGAAATTTTCAGTGTTGATTTATCAATGAATGAATTTTATAATGCATCAGTTATTTCATTTCAAAACTTTCTGATTTAATTAGATATTTCTGCTATGATAAATTAATATATAAAATTCTTTTAAAATATGAATATCATGATGTTAAGTCTAAAATGTCATATTATTAGATCATAAAACCCTATTTATTTAATAACTAATTTACTTCATTATCAAATTCTAATAATTTTTTGTGGAAAACGCTATTGAAAATTTAGCGCCCCACCTTTTAAACAGAACAAATATCGATGTATAATTTTTTTCTTTTATAAGATAATAGCCGATTAAATAATTACTGAAAAGAGTAAAAAAAAAGATCTCCAAAAATTTTTTTTTTTAGTTTGATTTTCTGAACTTATTTTCTACCAGGATATCACCCTTAATTTTTTTCTTCTATTCACACCTTCGGTCTTTTGTCTTATTATTTATACTGTAAGTTTCGAAAGTATATAACCCCCACCGCTATTTTGCGCCCCCAAAATAAGGGGGGGGGTGTCAATGTTAAGTGACCTGAAAAAAAAAATCAGAAAGTTTTGAAATAAAATAACTGATGCATTATAAAATTTATTCATTGATAAATCAACACTGAACATTTCATTAAGATCGGATAATTCCATGATTTTTTTTTTTTTTTTTCAAACTAAATTTGTTTTGTAAAAACACAGATTTCTCGACAGTTTCATGATTGTCGCGTCATATTACTTTTTATAATTTTTAAAATCACAAAGTTAGTTTTTTTTTCTTTCTTTTTTGTGAGATTACCTGTTTCCACAAATTGAGTACATATTTAAAAAGAAAAAAAAGTTAAATAAATAATGGTTAACTCATGTTTTGTAAACCATGTTGAATAACGAGTATGATAGGGATACCACGTAAAATATTTTATTTGTTGAGACATTACTTTAATGTTTCTTTCAGTGCATACGGACCGGGGGTACTTTCTATAGAACTTTTGTAACCCGGTCTCTAATCATAACCCATGAAAAAACGTGTGTGTGTGTGTGTGTGTGTATATATATATATATATATATATATATATATATTCGGTAGTCTGTTTTTAGTATTGGAGAATTGAAAATAAAATGCTCGATTACGTGTGTAAGAGCTGTATTTATCTATTATAGTGTACAATACACTGTATTTCTTAACAGGCGCGTTGTCTTGAAGAAAGGTGGCTAACATGCTGCTTGGAAACCTGCGGTAACAACCGCGCCTTAAATGTATTGTACACTAAAATAATATATATATACTGACAATCACCAAACGCTGGTGACTGACTACGCTATTTAAGATGTACATATGCTCTATCACTGATATTGAGCACTTTTTAAACTAAGTATTAAATATTTAATGCCGTTAAAAGTCTTAAAAAGGTATTGCAATATATTTTTGGAACGAGACATAAAATTAAAGACTTTACTGTCTAATTCGAAATAAGAAAAGAAAAAAAGCAGATAATAATTATTGATCTATTTATATATCTCTCCTTATATATATATGTCGCGCTATTAGCACGGATATCCATGACAATCCCTCTCCAACCGTCCCTATCACTCATTATTCTCGGGAGGTCCTCTGCGCAGCATCCAGTATCCATACAAACTGGTCAATGTACATCTTTGCTTGCCGGCCCACACTGGCGTGCCCATGTGCCGGCTTCCACAAGAGGACATCACTTATGAGTTCTTCCTTGCTTCTCCAGCAATGTCCTGCGTGTCTAGTTCATCTTACTCGGATGGTTTGGCTGATATGGGATAGGTGACCGTACAGCTGTTTTCTCGTGGGGTATTATGTAATCAGATATTTGTCTACATATTCTGTTTTCAGTCTTTTCATGTCACCGAATGGATGATAGTATAGTATCCGACCGGAATTGGCTAATAAATTTCCCATAACTAATTTGTTCCCAAGTACTCTCGGTCCCTTCATGGACCATCATCGGGGGACGTGTATATTGCAAAAATAATATAATTTTGTAAGAGTTCTATTTATACCAATGTCATGTAGTAGAGATTTTTTTTTTTTTTAATACCCCCCCCCCCCGATTTTACTTAATTGAAGTTCCCTATATTTTAATACAAAATTTCATGGGCTAAACTTGCAAATCGGTCGGAAAATTAGGGTGACCCCCCAAAAACAGAACCCACACATTTTGTAATAAAACTGTTAATTTTAACTAGGGGGGTTTAGGGTTAGTTTAATGGGAAAATAAATAAATAATTTGGGTTTTGTTTTTTCTGGGTAACCCTAATTTTCCGACCGATTTGCAAGTTTAGCCATTTTATGTACTGTAAGCAACCTGAGTCGTTTGTTTATCAGAAAGATTTGATTCGGCATTAAATGACCCCAAAAGGGTTGATATGCCGCACAACAAAACAACCAGCCAACATAACATATTTTAGCGGGAGAGTTAGTAATAGCTGCTTCTTAAAATATTTATCAAAGAAATAATTTTCAAACCGGATTTTTTTTAAGAAAGAAAGAGATAAATCAAATCTTCAAAAATAAAAATTGTATTTAATGTAGGCTGTACTTTTAAGTTTGCTTCGGGGTATTATTAGCAAGTGACGTAAAAAGAAAGAAAAAAAAAAAAGAATCTCCCGCCCCCTACTGTTGAATTTTTTTCATTTTTGACATTTAAAAGAGAAAAAATTAAAACGTCGCTGTAAATAAAGTTTAAGTACAAGAAAAAAAAATCTCATTTGCATTGTTTTTTTTATAGTTGACATTTAAAGAAGAAAAAAAAAGTGTTGTAAATGTTACGTGGGCAGAAGAAATATCTCTATTAATACTCTTGTTCCTTAATTGTACGACCGTTATCATCTTGCAACACCCTCTGGTTAAGAATAAAACCGTCCAAGATGAAATGCAAGAAATGTAAATTATTATCTGGTGTTGCTTAACCGCCGAATTCTTATTTCTTAAATGGCTAAATAATAGACCATTCTTTTTTTATAATAAAGTAAAGGGAAGGAAAAAGGACATGCTACATAGAAAAAATATAAGGAAGAATAAGAAAGAGTAGGGAAAGATAGAGAGAGAGGGATGATTTGGGCGCGCGGAAGTGATAACGCAAATCTGTTTCAATCGAAGATTATTATACTTTTTACATATTGAACAATTTGCAATTGCTCTTTAGTAAACACACGAAACATTGTAATAATTAAAATATCATACTGTGGTATATCCACAAGTCCATTAAGGGTAAACCGAAACACGCTAAAAAAAAAAAATGTTTTTTTTTCTAAATATTTTTATGTTGAGTACCGGCTTCACTCGGCCTTATGCCTGGAGGAATTAAAAAAATCTTGGCTCAGATCCAGGGGGCATTGCCCCCTCCATCCTGTGCGCCCAGGCGGCACCTTCTCCCTCGTTTAAACGGGTTAAAAACCTGGTGTATTGCCCAGCGTCTGAAGGACCCCTGAAGGGAAATGCTGGCGGAACATGAGAATGTTGGAGCTCTCCCCTCGGGAGTCATGCTTCTGCCAGGCACCCCACGGTAATTCGACATTGTGTCACATTCCAACACAGTGGGAGTTTGTATATATATATATATATATATATATATATGAAGAAATTTGAAAAACAAAGTGTTCCAAAATAAGATGAATTTATTTATTTTGGAACACTTCGTTTTTCAAATTTCTTCATATTGTCGGATTTATTTCCATATTTTACTCCCACATTATATTTAGCACTCTAATAATAATAAAACCGCAAAAACTTTGTCCACCCCTAACTGTTCAAGTGAGCTTGTGATAACCATTATATATATATATATATATATATATATATATATATATATATATATATTGCTGGAAATGCGGGGACAAGCTCTTAAGTGACATTCTCCTGTGGAAACTTATACATAGCCATGTCAGTGTGGGCCGCCCAGCAAAGACCTACATTAACCACCTCTGCGCGGATACTGGATGCTGCATAGAGGATCTCTCAAGAGCAATTAGTGGTGGGAGATTGTCATGGATATCCGTGCTACTAGCAGTGTGACATGATGTTGATAATATATATATAATTCTTTTCAAGAAAAATTTGGATCACAAATGTTTTTTTGTTTTTTTAGTACTTGTCGAGAGCACCCATCTTCTTGCCTTAAAAGGGGGCTTATTGCCTAGTGCCTGAGGCATCCCTGAAGGGGAATGCTGATGGGACATGAGCATCTTTTGTGCCCGTCCCTCGGGAGGCATGCTAACTCCGGGACACACCACATGTTAAGTTGACCTTGTGTCTATTTCCAAAGCTGTGTTGGGGTTTGGTAGAAAGAATCCCATATTACCAAATTTGCTAGTTATGGTATGGTAGCTCAGTCATTAGAGTGACTAGGCACCACAAGTTTCTGTGTTTGATAACGGCTCTTACCAACTCAGCGTATGAAGAGCACAGGGATATGTGCGGTAAAGTGAGGAGCTGATGGCAGGTGTGGCGCTCCATCTCAGACACCAAAACAATCTCCTTGGTCTAGCGCTAGTGAAAGGACAGACTGGGCTCTTTAATCATGGTTTGATAACTAGTCTAGGAGAAGAAAAACTATGAATTCAAACCTGTTAAAATCCGCTTAAGAAATTGACCTTGTGTCACATCCTATTCGTGCAGAGGAGTTGGTAAATTTATATATCTGAGATCGACTTAGATCAGTGGTTTCCAACTTTTTTTTTTAACCCATGGACTCCATTTTCCTCTTAATTTTTTGTGTGGAACCACCACGGTAATATGTTACCTTGACCCCAGTTAACTGCTGCTTAAGATTTACGACTCTGTCAAATGTAAAGTTTTCTTCAACTTGATTGCCATAAAAAAATATAGCTACGTGAATATTTCTACTTTTACTATTTTAATCTGGCGTAGATTAGCGTAGAAATTTAATTTTCAGTAATAATAATTATTCTCAAATAGAATTGCTCTATGGGTCACTAAAATGTAACTGTGGACCTCGGTATTTTTGTGTGTGTATGTTTAAGACCGGGGGTCCAGTGGCTTCGGCCCTGGATCTTTACAAGTTAATAGCGTTGATCCCAGGGAGCTATCCTCCCAGGCAACACCTGCACCCCTCGATTTAAAGGGACAGGGCTGTGTTGGGTTTATTGCCCAGTGCCTGAGGCGCCCCCTTGAGGGGGAATGCCGATGGGATCAACGCATTTTTTGCACCCGCCACCCATGAGCTTCGGTTTGTGGGTAGTCCCACATTAATAGGGCCTTGTGACTAACCCGTACATGTGGGGTACGAGGTAAATACCATGTGTGTGGACCCCCAGTAATGTTGCATGGACCCCGGTTGAGAACCCATGGCTTAGACGAATGTAGAGAAATTGATTAAGACGTAAAAAGCAGATCCATCTTTTCTTTTCTTTTCCTTTTTTTTTTTTTTCTTTTTTTTTTTTTTTTTTTTTTTTTTTTTTTTTTTTTTGCGAAGGTCAAGATATGTAAAATTGAAAGACCCGTGCGAAAGAATATTTATGACGTGGGAATTAAGGATTGGTTTGATGCAATTAATATATATATATATATATATATATATTGAGGTGAACAAAAAGTGATAAGAATAACTTGGGTCATCGTCAGGAGAAAATTTTTTATGAAAGAAATTGTTTTTAGAAAGTTTTAAAAAGTTTTCTAAGTGTTTGACAAGCCACAAAAATTCTGGCAAAGAAATGTATTAGAAGTTCATCTGTTCAGTGAAAACCATATGTATATATAAAAAAGGTAAAGCCATGCGGGTGGCCTAAAGTCAGCATCAGTCAGACAACGATGAAGTCTATCCCCTATTCACTTGCCCGAGACTAAGTTGATTGTTTTGGTGTCTGATGACGGAGCGCCACACCTACCATCAGCTCCTCACTTTACCGCACAGATCCCTGGGCTACTCACATGCTGAGTTGGCAAGAGACGGTATCGAACCTAGAAACTTGTAGTTCCTAGTCGGACGCTCTACCGACTGAGCCAAACCACACACACTCTCTCTCTCTCTCTCTCTCACACACACACAGATACACACACACTCTCTCTCTCTCTCTCACCCACACCCACAGATACACGCTCTCCCTCTCTCTCTCTCACACACACACACAGATACACGCTCTCTCCCACTCACACACACACACTCTCTCTCTCTATCTATCTCGCACACAGATACTCTCTCTCTCTCTCTCGCACACAGATACACGCTCTCTCTCTCTCTCTCTCTCTCTCTCTCTCGAGTTGAGACCCCACCTGTTTTTAGTGTTTGTTTACTAACTTCAACTTTAAGCCTGTTTGTTTTTTTGTTTTTTGTACTAATTGACTCGTTTTTGTCTCCCAGTGACTTTTTCCCACATTATAAAACCAGCCGCAAACACATTTATTCTGTCACTGGGTTTTATTTATATCTCCATAGGTATCACAAATTAACTTCTTGAATGTCTATATTTGTCTAATGGCAAATGAGATATATGACAGATCAGACTCAACTTTTAGATTTCCGGTGTCTTTTTTACATTTCAAATAAAATAGCCCCCCTCCCCGATGAAAAACAAAAAACAAACAAAGACAAATTAAAATCAGAGCACGAGTCCAGGTTAAAGGTACCCCCTCCCAATGGGTCCACCTGCTGGCAATGAGTGGTAGTACTTGTTAGGGTCCCATCTATGGGTTAAATAGATTTTTTTAAAATTATTTTTTTTTTTTAAAGTACGAAAAATATTGAGTTTGGAAAAAAAAAATGAATGCCTAACAAGAATGAATAAAATAATACGTCTTTGGCATAAAATAACCCAAGGGTTAAATCCAACCATTTGATTGACTGCTGTTTGTTTGATTGACTGTAATAAAGTAAGTTGTGCATTTCATTTTTATGGATTCTGAACTTTAAAAAATGAAAAAAGCACGAGTTCAGGTTAACGGTACCGCCTCCTAATGGATCCACCTGTTGGCAATGGGGAGTGACCCGTAATGCTTAAGGATGGAATCTTGGTGTCTGAGCAGTCCATGACACGTGATAATCCACTTTGGCCCTTACTCAGGCTAGACAGGCGGTTGGAAAATCCCCCTACGATCATTTGGCTGGTCACTTCAAGCCCTAGCACCTATATGATTGTCTCGACCCTATTGCTGTTAAGGCAAGTTCCCAACCCTTTATCATGTATGTGCTAGAAGGTGATGGCTGTGCGTTTTAGTGTCCTGTGTTTGATGTTAAACTACATCTAGTGGTGAAGTTCCGATTCTGGAGCTCTGGGGAGTGTGGAATACCCCTTCATTGCCATTACTCTCAGATCCACCCTAACCCTGAGTGGTATTACTTTTAGGGTCCCATGTATGGGTTAAACAGATCAGAAAATGAGTTTTTTTTAAAAAGTGTTAAAAAATATTGAGTTTGAAAAAAAAAAAAAATTGAATCCCCAACAAATATCTTCAGCATAAAATAACCCAACAAGGGTTGACATGCCGTAAAATCAAACCTACCTATTTGATTGAGTGCTGTAATAAAGCAAGCTGTATATTTAATCTTTATGGACTCAATTTTAAAAAATTCATACAATCATACCTCTACATTGTTTCGACTGACGTCATTTTTGAAGATACGTCACTTTTCAAAAATATTGAAATTTTAAAAGCTATATAAAATACTATAATATTTGTGTCGTCTCTAAAAATAGCTGTCAAATTTATACCGTAATGTATCATTAATTATGGGTTGTATTGATTGTTTAAAATTATAATTTACCAAAATATTCTGATTTGCGTAGTCTAACATTAAAAAAAAACAAACTAGGCTAATCTAGGCCTAGGTCAGATAATTGCATCTGAATAATGGCTATTTTGATTTTTTTTTTTTTTTTTTTTTTTTTTTTTTGACTGGAACCAATTAAGTAAAGTTAGCAGAGTGGTCTATTATTGGTATCCGCCGGATAGTGACCCTGTGAGCAAATTAAAAACACTCTGGGCTGAATCTGAACTTGCGATCCTGAAATTTTGGATCCCTAAGTTTTAATTGCTTTGATTGTGACTTTTTTTAATATGATTTTTGTGACCAAATTTTTTGTACAATAAAAATTTTTATAACTTTAAACGAACCCGAATCCTCCACAGGAGCTAGCTTAATTACCACTTTATAAACTAGTCAATAATAAACTTTACTTCTATAGACCATAGGCCAACATATCATACAATTTTGGAATCATGGTGACCCCGTGAGCAAATTAATGACATTCTGGGCCGAATCTGGACCTGCAATCCAGAAATTTTGGATTCCTAAATCTTAATTACTGCGATCGTTTTCAGTGATTTTTTTTTTTTTTTTTTTTTTTTTTTTTTTTTTTTTTTAACATGACAAATGTTTTGTACAATAACAATTTTTATAACTTTGGATGAATCAGAATCTTCCACAGGAGCTAACTTAATTGCTGCTCAATTGGGCAGCTTTTAGGCTGGTCAGTAATAAATTGTAACCTTGAATCTCCGCTTGAATAAACACTTACGCATTTCTTGATCCGGGATTGGCTTAACAGAACAGAAGTGCTTTGCTTCCCTTTTTGTTTTTTGTTTCTGTTTTTTCTAAAAGAATTATCAGTGTTTGCAGAGATGCAAGGATCGGTTTGTAAGTGTCTCTTCATCCATCATTTTGTAATGATCCGATTCTTGTATGTATGTTACTGGATTACAGCAGATTGTTGGAAGACCTTTTGTTAGTACAATAGGGTTAAAATGCTCTTACTGAATAAAGCAATTTCCTGTCCAATTTGTATTCTAATAAATGTAGGGTCTGTGTTTACCAACACAAATCATTGTTATTTCTTAATGGAGATAACTGCTAAATAGTAGTACTTCCTTTTTATTTGTATTCAATCTAAAATACTACGTGAATATTTCTGTTTTTCTCACACACTCACTCACACTATATATATATATATATATATATATATAAAGTTAAGAGAAAGGAAATGAATCCGATGGTATGAGTATAGATAAAAGGATATGAAAACAATACAATAATATGCTGTTAAAGTGAAAAGATTTTATATCATATTCATAGCTAATATTGAACAATATTTTGATTTATAAAAATCATCTTCAGAGCTTGTTTATACTCTTTATAAAGACATTTTATTTGTGTTTTCTCAAGTGTGATACTAGCCCAGTCTTGCTGGAAGTTACAAAACCACACTGACAGATTAAATTTTCTAAAGCAGGAGTTAGACGATTTTGCTTTAGTGTTTGACAGAGTTGATCACAATGTTTCAAACTATTTTCTTCAAAACCCTTTAATGCCATTCTTTTTGATAATTATATATATATATAATGACCGGGTACAAGTGTTAAGCTGTGTTAAGTATCCTATGTTATTATCGCCCCTGGCCAGCATTGAACCTGCAACATATGGTCCAGTTGGACACATAGCGCAACAGATATAAGGGTTGAGTTAATACAGTTCTAAGTGACAATTATCTCTAGGTTGCAAGTTCAACCCTGAAGAAGGCCAGAGCGCACATTGGCCGAAATGCTGTGTAGATAACAATAAGATGAGGACAATAGTCCGAATAATTCAAATTGGCATTTCTGCTTGTTTTAAAGTGTTGATCTCACTCATGTTGAGAACACAATGTCATCAATTGACTGAAATCCTTTTTTTATCATGTAAATGAATGAAAGAAAATATCAGGAAAAGAAGAGAGAAAGGATGAGTTGATCATTAAACTTTGTTTCATCTGGTACTTAGGATTATTGTACTTGTAACATGAAATTGTCTGTGTGTCAGAGAATATGTTGGAAGAAAAGAGAAATTAAAAAAGAAAATATGATGATAAAGAGAAGAATGAAATATATTTAGCAAAGAAAATGGCTTAATTAATATTAGCAGTTATAAATTTATTTCCATCAACATTTATATATATATATATATATATATAAAGTCATCCACTGACACATGTTTTGAAGTTTACTTCTCATCAGTGCAGCTCGACATTTTAACAGCTACCTCTAGCCGGGATCGAAAACCGACAGAATTTTCGCTGCTAAGTTCCTTACCCTTGTGGCTATCAGCTGGCCGTTAGTCTAGGGTGAACAATTAATTGCTACATACTTTACGGCAGTATGTTTTTACAATCACCAGAGAACTCTAATCTGTAAACAGACGGGTCATGGCTAATGCCAAATGGTGAAGTTACAATTAATGTCCCCCCACACTGCTCAAGCATGGGAGTGGGAAACATATATAATCATCATCAGGTCACCCTGACAGCACCGATTCCCATGATTCTCTCTTGCCACCCGTCCCTATCCAGAATTTACACAGAGCTGATTGATATAGGCCAGCCTACACTGGTGTGTCTGTGTGTAGGTGTCCACAGGAGAATGTTGGAGGGCTTGGTAAATATACATAATGAAAACTTTGAATCTATGTTAAAATAATTCTCTTCTGGTTTAACCATTAATTTTGATTAGAATTTTTTTTCATTCTTAGTTGATCTTTACCAACATGTTTTGAAGTTTATCACAAATCACTTTGCTCATTAATTTCTGACAACGAGGATCAACACAGATTAACAATAAATGATAAGCTCTCTTTGAACATCTGCGTATCGCCGACAGAGATGGGCCCAAAATTCAGCCCGTTCAGACACACACAGTCTTGACCTGCTACAGGTGACAAAGTAGCCATCCAGAACCCATCAAACCGCCGGTGGACCACTACAGGCACCGTCATTGAAGTTCTCCCACATCGACAATACCTGCTCCGAGTGGACGGATCAGGTAGGATCACACTCAGAAACCAACTCTAACACCCCACACTTCAACACAAGGGACCTGGCCTCACCCAATGTCACTCCGCCCCCTAAACTAAGGCCGACGAAATACCCCGGGCATTGTCAAGATTGCTCCCCTGTAATCAGCCTGGCTGAAAGGAACTAATCTCTCCTCAAAGGCCAATACGCTCGCGCAATGGGAGAGGGGGAGGAGAAGGGGAGATGTAGATAATCATACTAAGTCCAATTACCGTCGAATTGACAAAGACAGCGAGCAGTCATAACCCAATACGATTCTGGTTTGCTGCAAAATGGCAGGATTTATGATGTATGTTTTTTTTTTTGACTCAGTGAAGCTGACTACAAATAGCAGATAAACCTTTTGGCTGAGCAGTCCATGACATGCAACACTTCACTTTGGTCCTTACTTAGGCTAGTTGGGCGGTCAGAGAGGACCCCTTCTGATTAATCAGCTGGTCATGTCAAGTCCTAGCACCTATATGAATATCCCAACCCTATTGCCCTTGTGGTAAGCACCAAGCCTTTTATCATGTATGTGCTAGAAGGCGGTGGCTGAGGGTCTTCTTAGTGTCCTGCGTATAACTGCACTTACTGATGAAGTTCCAGTTCTAGAGCTCTGGGGAGTGTGGAGTACCCTCCTTCATCACCATTATTCCCAGGTACACTTTGACTGGGAGTGCTGGTACCTGTTAGAGTGCCATTTATAGGTTGAATGGATAAAAAAATGAGTATTAATAAATATGTTTAAAAAAAATTGAATACCCAACAAGAATGAATGATTAGTATTATTTGGATTTTTTGGACTATTGTCCTCATCTTCATTGCCATCTGTATAACATTTCGGCTGATGTGCACTCCAGCCTTCTTCAGGTATTTCTATTCGAACTCGAGGAACCTTCTTTTAATCGGGGAACCTTCTTGTTGTAATTGGGAGCCATCACGGAACTTTTTCGAAAAGAAGGTTCCCGAGTTCAAGAAAGTTCCCAAGTCTGACAAGAAATATCTGAAGGACAGAGGACACATCAGCAGAAATGTTGTACAGATGGCAATGAAGACAATAGTCCAAATAAATATCAAGCCTCATCTCAAAAATTCAGAGAAAAAGAATGAATAAAACAAAAATGTCTTTGGCATGAAATAACCCAAGGGTTGACATGCTGTAAAATCCAACCAACCAGCCAGCCAGCCAGCCAACCAACTATAAGAAAAACATTTTTATTTAATTTTTTGGAGGGAAGGGTTAAAGAAACCTGAGAAATGATGTGCCAAGTGTGTTGAACTTTGAGGGTTGGATATGTGTAATCACATTTACATTTTTATGGCTGTAGGTCATTCTGTTATTGGTAAGGCCAAGAATTTTTCAGCCTTTACTTCTTTATAGAGTAAATATGAACCACACAAAGGTTAGCAAAAAACCAAAAGGAAAGCTTTGGAATACCAGAATCCAACACTTATACATCTGAACTTTATTTCTGCGTATTAAGTGTAACGGTGCCAAGAATATGTCAGTGCAGAGGTAATTTTTCAGAAGTCCACAATGTGAGTCAATGTTTCCAGCAGCCTAGGTGCCATTTTCCCCAACCATATTTGTCAGGCCAACCAAAGAAGTTTTTGGTAACGCTGTCATTAGCAACACTCTTTCTATTACTGTTGTCATTTAATGAAAGCTAAATTTGGCCTGCCACACCTTTTTTGAATATTCCTGCTTTGATTCTAGCTAAAAATGAAACACATATACACCCCCCACCCCCCAATAAAAACAAAAAAAAACTTCTTTGGTCTCTCCTCTGTGTTCTTCTCTTACTAACTGCTGTTTGCTTTTTATTCTGTTTATTTAGTCTAACAATTAACTCTTGAAGTGATGACTTCTGAACCATTTTTCAGTTTGTACAGTTTTAGAAAAAAAAAACACACAAAAAAAATTAACCATGCGCTTGGTTCCAGGAAACATCTTGGCAAACTGTGGAATTGCTCTTGCTATGAAGACTAACGATCTTAGTGTTCTGGGTATGACGTTAAACACTGTCTGATAATAATGTTCCAATTCTGGAGCTCTGGTGAATGTGGAGTACCCCTTCATCACCATTACCCCCATATCCACTCTGAGGGTCCTAATGTCCTTGGTATGACACAGTCTGATAATAATGTTCCAATTCTGGAGCTCTGGTGAATGTGGAGTACCCCTTCATCACCATTACCCCCAGATCCACTCTGAGGGTCCTAATGTCCTTGGTATGACACAGTCTGATAATAATGTTCAAATTCTGGAGCTCTGGTGAAAGTGGAGTACCCCTTCATCACCATTACTCCCAGGTCCACTCTGACCTGGAGGAGTAGTGCTTGTTATGGGCTAAATAGATAAAAAATTGAATTTGAAAAAATAAATTGAATACCCAACAAGAACAAATAAGACAAAATGTCTTCAGCATAAAATAACCCAAGCAATGTTGACATGCCGTAAAATTCAAGCAAGCTACTAACTTCAAATGTTTAGCAAAAAATCCTTCACCTGACATTTGTAGTTTAAACTTGTTTGTTTTTGTTTAAAAAAAAATGCCTGACCAAATTGGGGTGTGTATCATAATCCATAATTGAATGTTAATGACGTGATTGGTACATGTGAAAGTAAAAATCAAAATGTGATTGGAACATGTGAAGTTGAAAAACCAAGACATGATTGATCCACGAGGAGATGTTGAAAAATTGTGAGGTATTCCATATAGGAGCTACTGGCAAAATGAGCCTAAAATGCGTTTTTGACAAAATGACTTTAGCCCCCCCCCCCCCGAAAATAATTTACCAAAAATCAGGGAATTATCAGATTTTAATGAAATTTTCAGTGTTTATTTATCACTGAATGATCTTTATAATGCATTATTTATTTTATTTCAAAACTTTCTCATTTTTTCAGGTCACTTAATTTTTCACCCCCCCAACATTTTTTGGTCATTTTCGATATTAATTACAGTATAAATAATGAGATAAAAGACCGAAGTTATCAATAGAAACAAAAAAAAAAATTTTACGGTGGCTTTTCTGTGAGAAAATAAGTACTGAAAATTGAAAAATAAAATGTAAAAAAAATAATGAATGATTAATTTTTTGGAGATTTCTTTTTTACTCATTTCGATAATTATTTAATTGGCTATTATCTTACTGAACATCAGACTTTTCACATTTTAAATGAATTTTATATATTCATTTTTCATAGCAAAAATGCTAAATTAAAGTTTTGAAATAAAATAACTGATGCATTATAAAATTCATTAATTGATAAATCAATACTGAAAATTTCATTAAAATCGGATAATTACCTGATTTTTGTAAATTTTTTTGCAATCGCGAATGTTACATAAAAATTGTAAACAAGCGTGTAAAACCATTGAAAAATAGACAAAATGGCGGATCACGTCGAAATTGACCAAAACAAATAGTTTTGAATCTATTAAAAATAAACTGCATATGTAATGATATATTTTTTTAATGGTGGTTATTATGTTACTACTTATCGATTTTTACAAAGTTTGACCTTAAATAATAGATTTAATTATTTTTAATTCGCTTTTAAAATTCGTAGCAGATGACAAAAATGCCAGTGTGTACCATATAGATAACCAATGTTTAAATTAAGAAGCGGGGTGGAAAACTAGGAAAGAAACTCCTGTCCAACTTGTTCAACATATGCAAAAGAAAAAATGTTGCTTAAGTGTGTGTGTACATATATATCTTCAACATATATATATATAGAGAGAGAGAGAGAAAGAGAGGAGGATGGGGGCAATAATACATAGAATAAATCTTATTTATTAACGATGTGCTCTATGAAAATCTGAGTTGGATTTGCCTCAAAACAGCCCATGTTATTAGTGCGTTTAAAATCCTGCAATGTGTCTCACTAACAAATGAAGGTTTACATAATATATGGTACGTATACAATTTCAGTGAGGTGTTAGTTAAGAATCTATTGGTGTTTTTTGTTTGTAGGTATTTGGTGTGCTCACTTCCAAGAGAAATGAGCAGGAAAAGGTTAAAATGTTGTATCAATAATATCAATATTGTTTGAAGAAAAAACTAACTTTAGTGCCTGTTTATGTTGACAAAGCACCTAATGAACTCTCAAGCCAATGCACTTGGTACCCCCTACTGTCAAATGATATAACATCTTTTTGTTTACTTATGAGATGATCTTCAACTGGATATTGACAAAGTCTGAACCAGAAAATTGATTTCTATTCTTTTCTGTTTAGAGTTTGGCTTTTCATCTATCAATCTTTTCTCTTTCATCTTATTATAGTGATTTTTTTTTCTTCCCGTTTTTAATATGTTTGAAATGCCTTAGTCTTAAAGAGAGGGATCAGTTTAGTACTTGAATAATAACAAAAGTGAACATTTTATGGCCACCAAAGTTTATCAATCTTTTTTTTTTTATGTATTATAGTGATTTTTTTTTTCTTCCCTTTTAATGTTTGAAATGCTTTAGTCTTAAATAGAGGATCAAGTACTTGAATAATAACAAAAGTGAACATTTTATGCCACCAAAAGTTTATCAATTTTCTTTTTTTTTTTATTGTATTATAGTGATTTTTTTTTCCCGTTTTTAATATGTTTGAAATGCTTTAGTCTTAAAGAGAGGATCAGTTTAGTACTTGAATAATAACAAAAGTGAACATTTTATGGCCACCAGAAGTTTATCAATCTTCTTTTTTTTTTATTGTATTATAGTGATTTTCTTTTCCTTTTTTAATATGTTGATTGGTTAGTTGCTATGTGTAGCATGAAATTTATATAAACAGTTATTTAATTAGGTAGAGTGTTTTGTTATCTGCTCTTTGTTTACTTATAATATAGCATCCATATTATCTACATAATATATATGTGGTAGAGATATGAGAAACACAAGGACAAAACTCGGACAAACGTATATAGGATATATTTGTTAGAGCTTTGAGCTTGGCATCATCAGTCAAAGCTCTAACAAAATATATCCTATATACGTTTGTCTGAGTTTTGTCCTTGTGTTCCTCATATCTCTACCACATTCTGTCGGATTTATTCCAATCCTCTTTCCTCATATATATATATATATATATATATATATATATATATATATATATAGTAATGCTGATAGCTTTTTGATTTAGTGCATCCTGGGGGATACATACTTGCTTTGAATGAGTCACCGGGAAAATTTATGAGTTCCAACTAAAGTCGTCTAACTCCTAGCCTGTAACCTATCCTGTGTAATTCGTTTCTATGAAACTATTGAAATTTATTTACAGTTAGCTTGAAATGGTGAGGGAAGAAAAAAGAAAAACACTGCGATGCATGGATACGATTTTACTGTGTCCTTTGAGATTTTTGTGCGTCAGGGACGCAGGACGCATACCTACCTATCTACCTATCTATCAACTCGGCAGATGAGTAGCACAGCTTGGATATGTGCAGTAAAGTGGAGAGATGATGGTAAGTGTGGCATTCCACCTCAGATGCAAAACAATCTCCCTAGTCTAGCACTAGAGAAAAGAGGATAGACTCCCTTGCTATCCGGTTGATACCGACAATAGGTCACTCTGCCGACTTTACTTTTTTTACTCATTGCACTAGCAATTGTCCATGAGATTAATCTCTCTCTCTTGCTCTCTCTCTCTCTCTTTTATTATATATATATATTATATATATAATATATATATATGGGAGAAATATGAGGAGGTTAATCCGACAATATGTGGAGAAAGGTAGACAAATACGGGATGTTATGGAAACTGGATGTTTATTGTCGACGATGCAATGTTTCGGTCTATTAGACCTTCTTCAGGACTTGAATATAGTTCTTGCTTCAATGATGGACATTCTCAAAATCTCAATTCAACATTCTGGATTCACACCTGCATTACCATTCTAACACTCTCCATCTAGAGAGAAGAAAATCCACCACCCCTGCCCCTACTGACAAAGTACTTTTTTCACCATTTTGAGAATGTCCATCATTGAAGCAAGAACTATATTCAAGTCCTGAAGAAAGTCTAATAGACTGAAACGTTGCATCGTTGACAATAAACATCCAGTTTCCATAACATCCCTTGTTTGTCTACCTTAAGGGGCCGGGTTAGCTCAGTCGGTAGAGCGTTTGGCTAGAAACCACAAGGTTCCTAGTTCGATACCGATCCCCGCCAACTCAGCGTATGAGTAGCACAGGGATCTGTGCGGTAAAGTAAGGAGCTGATGGTAGGTGTAGCGCTCCACCTCAGATGCTAAAACAATCTCCTTGGTCTAGCGCTATTGAAAAGGGGATAGACTCCCTCGCTGACTGGCTGATACCGACTTTAGGCCGCCCCGTCGACTTTACTTTACTTATATATATCATACACCCTCCGCACGAGCTGGGTGTGACACAAGGTCAATTCATTAAGTGGAGTTTAACAGGTTTAGAATTTAGTTTTCTTTCTCCTAGACTGGTTACCTAGCCAAAGTTAAAAGGCCCAGTCTGCACTACTATTTACCCATAGCTGGAGGGAGAATAGTTGGATTTATACCTTTCCCAAGAGTATTTGTACTATGTGAAATGTGAACAGCCTCGTCCAGGATTTGAACTTGGGTCAACAAGTTACCCCACATGCTTCCATGTGAGAATAACTTATAAGAAGTTTCATACGAGCATTTTGTAAATATGAACTATGAATTGTCACAAAATTATTTCAATGGACACAGTTGAACTCTGACCTGAGTATGAATGGAATGTCAAGTTTTACTATGATTAGACTTAAATATGTCTATCTGGGGAGACAGGTAGCTTTATTTTATTTTATTTTTTCTTAGATGATACTCTATAATTATTTCCCTTTATAATAAGAATAGACATAGATTCTTGAATAATTGGGATGTTTATATAGTTGGTATTTACCCAACCCATTCACGATGGTGGGATGTGACACAAGGTTGCAAATATGGGGCATCCAGCAAGGATCAAACTTGCTATTCAGTAGTAGTAATGGATCTGTGAGACTAGCTTGCTAACCATTACACCATGTTGGGGCACTCTTTCTATAGCTATAATTAGGTATTTATCTAACCAGTTTGCCATGGGTAAGATGTGATACAAAATCACAAGTATAGGACATTCAGCAAGGCTCAAACTTGCTATTCAGTAGTAATGGATCTGTGAGACTAGCTTGCTAACCATTACAACATGATGAGATGCCCTTGGGATGTTTGTGTATATACAGGTCATTGTGTATGTAGTAAATTGATTTTATTCAACAAGGTTTGTTAAAGTTTGAATTGAAATATTGGTTAATAAATAAATTTAGAACACAATATTCATCATATTGTTTCTGATCTTCATTTTTCCATGCTTCTAAAACAACTAAAAATCATTATCCAATATATATATATATATATATATATATATATATATGGAAGATAAATCTAACCATATGCAGAAATTAGAAAAACAAAGTATTCCAAAAAGATGAATTTATTCTTGATGGTGAAGTGTATATAATATATATATATATATATATATATATATATATATAATGTAGGGCGGACTGGGCTCTTCAGCCTTGGGTAGGTAACCAGTCTAGGAGAGGGATAACTCTGAATTCAAAATTCCTGAGTTCGGTCATTGATTGGGTTTGTGGCAACCCTTGATGCACCAATTCTTTCCTATCGACTGTGCCAAAAAGTGCGGATGGTCCAACACAAGCCTTCACCACTATAAACAAATCCCTGTGTGGGAGTTCATTGTGTGTATGAACCCTCATATGTCAAAAATCAACGGGAGAATCCGTTATATATATATATATATATATATATATATATATATATATATATATATATATGGAAGATAAATCTAACAATATGCAGAAAATAGAAAAACAAAGTATTCGAAAAAGATGAATTTATTCTTGATGGTGAAGTCAACATTATAATGTTTTGTTTTTTAATATACCTTCACTAGGACTTTAAGATGGAAAGATTGTTGTCTGAGCAGTGATGGATGCTTTTTGAATAATGAGTGAGTGCTATTCAGAATTTGATTATGGGCCCTTTCTAAAAGGGTTAAACAACCAGCCAACCACATTAAACCAATCTTCCGCCCTGTCAGCTGGGGCGTTAGAATGCACCGACTGCATCTCTGCAGAGGGGAAAGACTCCCCCTATGGGGCCACCTGTTGGTCGTGGGTGGTGACCCGTGATGCTTTAGGATAGAACCCAGGTGGATGAGCAGTTAATGCCATCAATACTCCATTTTGGCCCTATCTTGGGCTAGACGGGCGGTCAGATAGGCCCCCTCCGATCAATCAGCTGGTCACGTCAACCCCTAGCACCTATATGATTTTCCCAACCCTATTGCCCTTATGGCAAGCCCCAATCCCTTTTTATCATATGGGTGCTAGAAGCGGTGACTGAGGGTCTACATGTCCTGGGAATGATGTTAAACTCTATCTGATGGTGAGGTTCCAGTTTTGGAGGTTTGGGGAATGTGGAGCACCCCTTCATCACCATTGCTCCCTGGTCCACTCTGACCCGGAGTGGTAGTACCTGTTAGGTATGGGTTAAATAGAAAAATGTATTTATAAAAAAACTTGTATCATCCATTAAGAATTGATTTATTTCAAAACTTTGTCAGCATTAATTGACCCACTGAGGTTGATATACCGTAAAACAAACCAAAACCAATCTTTGTGTTACATTTTGGCCTAGTACTGAAATAAATCCACATTCTCAAAAAAGTTAAATTTTTTTTCTTTTTAAAATTTATTGTTGTAAATTCAACGGAATGGCCTATTATCAGTTTCAGATGGACAGCACAGCGAGGGAGTTTATCCCCTAGTGCTAGACCAGGGAGATAATTTTATATCCGAGATGGAGTGTCACATCTACCATCAACTTCCCATTTTATTGCACAGATCAGATTACCCAGCCTGTGCTACTCATTTGTGAGGGCTGGTATCCAATTCCAACCAATTATGAATCAGATATAAAATATGTCCACGGAATACATCTACAAAAATTACACCAGTAAAGGAAACTTGAGTATCAACTTTATCTCACACTCTCACAGGTTATTATACCATTAACCAAACCAAATGAAGTTAATGAAAATTATTCATACCAATTTGAAGATATTAAGAAAGATAGAAACTTATATCAAAATGACTTGTTTTGGCATTAAATGACTCAAAAAGTGTTGATATGCCATAAAACAAACAAATAAAACAAACCAACTCATCTGGAGTTGATAGGCCAGTAAACAAATAAACTGACCCCAGTAGAGTTCGTGGCAGTTCATTTTTACGTGTCTCATGCAGTACACATTAACTACTTATTTTAACATGCACCAGAGAAATCCAGTTTTTCTCTTTCTCTCTCTTAATAAAGATAATAATAATAATTATATAAAGTAATCCTCCTCCTCCTCCTCCTCAATTTGGCCTAAATCAAGATCTCCTTTTTATGCAACCTTTCTAAGTTTCAATTCAGTAAACATCATTACATCACTCAACAATTTCAACTACGTTATAATACAAAGGACGCCCTGTCGTCTAAGGCATTGGAATACACTGACATGCAACACTCTGTGTGACCCTTACTTAGGTTAGACGGGCGGTCGGAGAGGCCCACTCCGATCAATCAGCTGGTCATGTCAAGCCCTAGCACTTATATAATTGCCCCAAACCTATTCCCCTTATGGCAAGCCTCAACACTTTTTATCATATGGGTGCTAGAAGGTGATAGCTGAGGGTTTTCAATAAATGGATTTACCAAACCTTCTACAATGATGCTGATAGCTTTTTGATTTAGTGTGACCTGAGACACACATATTTGCTTTGAATGAGTACCTAGGAAAATTTATGGGTCATAACTAAAGTTTCTTAATAAATTGTAGGGTTTTTATTTATGATCTGTTAGACAAATAAAGCTGTCTAACTTCTACCTAATAACCTATCCTGTGTAAATCGTTTCTAAGAAACTAATGAAATGTATTTACAGTTAGCTTGAAATGGTTAAGGAAGAAAAAAGAAAAACACTGGGATGCATTGATATGATTTTATTGTGTCCTTTTAGATTTTTGTGCATTAGGGATGCGCATACCTGTAGCATCTTTGCCTCAGGGGCATAAATTCTTTTACCATAGTCTACCGGACAGATGTTAGTAGAATATGAAATGAAGTCCAATGTATATATTTTGAAGTTCTGAACTGAAATTAATACTTTTAATAAAAATGAAATTCTCAGAACAATATAACTTAATACGTTAATTCATTTATGATTATTTAAAAAAATTAAAGGACAGTATTAATTGATGTTGTAGAGATTTAAAATTGTTGCATAGTGATTCAATTATACACTTTCTTTGACCTCAGAACTGCAAAAGTGGGCTTTTAAGTTTCTTTTAATTGTTACTCTGAAATAAAAATATTGTTAAATACTCAGCAAAATTAGCAGCGAATAGTAATTTTCAGTTTATTTCAGTATAGGACTTGATAGGTTTATAATCTCAATTTCTTTTAAAATAACAATGTTGAGATCAAGCTAATGTTAATTAGAATTCTTTTACTTATTTCTGAAAAGACATAAGATGATTTATGATATTTAGATAACAATCACTCTCTTCGTCACATGAAGAAAACTCAGACGAGTCATCCAAAAGATTTTTAGATGAACATTATTTCTCTACCCAGAATTCCAAATCAGGAAGCGACATCCTACAGATGCAGGGGGGGGGGCACATCATCAGGGATATTTCTGGGTTTATCCAGGGTTATAAGTCATTCAACATCAACCCCCTATATATATATATATATATATATATATATATATAATATATATATATATATATATATATATTGAGAAGTAGATACACAAGCGATGTATTTATGATATGGCTGTTTTAGCCGACAATTTTTGGGAGCATATGTGCTTAATTGAAGTCATACCTAATTTTGAAAGTTAATTAATTAATAATTAATTAATCAATTAGGCGGGCATACCTATTAAATGTAAGGCTAAACAAATCGAGAAAAATCATGAAAAAAGTGATAAGACATAGGAATATTTCTTTTTTGTTATTTCTTTTTTAAAATTTTTTATTCTCTATTATAAAAATTAAAGACAATTTAAATCTCATATTCTTAGATTTGTTCCATAAATAATTGTTTTGTTTTCTTTGAAATAAAAAACACAATCATCAGATGGAACTTTAAAAAAAAATTCTATCTGATGTTTAAATTGTTTTTAGTTAGGGTAGTGTGGTCATGGAGTCAATGACCATTAGTTACTGACAGTTTCTTGCCTATGAGATTCTCAAATCAAACATTTCCTTATTTATTTTGTAATGGCTATCTGATGAAACTGAGCTCATTTATTGAGTTATCGGCCAAAATAAATCTATAATAGCCAAATGACAGTTGAGTTTTTCTTATTGAAAGTGTGTGTGGTATATATATATATATATATATATAAATAAAGTGTTGTTAAGGGTCCAATGGAAGAAAATTGAATATTTTATAAAAAATAATGTCTGCAAAATGAATTTAGTTTTTTAAAAGATTTTTTTTTATTTTACTTTACTAGAATAAAAAAGATCTTTTGAAAAACAAAATATAATTTTGTGGACATTCTTTTTTATAATATATATATATATTATATATATATTATATTAGAACCGGTTTAGCTCAGTTGGTAGAGCACTTGCCTAGAAATTGCAAGGTTTCCTGTTTTGATACCAGCCCTCGCTAACTCAGCATATGTGTAGCACAGGGCTCTGTGTGGTAAAGTGAGAAGTTGATGATAGGTGTGGCGCTCCACCTCAGACGCCAAAACAATCTTCTTGGTCTAGTGCTAGTTAAAAGGGAATAGTAGATGCACTTGATGTCTGGCTCATGCAGACATTAGGCCACCCCTCAACTTATATATATATATATATATAAAAGTAAGGAAATGAATCCGATGGTATATAAAGGATAAGTTCATATGAAAAAAAACACAGATGTTGTTCAAATAAATTTATTTATTCAGCTTTATATTGCTGATATTGCAATATTTTTGATTTTTTTTTTCCTAAAAAATCCGGTAGAAAAATCAATCACGTCATAAAACGGTCCACAGGTTGGGGGTTTCTCCTCTTAACACCTTCATACATAAGCCTCTCACCAAGCGATCCAAAAAAGTTTTCCAAGCATTGTCTCTGTTGCCTTGAACTCGACCTCCAAATTCGAGGAAAATTGAAATGGCAATGACAAATTAAACCAATGGTAAGGTTCAATTAGCAATCTTGGAACGAAAGATTTCTGGAGAAATATTACATTGCTGTCAATTGGGCAACCATGTTGATTGAATCAAAGAAAAATGGAACCTTCGTAGTTCCGGGGAATTTCCTTTGGATCATAGGTTGAATTCTTCTTCGAGTTCTTTTCAATCTTTGGACAATGTTGCGAATGTCCTGCATATGTGGTCTGATGTTTCCATCAGGTTTGTCAAAATGAGACCATACATGATCCAACTTGGTTGGTCCTTTTTCCTTTTCTAAATACTTCGCGGCACTTCAGACAGAACCTTTTTTTTGGCTGGGCATTTCAAATCAGAGCAATGTAAGCGTTGATTCGGAGCTGCAGAGTCTTCAGATCATCACCGGAATACTCCGATTAAAATAGATCGCTGTAGATAAGTATACAAGATATTTATTGAGGTGCTTTTTTTTTTAAATAAAGAAAATCAAATAATATAACTGTTTTTTATATGTATTGTTTTTTTTTCCGGAAATCAATCCATATTTACAAATTCATTAGCCACATTTAATCTATATTTGCAATTAAACTGAAAATTTATTTCAAATTCATATACTAATTTAAATCTTAAAAATCGGTTTTCATTTTTTTTATTTTCTGGTGAAATATATCATGCTGTTCAAGATGAAATTAAACGATGAGAATTATCAAACAATTGTTTCAGTAACTTATTCATAATTATTGAAATTTTAATCTTTACACAATAATGAATGAAATTAATATTTTATTGACATAAACAAATATTTAAATTTTAGAATAACTTTGTGAATTTGTATCGGTATCACAAAACTGAATTAATTTTTTTCTGAAATTTAACAGATATTAAAATATTGATGTGTTTGAAATAAAACAGAGAAACCCGAAAATGGTGTTAAACTTACCACAGCATCACATGGAATTCTTCGGAAAGCGTCCATGGCTGCAATTCTTATTTCCTCAGGAATATCTCGACGGGTGACACAGCGAGACAGATGAGACACAGCCTCATGGGAATGACCAATGTTGCCAATTGCTCGAAGAGCAAAGACAAATTTTTCTGACATCACATTCTGAGCGTTGCAATTGTTTGTGAGAACAATCAGTTTTCTGATAAGAGCAGAGATTTCGGCATCTTTTCCGCACTCGAGGTCGTACAATGCAATAACTGCTTGTCAGAGATGATACAGCGAGCAGGACATTTCCAGAAAACATCGGGTTCGTCTAACAAAAGGCTAAAATCAAGGGAAATAAATCGGAATAAGGAATTATAAAATCATTTTTTTGTTTAAATCATCAATTGACATAAAATATAAATATAAAACTTAAATGATCAAAATCAATATGTTTAATATAATGAATATAATTTAATTAAGTATTGTACTGTTAATAGAGATAGATATAACAGTCTTACCATAGCAGCTGCGACCATTTCTTTTGTAGGATGATGAACAAAATGATAAAAGATAAAAGCCACATTTCAGATTCGCTCCCGGTGACGTGTTTCTTGGAGATAAGGTCTTAGGAATCAATTCCAACTGAAGCTGCAGTTCCTACCATGGGGATGGCATCGTGGAAATATTGCCTGACAAAAAAAAATCACAAGATATTTACATTTCGATACAATATTTCAAACTTATGACCTTAACTGTAAAGTATCTGAGGATTTTTGAATTTTAATTTTTATGAGAAGGATCGACATATTCATTATTAATTTGTTAATAGTTGAGTTTTTAATTTGAATCGCTGTGTTTTCAATTTGAACATGACAAAGAAGATGTTTTTTTTTATTACCGAAATGTTTTTAATGTTTACATTCTTCGGCTTTTTCTATATCTCTTTTGAACTTTTTCAATACTCTTTCTCCTTTAAAACATACAATCATTCAGCCGTTACATTCTTCGGCCCTTTCCTTTATCTTTTTTGAATTCGTTTAATACACTTTCCTTTCTTTATCCTTTACAAATAAACAAACATATTTTAATGTTTTATAAAATTGGTTGATTGTTGCCAATTTATAAAAATATAAACGAAACTAAAAAAGAAAAAGAAAAATGAACACAATACTTGATACGATCAGCTTTAGGGCCACAGATGGTCTTTTGGTTGATTTTGTCGTAAACTCTTGAAAGAACATCTTTGTCGACTTGACGCATATCCTCAATCAAATTGGTTAACCATTACTGGAACTTCAGGACGAATATCTTCACTGCTTTTTGGGCAGAGTTCTTTGCAATTTAGCTTCAATCTTATCCTCTTTTTCCTGCTTACTTTGTGCGTTATGTTCGTGATGGAACAACAACGTACTTCTCTGGTTGAAGTTTTCTGCCAAAATACAACAGCAAACAATGAAAAAAACATTCATTTTCTAGAAAATCGAATCTACAATTGCATTTTAATTGAAATTGAGGAATGCATTAGCATATGTTAGTCAGAATCAGATAACGATAAATAGATTGAGTTTTTAACAAGATCAATTAAGCAGGTAATGGTTGGTTCTATGATGTATCTCCAAAATTCACCCAAAATATTTTCAGAGTATTTTGCCAACAATTCTAATACTTATTTACTTTCTTCCTAATTTGTCAAAAACGATTCTGGGTAAGAAATGAATATTTTATTTCTATATCTGTTAGTGATTGAAAAATACTGATGTAAGATGAATAGAAACTGACCCTTGGATGGACGCCCAGCCTTCTTTTTTTGGTGAAGGTCAAAGTCTGCTCACTGGTGGTCATGGCACCGTTCTTTCCATAAGGATGGTCCTAAACACGTGTTCTTCTGTACATGTAGCACTTTGCATGATGTTGGAGCCGAGATCCAGTGTCTGTGTACATTTATATTCACTCTTCATCAAAGGAAGAGATTTGACAAACTGGAAAAAGAATAAAACAACAAATACGATAAGTTTATTGCTCTGATAATTGGTAAAATCGATTGAAAATTAATTTGAAATGAAAATATGATAGGTGTGGGGATAATTGAAAAAAAAACTTACTGAAGGTACATTGTATCCGACGGATTGGACAGCCAAACGGTAACCTTCACGGTCAGTACATCCAAGCAAGATTTTTTGTCTTCTCCACAAACGTTGTTTTAGGATCTTTGTCTGTTACCCGATATTCAGATACACACGTTTCCAGTAATGTCAGTCTGTAAAGAAAATTCAACCCATAAAAATATTTTTTTCAAAAATAAAGATTAAACAATCGTTTTTGTTAAATGTAAATTATTGGTTAGGAATTTCAAAATGAAAAAGATTGAATGAAACGAACCCGGGTCAAGTTCTGGTTTACGATCGAAACTGTCCATGGCGTTTTGGAAAGCGGAGAGGATACCTTTTTTGATGTTCAGGGTCCATGTAGATTCCCCATCCATTGCACAGACGTGATCAATTCGGCCATCTTGGAATGAGAACTTCAATGGTTGCTTCATCATGGCTTCCTTGAAAGCCTGAGATTTCTGATCGTCTTCAGAATCTCGAAGAGAAGCATCCTTGATCTGGAAAGAGACATCAATACTTCAAGATTTTAGATAAATCATTTATTTAAACACATAAAATTATAATGAAGCTAATTAATAATAAAATAAAGATTATAAAGAAATATGTCGTCGTCTACATCAATATTTGTATTGAGAGAATAATTTGAATGAGAAAATTGTTTGTGACGAATGATAAAAAGAATTAGACAAATGACGATAAAGAAAAAGAAAAAAAAAAGAATGGATAACAGAGAAAGAAGAAAAACGAAGACAAATGGTCGATGTATGGTGAATGAGGAAGACATGAGAGAAATGTTAAGAGTTTTATGGATTAAAAAAGAATATTAAATTAAACTTAATTTTATACAACGAGCAGAGGTGAGATGGGTAGAAACAAAATGAAGACAGACTGCTGTAGTATTGTGTGTGTGTGTGTGTGTTGTGTGTGTGTTGTGTGTGTGTGTTTGTGTGTGTGTGTGTTTGTGTTTGTGTGTGGTGTGTGTGTGTTTTAAGGTTAAAGTATTGTATGAATTTCAAATAATATTCGATTGTTAACCATAGCACTCCTTCCGGTAGAAAACGCTAAATGAGAATTTTATTACTGGGGAAAAAACGAATTTATTGATTTTCGTTGATTTGATAAGAAATAACTTAATCGAATAGTGATATTTTCTGATAAAAATGTTTTATATGTTAGACTTACCCTCATGACAAGATCGCATTTGGTGAGGGGTTCAATCTCAACCATCGCGGTCATGTGGATATTGGCAGAGTTTCAGAGGCACCATTCATTTTAGTCGTTGTTTTGGCATCGTAAGAGAATTGGTAGACGGTTCCAAGTTGATAATCGAATTTTTTTTTGTGTGTCTGAAAAAATAAAAGGATCAAGTTTCTAAAATTTCAATTCAAAAAAAAAAAAAATGTCTTTGATAAAAAAATGTTTTTCGAAATTCCCATTTCTTTTGATGAGAAAGATCTGTCTGTCAGTCTGTCAGTCTGTCTGTCTTTTTTCTTTCTCTGATAAATGAACTGTTTCTATATTATGTAATAAAAAAAACCCTCAATATTATTGATTGTTTAATATCAAAATTATCGACTTTTATCAAGAAAAGCTAATTATTTTATCGATAATTTTTATCAATTGGATTTTAAGATATTATTGATTGCTTAATGAAAATCTGATCGGAATTTTGATTTTTGTTCGATATTTCCATCGATTTTGAAATTTTATTGTGGAATTCATGAGTCCGTGTTTGATCATTCTTATTTTGCAAAAATTTGGTGATTATGAAAACTCAAGGTTGGGAATTGTGTGATGTTTTTGAAAAAAATATTATATCATCTTTTGCAACATTAGAGATTTATTGAATTGAGAATTATTTGATTTGTTAATTTCAGAAAATGTTTTTTAGTTTAGAATTAACGTTAAATTAATTTTTAAAACAAACTATTTTATTATATATATATATATATATATATAATATATATATATATATATAATAATATATTATAACTCTAAATGGAAACATATATTCGGTTAAATAATGAAAAATGAAGGCATTTCTTACCGGGGCATGTTAGGGCACATGCAACTTTCTTCAGTAGCCCGCGAGTTTGTAAACTGGACCTGGAAAGGTGAATAAAAAATGAATTCAGTGTAAATAGTTTTATTTCACTAAATTAAAATGAATGCTGTCTAAATAGTCATTTCATGTCACAAAATGAAAAACTATGTCCCATCAACTAAATGGGAATAAATTAATGAACCCTACCATTTGTCCATTATTATTATTATTATTATTATTATTTATTATTATTATTATTAATTAAATAATAATAATAATAATAAATAATAATAATAATAATAAAAATGGATAATACATAAACCAGAATCTGTTCTTGAGAAAACGAAACGCATAAAATTCTCTGGGACTTTGAAATAAAAACGATCACCTTATCCAGCAAGAGACCAGACCTAGTGTTGATAAACAAAAAAGAAAGAACTTGTCAACTGGTGGATTTTGCAGTGCCAGCAGATCACAGGGTGAAGCTAAAGGAAAATGAAAAAATAGACAAATATCTGGACCTTGCCAAGAGAACTAAAAAAGTTATGGAATATGTTAGTGAAGGTGATACCAATTGTAGTTGGTGCACTTGGAACAGTCCCAAAAGGATTGAAAAGGGTCTGAAAAGTTTGGAAATCAGAGGAAAGGGTTGAAACCATTCAGAACACTGCACTGCTGCAATTGCCAGAATACTCAGAAGAGTCCTGGAGACCTGAGGAACTTGCTGTCACTCAGACTCCAGTGAAAGACCATCAGCTAACGCTGTTTGTGAAAACTCAAAACGAGTAAATAATAATAATAATAATAATTAATAATAATAATAATAATAATATAATAAATAAAACTCTCAGAAACTATTCCTTCTTTTCTTCTTTATTAGAAAGAAAAAGAATTTGAAATTCAACCTTTTTCATTTGAAGCATTTCCAACGAAAATAAACACCTGTTAAAATGCTTCTCGATTATTCAATAGGTTTCACCATTTTATTTTTGCCAAACGAAAATAAAAAATTAATAATAAAAATTATGCTATTACGTTCACTTTCGTATTAATACCCTGGAGGAAAATATGAACTATCTCACCCTTTATCCTCAGCCAACTATGGGTTTAAAAGTATCACTACTGTTCTTCTACCAAGGATGGCTTCAGAATTAAACAACCCACGAAGGTTGATATGCCATTAAAAATAAACCAAAACAAATTAAGCATCACTAAGAATCTCTACGTCTGTCCCGTAATGATTGTTATGTTTGCCTATATATTTTGTGTACGAAATGTATCATCATTCTGGGACAGAGAGAGAGAGAGAGAGAGAGAGAGAGAGTGCTGGGATTCAAAATTTATGAAAGGTTCTCTCATCACGGGTCTCACAAATAACAGGTTCTCTAACTGCCATAGTCTACAACAGAAAAATCACCCTACAGGAAGCGCGTGGTGTAATGGTTAAAGTTATGGGAAATAGACTCGTCGCCTCGAGTTCAAATCCTGGACGTGGTAATTGCATTCACTTAGCGCTAATACCCTTAGGAATTCAAGCTTGTTAAACTCCGCTTAAGAAATTTGACCTTGTGTCACATCCTGCTCGTGCGTAGGGTTGGTAAATATATATATATAGCAGAAAATCCTACAGTTTTCTTTCCTTTCTTCTTAAACAATGAGAATCTTTAATTTTCAGATGAAACATGAAAAGAGCGCATTATTATTATTATTGATTTTTTTAAAAAGGAAACATCTAAATATTTTTATTTATTCCACTAAAATTAAAACGTTTTTAATTATCAAGTAAGGAAACCTAAAAAGACAAAAAAAAAAAAAAAAAGAGAGAGAGAAAGAAAAAGAAAAAAGAAAGATTTAGTTGAATTTCGGTTTCAGGTGTACCGATATAAGTCAGCATTGGAGCTGAGTAGAATGAACACGAAGGACTCGGTCAAGTGAAATCTGCTTATGATTTGATGAGTCCTGGGCGAATCTGATAAGACAAAAGAACTAAATCTACATAAAGGAGACTCTCATTTTCGTTTGAGGTGAGTCAAGACAGACACCTGTGAGTCTAGGCTACCCAAGAGTTTCAATAACTCGCTTCTCAACTTCATCTGTTAACTCGGAGCACCGCTATTGATAAAATAAAACTGTATTTTATATATTTTGTCATCCGATGCCTTTTTTTTCCACAACTGGTGTTTTCAAGACGATTTCGACCATTCATCTGATTCTGTGTTCATCACAAAGCATCATCTAAGAAGCTGCGTTGCAAACTAACCAGCTGCCGCTCTAAGCTACAACCTTATAATTTTGATTTTTCTCTTCACATATTCTGTTACCTACGAACTAAAAGTCAGGAAAAGTGTGTGCAAACCGCGCGCGCGTGTGTATATGTGCGTGAGTGCGTGTGAGTACATTAATTCATATGTGTGTGTATGTGGAAGGTAACAATTTCATGTGTGTATGTGTGTGTTAAGGCACCTATTTCAATGTCCATGAAGTGGTGTGTTGTGTGTGTGTGTGGTAAAGCATACTATTTTCCTGTGTGTGGGTGCGTGTATGTATGTGTGTGTGAAAGGTAGACTATTTCAATGTGTGTATGTATGTGTGTTAAGGCACACTATTATCATATGCCATGTGTGTATGTTGTGTGCAAAATGCGCGCGGGTGTGTGTGGGAAGATACACTATTCTATTTATATGTGTATGTGTGTGTGTGTATGTTAAGGCTCAACTTTCCAATGTGCGTGTGTCTATGTTTGTTTTTGGTGAAGGTTACACTATTTCATAAATGTGTGCGTGTGTTTGTGTGTTGCGTGCGTGCGTGTGAAGGTACACTAATTCCATGTGCGTGGTGTGTGTGCGCAGTGTGGACGGAAAAAACTATTTCATTGTGATTTTTTTGTGGATCATCTAAACTAAAATTTCTCCTTGACTTTGAATGTCGGAAGAAAAAAAAAGAGGAGAGGATGGTTTTGTTTTTTTTAATTGTACAAACAAGAAAGAAAAATTTTCATACTAATAATAATTTCATTTTTCCATCACAATACAAAATAACATTGAAAGTGAAACTGGAAAATTCATTGAACAATGAAAGAGACGGTTTTACCCAATCATTACTGGAACACTTGGAACAATCCCAAAAATTCAAAGAACTTGAAAATCCTGAGAAAAAATC
>CM042156.1:59548832-59580132 GCA_023376005.1 Doryteuthis pealeii
ATATATATATATATATATATATATAATGGAAATATGAGGTGAGTTAATCCGACCAATATGTGGAGAAAGGTAGACAAATACGGGATGTTATTGGAAACTGGATGTTTATTGTCGACGATGCAATGTTTCGGTCTATTAGACCTTCTTCAGACTTGAATATAGTATTGCTTCAATGAGACATTCTCAAAATCCTCAATTCAACATTCTGGATTCACACCTGCATTACCATTCTAACACTCCCCATCTAAGAGAGAAGAAAATCCACCACCCCTGCCCCTACTGACAAAGTACTTTTTCACCATTTTGAGAATGTCCATCATTGAAGCAAGAACTATATTCAAGTCCTGAAGAAGGTCTAATAGACTGAAACGTTGCATCGTCGACAATAAACATCCAGTTTCCATAACATTCCCTTGTTTGTTACCTTAAGGGGCGGGTTAGCTCAGTCGGTAGAGCGTTGGCTAGAAACCACAAGGTTCCTAGTTCAATACCGATCCCCGCCAAAACTCAGCGTATGAGTAGACAGGGATATGTGCGGTAAAGTAAGGAGCTGATGGTAGGTTAGCGCTCCACCTCAGATGCTAAAACAATCTCCTTGGTCTAGCGCTATTGAAAAGGGATAGACTCCCTCGCTGACTGGCTGATACCGACTTTAGGCTGCCCTGTCGACTTTACTTTACTTATATATATATCATACACCCTTCCGCACGAGCTGGGTGTGACACAATGTCAATTCATTTAAGTGGAGTTTAACAGGTTTAGAATTTAGTTTTCTTTCTCCTAGACTGTTACCTAGCCAAAGTTAAAAGGCCCAGTCTGCACTACTATTTACCCATAGGCTGAGGGAGAATAGTTGGATTTATACCTTATAAGATACTAGTACTATGTGAAATGTGAACAGCCTCATCAGGATTTGAACTTGGGTCAACAAGTTACCCCCACATGCTTCCATGTGAGAATAACTTATAAGTAGTTTCATTTGTAAATATGAACTATGAATTTGTCACAAAAATTATTTCAATGGACACAGGTGACTCTGACCTGAGTATGAATGGAATGTCAAGTTTTACTATATTAGACTTAAAATATTTCTATCTGGGGAGACAGTAGCTTTATTTTATTTTATTTTTTTCTCAGATGATATCTATAATTATTTCCCTTTATAATAGAATGGACATAGATTCTGAATAATTGGATGTTTATGTAGTTGTGTATTTACCCAACCTATTCACTATGGTGGATGTGACAACGAATTCAAATATGGGCATCCAGCAAGGATCAAACTTGCTATTCAGTTAGTAAAGATCTGCAATATTAGCTTGCTAACCATTATACTAGGATGGATGTCCTTGTTTTACCCAACTATTCACCACGGTTGGAATCTGACACAAGGTTGCAAAGTATGGGGCATCCAGCAAAGGAATCAAACTCGTGATCAATAGTAGTAATGGATCTGTGAGACTAGCTTGCTAACCATACACCATGTTGGGACACTCTTTCTATAGCATAATTAGGTATTACCTAACCAGTTCCATGGATAATATATGATACAAATCACAAGTATAGGACATTCAGCAAGGTCAAACTGCTATTCAGTAGTAATGGATCTGTGAGACTAGCTTGCTAACCATTACAACATGATTAGATGCCCTTGGGATAATTTGTGTATATACAGGTCATTGTGTATGTAGTAAATTGATTTTATTCAACAAGGTTTGTTAAAGTTTGAATTGAAATATTGGTTAATAAATAAAATTAGAACACAATATTCATCATATTGTTTCTGATCTTCATTTTCCATGCTTCTAAACAACTAAAAATCATTATCCAATATATATATATATATATATATATATATATATATATAATATATATAATATATATGGAAGATAAATCTAACCATATGCAGAAATTAGAAAAACAAAGTATTCCAAAAAGATGAATTTATTCTTGATGGTGAAGGTATATATATATATATTATATATATATATATATATATATATATATATAATGTAGGGCGGACTGGGGCTCTTCAGCCTTGGGTAGGTAACCAGTGTAGGAGAGGGATAACTCTGAATTCAAAATTCCTGAGGTCGGTCGTTGATTGGGTTTGTGGCAACCCTTGATGCACCAATTCTTTCCTATCGACTGTGCCAAAAAGTGTGGATGGTCCAACACAAGCCTTCACCACTATAAACAAATCCCTGTGTGGGAGTTCATTGTGTGTATGAACCCTCATATGTCGAAAATCGACGGGAGAATCCGTATATATATATATATATATATATATATATATATATATATATATATATGGAAGATAAATCTAACAATATGCAGAAAATAGAAAAACAAAGTATTCCAAAAAGATGAATTTATTCTTGATGGTGAAGTCAACATTATAATGTTTTGTTTTTTTAATATACCTTCACTAGGACTTTAAGATGGAAAGATTGTTGTCTGAGCAGTGATGGATGCTTTTTAAATAATGAGAGTTGGTAAGTTGTATCTGTAGAAAGGCCCAAAACTGAAATGTAAATAGCGCTCACATTAGAAGTGAGTGCTATTCAGAATTTGATTATGGGCCCTTTCTAAAAGGGTTAAACAACTAGCCAACCACATTAAACCAATCTTCCGCCCTGTTGGCTGGGGTGTTAGAATGCACTGACTGCATCTCTGCAGAGGGGTAAGACTCCCCCTATGGGGCCACCTGTTGGTCGTGGGTGGTGACCTGTGATGGTTAAGGATAGAACCCAGGTGGATGAGCAGTTCATGCCATCAGTACTCAATTTTGGACTTTTTGGGGGCTAGACGGGCGGGCGGAGAGGCCCCCTCCGATCAATCAGCTGGTCACGTCAACCCCTAGCACCTATATGATTTTCCCAACCCTATTGCCCTTATGGCAAGCCCCAATCCTTTTTATCATATGGTGCTAGAAGGCGGTGACTGAGGTCTACATGTCCTGGGGAATGACGTTAAACTCTATCTGATGGTGAGGTTCCAGTTTTGAGGTTTGGGAATGTGGAGCACCCCTTCATCACCATTGCTCCCTGGTCCACTCTGACCCGGAGTGGTAGTACCTGTTAGTATGGGTTAAATAGAAAAATGTATTTATAAAAAAACTTGTATCATCCATTAAGAATTGATTATTTTCAAAACTTTGTCGGCATTAAATGACCCACTGAGGTTGATATACCGTAATACAAACCTAAACCAATCTTTGTGTTACATTTTGGCCTAGTACTGAAAATAAATCCACATTCTCATCATAAATCTCAAAAAAGTTAATATTTTTTTTTTAAAATTTATTGTTGTAAAATTCAACGGAATGGCCTATTATCAGTTTCAGATGGACAGCCACAGCGAGGGAGTTTCCCCTAGTGCTAGACCAGGGAGATAATTTTATATCCGAGATGGAGTGTCACATCTACCATCAACTTCCCATTTTATTGCACAGATCAGATTACCCCAGCCTGTGCTACTCATTTGTGAGGGCTGGTATCCAATTCCAACCAATTATGAATCAATATAAAATATGTCCACGGAATACATCTACAAAATTACACCAGTAAAGGAAACTTGAGTATCAACTTTATCTCACACTCTCATTATACCATTAACCAAACCAATGAAGTTAATGAAAATTATTCATACCAATTTGAAGATATTAAGAAAGATAGAAACTTATATCAAAATGACTTGTTTTGGCATTAAATGACTCAAAAAGTGTTGATATGCCATAAAACAAACAAATAAAACAAACCAACTCATCTGGAGTTGATAGGCCAGTAAACAAAATAAAACTAACCCCAGTAGAGTTGTGGCAGTTCATTTTTACGTGTCTCATGCAGTACACATTAACTACTTATTTTAACATGCACCAGAGAATCCAGTTTTTCTCTTCTCTCTCTTAATAAAGATAATAATATAATTATATAAAGTAATCCTCCTCCTCCTCCTCCTCCTCCTCCTCCTCCTCAATTTGGCCTAAATCAAGATCTCCTTTTTATGCAACCTTTCTAAGTTTCAATTCAGTAAACATCATTACATCACTCAACAATTTCAACTACGTTATAATACAAAGGACGCCCTGTCGTCTAAGGCATTGGAATACACTGACATGCAACACTCCGTGTGACCCTTACTTAGGCTAGACGGGCGGTCGGAGAGGCCCACTCCGATCAATCAGCTGGTCATGTCAAGCCCTAGCACTTATATAATTGCCCCAAACCTATTCCCCTTATGGCAAGCCTCAACACTTTTTATCATATGGGTGCTAGAAGGTTATAGCTGAGGGTTTTCATGTCCTGGGAATGACTTTAAACTCTATCTGATGGTGAGGTTACAGTTTTGGACGTTTGTGGAATGTGGAGCACCCCTTCATCACCATTGCTCCCTGGTCCACTCTGACACGGAGTGGTAGTATCCTACCTGTTAGGGTCCCATCTATGTGTTAAATAGAAAAATGTATTTATAAAAAAAAATTGAGTATCCAGCAGAATTAATTTATTTCAAAACTTTGTTGGCATTAAATGACCCACTGAGGTTGATATGCTGTAAAACAAACCAAAATAAATGGATTTACCAAACCTTCTACAATGATGCTGATAGATTTTTGATTTACTGTTACCTGAGACACACATATTTGCTTTGAATGAGTACCTAGGAAAATTTATGGGTCATAACTAAAGTTTCTTAATAAATTGTAGGGTTTTTATTTATGATCTGTTAGACAACTAAAGCTGTCTAACTTCTACTAATAACCTATCCTGTGTAAATCGTTTCTAAGAAACTAATGAAATGTATTTACAGTTAGCTTGAAATGGTTAGGAAGAAAAAAGAAAAACACTGGATGCATTGATATGATTTTATGTGTCCTTTTAGATTTTTGTGCATAGGATGCGCATACCATAGCATCTTTGCCTCAGGGGCATAAATTCTTTTACCATAGTCTACCGGACAGATGTTAGTAGAATATGAAATGAAGTCCAATGTATATATTTTGAAGTTCTGAACTGAAATTAATACTTTTAATAAAAATGAAATTCTCAGAACAATATAACTTAATACGTTAATTCATTTATGATTATTTAAAAAAATTAAAGGACAGTATTAATTGATGTTGTAGAGATTTAAAATTGTTGCATAGTGATTCAGTTATACACTTTCTTTGGCCTCAGAACTGCAAAAGTGGGCTTTTAATTTTCTTTTTAATTGTTACTCTGAAATAAAAATATCGTTAAATACTCAGCAAAATTAGCAGCGAATAGTAATTTTCAGTTTATTTCAGTATAGGACTTGATAAGTTTATAATCTCAATTTCTTTTAAAATAACAATGTTGAGATCAAGCTAATGTTAATTAGAATTCTTTTACTTATTTCTGAAAAGACATAAGATGATTTATGATATTTAGATAACAATCACTCTCTTCGTCACATGAAGAAAACTCAGACGAGTCATCCAAAGATTTTTAGATGAACATTATTTCTCTACCCAGAATTCCAAATCAGGAAGCGACATCCTACAGATGCGTGGGGGGGGGGGCACATCATCAGGGATATTTCTGGGTTTATCCAGGGTTATAAGTCATTCAACATCAACCCCCTATATATATATATATATATATATGAGAAGTAGATACACAAGCGATGTATTTATGATATGGCTGTTTTAGCCGACAATTTTTGGGAGCATATGTGCTTAATTGAAGTCGTACCTAATTTTGAAAGTTAATTAATTAATAATTAATTAATCAATTAGGCGGGCATACCTATTAAATGTAAGGCTAAACAAATCGAGAAAAATCATGAAAAAGGATAAACATAGGAAATCTTTGTTATTTCTTTTTTTAAAATTTTTTATTCTGCTATATAAAATTAAAGACAATTAAATCTCATTTCTTAGATTTGTTCCATAAATAATTGTTTTTTTTCTTTGAAATAAAAAAACACAATCACAGATGGAACTTTAAAAAAAAATCACCTCAGACGCCAAAACAATCTCCTTGGTCTAGTGCTAGTTAAAAGGGAATAGTAGATGCACTTGATGTCTGGCTCATGCAGACATTAGGCCACCCCTCAACTTATATATATATATATATATAAAAGTAAGGAAATGAATCCGATGGTATATAAGGATAAGTTCATATGAAAAAACACAGATGTTGTTCAAATAAATTTATTTATTCAGCTTTATATTGCTGATATTGCAATATTTTGATTTTTTTTTTCCTAAAAAATCCGGTAGAAATCAATCACGTCATAAAACGGTCACAGTTGTCTTCCTCTTAACACTTCATAATAAGCTCTCAAGATGATTTTTGAAAAAAATCAAAATATTGCAATATCAGCAATATAAAGCTGAATAAATAAATTTATTTGAACAACATCTGTGTTTTTTTCATATCATCTTATCCTTTTATGTATATATATATATATATATATTTGTTGATTGTTTGATATTTAGGCTTATTCTGTATTGTCTCATATACAAATCTTGCAATATTCTGTCTAGCAACATCTGTCAATTGTCTTCTGTCAATTTATCTGGCAACTAGAAATAATCTTCTAGCGAATTCTATTTCTGACACATCAGAATTATTTTAGTTGAATTATTTTGCAGTTTTATTTGTCAAGTTTGAACATAAATTGCTATTTCTGTTGTCACTGGAATCTAGAGAAAAATCACAAAAGAATGTGTTATGCACAAATATATACAATATCTTATCATAATGGAAATACAGTGTCTATCTTTCTGTAACCAAAAACTATGTCACTGCTTATGTCACAATACCCTCAGGAATTGTGTAAGTTTATCAATGAGTATTTAATCTATAATCAAAATCATTAATACCTAGTATTTAATTTATAGCCAAGATCGTCTACACAAAGAATAAATCTTATTTATTAACGTTCTCTATGAAAATTTGAGTTAGATTTGCCTCAAAACAGCCCATGTTATTAGTGTGTTTAAAATCCTGCAATGTGTCTTGTATGTTACTAATAAATAAAGGTTTACATAATATATGATTTGGTTAATTTGCATACTGGTTTCAACAATCTGGGTTTTAATGAATAATTACTTGATGTTATTGATCTCTATTATTATTGTTTTATTTCTCCAACGTATTAAAATCAATCCCATGAATGATTTTATATGGAAACCAATTAAAATAAATGTTATCTTTTTATATGCGTTCTTATTTAATTTTGTTAGTCTTTCTAATTTGATATATTTCATTACATTGAAACTTTAATACTTATTCTTGCTAGTGTATGTAAGTTTGTGTGTATGTATATATATGTACATATAAAAAATGTATATGTGTATATATTTATATTTTGTTTTATTCTCCAACATATGAATAATTTTATGTAGAAACCAATTAAAATATGATTAGATTAGGTGTAATCTTTTTATATGCGTTCTTATTTAATTTTGTTAGTCTTTCTAATTTAATATATTTCCTTACACTATAACTTATATACTTATGCCCGGAGGGTGAATATTCTTGCTAGTATATACAATGTAAATAAATATATACATTGCATTTTATATATGTTGATCACTATTTTCTTTTTTTGTCTTTCTTGTTACGTTTGAGTTAAATTTTCATCTATCAAACTGTAATTTCCCTGGGAGATGTAATTTATCTTGTATATAAATGGCATTCCTTAATTAGATTTTTGATGGATGGCCTTGTTAGATGTTGTATCTTCAACGTACAGATAATCATATTGCCGACAATTCCATTTAAGGAAATGATATTGTTAAAAAAACAGAAAACAACTTAAACAGTGGAATTGCTCAAATTTATTTGGGGGTGTTTGTTTGTTTGTTTTTGAAGATTGTTTCATTTCTTTTTTTTAAAAAAATATTTTTTTGAACAATCAATCATTTCTGAATTTTTAAATACTACAACTGAATTGCATTATGATATTAAGGATGGAAATTTATATTCATGTTGAAATGTTGGTTGAATGGCATATCAACTTGTATGGGTTATTCAATGCCAAATCTTTATATATATAAAAAAATACTTGTGTTCCTAAATTGTACAACCGTTATCATCTTGCAACACCATCTAAATCATCCAAGATGAAATGCAAAAATGTAAATCCTGATTATCAGGTATTGTTTATCCACCAAATTATTTCTTATGAGTGTTGACACTTCAGCTAAATAATGGACCATTCAGTTTTTATTATAAAGAAGAAAAAGGACATGCTACACAGAAAAAATATAAAAGAAAGAAAGAAAGAAAGAGGTAGGGGAAAGATAGTGGGTGAGAGCATGTAATTGATAACGCTAATCTGTTTTAATGAAAAAATGAAAAAGAGTGAAAGGGAGTTAAATCAAGATTATACTTTTTACATATTGAAGTAATTCTAATAGCTCTTAAGTAAAGATATCAAACGTAATAATTAAATTATCATACTATGGTATATCCAATTTGTTTAAGAAATAATTTTTGTTAACTTCATGTGGTTGACCCTCAGCCACCACCTTCTAGCACAATAAAAATGGTTGGGTGTTTGTGAACAATAGAAGAATACTGTCTGGACAATCCTATAGGTGCTAGGGCTTGGCATGACCAGCCAATGTTTCAGCCACTGTATCCTCCGGCTCTCCTCAGGCGATCTGAGCACAGTAATAACCCAACCTGGGAAATCATTTTGAATAGTTTGACAATTTAAAAAAAATAATTATGTTGCTTCTTGTGACACATGTCAGAATGATAGGCATGCAAAAACAATGATGTCATTATTTGAATGAGATCTTAAAAAGTTCTTTTGGTGGCATGTTTGATCAACTGTCAAACTATTCAAAATGATTTACTCAGGTTGGGTCATTGCTATGCTTGGATGCACAGGGAAACACCTGAGGAAGGCTGGAGGATACAGCGGCCGAAACATGTTGTGTTTTTACATACCACAATAAAGATAAGGACAACAGTCCATAAAATCAAAATTATATTTATTTTTATATTGATTTCTGTTGTTGTCTGAGTAGAAATATGATCTTAAACCTTTAACTTTTATGTCCTATGTTTTAATTACTGAGCTATATCAACCAAGTGCAAAACAAATATTGAGATTGGATAGAAATAAAAACACAGCAAGTTTAGAACAATTAATTAATTGTTGTTTGAAGTTTTGAGTGTTGTGTGGTGATTATTCATTAAATCATTCAGATATGAGTATCTTTATCTTTGTTGTTTTGATTTTGTAAACCCTTATGTATATATATATATATATATATATATGTGTGTGTGTGTGTGTGTGTGTATTTGGCAGCATTCTTTCATTTATACATGTAGAATTAAACAAAAGATACATCTCCTGTTTAACAATTTTATTTTTAATCTTTTCGAGTTTTCTGGCCAACTTTTAATATTTGGGTGGAATTCGTGGATAAGTCCACCAAAGTTCAAGTCCCAAGTACTTTCTGCACTTCGAAGTGCCATCATCAGGGGTGATGTGTTCCAGTTTTTAAAAAATTATGTTAATGTGGAGGCTGGAAGGAGAAGAATTGATGAGAAAGGTGTTATAGGCATTTTAAACACTGAAACACTCCTAAGGTGTGACAATCGATAATATTACATATTTTGTAATAAATTATTTTTATATAGATATAATATATATAATTTTTTTTATGTTGGTGGGGTCAAGAACCGTAGGGCCAAAAAGTAGTAAAGAATAAAATTGCTTTTGTATGCAAAGAGCAGGACGGAATTTGTTGATGAGGAGGGCCTCAATATATGTTCACCTAGCTGTACATTACAGCTAGGTGTAACTTGTTGGTTGAAGATGTCAAGATGGTGAACATATATATCTATATAAAAATAATTTATTACAAAATATGTAATATTATGGATTGTCACACCTTAGGAGTGTTTCAGTTGCTGCTTTGTCTCTAATTCTCTCCCTTTTTCCATATATATATATATATATATATATATATATATATATATATATATATATATATATATACACACACATACACAGTGGTGCCCCCAGAATTCGAATGCCCAATTGTTCAAACAAATTGGAATCCAAACGAATTTTTAGAGAATATTTTGCTCTAAAAGCCAAACAAATTTTTAGAAACTGACACAATGAAGTGTTCATGTTTGTTTGCGTGTGTCTCCCTCACAATTTTCTGACCCACATCTTCACACATTGTTTGTTCAGTTTGTCTGTGAAAATACCTCACGTGTGTCAATCCTTAGTTTACCTTGTGTTTTCACCTTGATTTGTGCTGGTTTTATTTTAAGATTATCACCAAATCTTTTGCAATCCAAACAGCCTACTGGACTGAATTAAATCTGGATTCAAGGGGCACCATTGTGTGTGTGTGTGTGTGGTGTATATATATATATAATATATATATATATATATATATGTATGTATATTAGATAATATGGGTGCTATATTTGTAAGTAGACAGCGCTCAATATCATTGGTAGAGCATTTATCTTTAAGTTAAAGTAGTGAGGACATAGAGCCAAAAATTATCACCAAACGTTTTGCAATCCAAACAGCCTCCTGGAATGAATTTAATTCAGATTCAGGGGGCACCACTGTGTGTGTGTATATATAATATATATATATATATATATATATATACTAGCAGCCTACCAGGCTAAGCCCGGGTAGAGGAGATAAAAACATGGTTTAATAATTGTTTGCAGATCTATTACTGGGTCATTCCATGTCAGTTCACCAGGGCATTCCACCCACCGACACCGAATTACCTGAAATTTGGCACACCTGTTCCCCTTCATGAGTTAGGAAAGTGTGCCAAATTATTTTGTTTTAAACCTTACTGTTCCGATTTTAGAGGGGGATATAATTTTCCTATTTTGCCTCAAAATTAAGGCTGTGCGGTGTCGCAAAATCTCAGGGTTTTTTTTAATTAAAAAAAAAAATACTTTCATACATTCAATATTTCTGCAATTTGCTATGTAAGGCAAATAAGGACTGTAGAATCCAAATATCCAACTATTTTAACCCCTATACCTGATAGAAAATTTTATTTTGCCCACCCAAATGCATGACTCCAAAATCAACAACTTTTCACCTATGTAGCTTACGGTCAGTCTATCGAAAATATGTCCTCTTCAATTTTATAATATGTCTGCCTAAGTTCATCAAAGAATTTTGTGTGGTAGCAAAATCTACTTTAGAAGATATGAACCTGCCAATTCAGAGTTTTTTTTCCTATGTATGTGCAGTATTTCAGTGAAAGATTATAATTAAAGACAATCATCCTAATGCTCCATGATTTCGAAAAAATCGTTTGATTTTAGTTTAATTAATTAATTATATCCCTTAATCAGTAAAAATCAATAACCAAATTTGGAGTGTTTCTTAGTTAGAATGATATCAATGTATATGCAAGATTTTAAATCTGAGTGACCTCCCGTTTTGGAGTTATACGTCGACACGTACATACCAAAATCTCTCCTATATATATATATATATATATATATATATATATATATTTTTTTTTTTTTTTTTTTTTTTGGTAGATAATATGGATGCTATATTTGTTGCAGTACTCAATATCATTCATAGAGCATTTATATTTAACTTACGGTAGCGTGGACATAGTCAACACCTGGTTACTGACAGTTTACTTTGAACCACGTATCTTTGAGAATCTGTGTTACGTCTTAAAGATATGTGGTTCAAATTAACTGACTTGAAAAAATGTAAAAGGTTTTTAAATAAAATAACTGGTGTATTATATATTTTATTCATTAATATAAATTGCAAACAGCCTTGGCCAGAATTTGAACTCTGGATTCCTAATTTCGTTTTCAGCAACAATAACAATTATGTCATACCTCTTACGCATTTTCAATAAAACGCAGTAAAATGTTTTGGGAATGTCTAATTGCAGAGTTTCTCAATTATCTCCGGAAACAACAAAAAGCTAACAGGTGTTTCAGCGAAAAGGAAATATATGCAACAATGATTACCTATCATTCTTTGATGTGCAGCATTTTGCACACAGTGGCATAACAACAATTTGTCAATTTTATCTACACTGTTTATGGCATTTCTCATAAACTATTGTTGGTAATTCTGAAGAAAATTCTGGCAAAGAAAAACTGTTTTATGGCATTAGTAAAGATCCACCAAGTAATTTAGTGTGTCTGGGGAGGGGATTATACTAAAGTAAAAAATATAACAGAAGATTTAGATTTTTAGCTTTATAGCCTATTTCAGGAAACCTAGAGCAAATGTCTAGCCATTCCAATCATTAGATGCGAATCTAATGATTTTAATTTATTTTTATAAACATTTTACTGTGTTTTATTGAAAATGTGTAGGAGGTGTGACATAATGGTTATTGTTGCTGAAAACCAAATTAGCAATCCAGAGTTCAAATTCTGGTCAAGGCTATTTGCATTTCTCTTTGCACTTATGTATTTTTACATTTTTTTCACGTCAGTTAACTTTGAACCATGTATCTTTGAGAATCTGTGTTACGTCTTAAAGATACGTGGTTCAAATTAACTGACTTGAAAAATGTAAAATTTTTTTGAATAAAATAACTGGTGTATTATATATTTTATTCATTAATATATCAACACTGAAAATTTCATTAAATTTGGTTAATTCCCTGATTTTTGGTATTTTTTTTTTTCTTTCGTCACCCACATATGATGGTGGAATTTAGGTTCGTTAAGTTCGATTTAACCAAAAAATGTATTTGTCTTTAAATTTTAATTGATTTTGGACACAAGTTGGACCAGTTGAATAAACCATCATCAGAAGAAGGTGTGTCCTGGGGAGTGTGAAGTATCTCATCATTGCCATTACTCCCAGGTCCACTCTGACCTGGAGTGGTAGTACCTTTTTGTCTCCTGTCCTGGGAATGACATTGAATTGCATCTAATGGTGAGATTACAGTTCTGGAGCTCTGGGGAGTGTGGAGTATCCCTTCATTGCCATCACCTGGGTTTCTTTTCTTCTCTCAAAATCAAAAAAAAATTGTTCATAACTTTTGAACCAGAGTAAAGTTGGCGAAGTGGCCTATTGTCGGTATCAACGGACAGCAAAGGAGTCTATCCCCTTTTTGCTAGCATTAGAACGGAGATTTTTTTTGTGTGTCTGAGGTGGAGCACCACTCCTACCATCAGCTTCTCACTTTACCGCACAGATCAGATTACCCAATCTGTGCTACTCATGCGCTGAGTTGGTGGGGTCTGGTATCGAACCCAGGACCTTGTGATTCTGAGGTGGGTGCTCTAACAGAACTATGTAACTATAGTTTATTCTAGTCAAGATTATATTTATTCCCAATAACATCTAAGCATTGTGTTGAAAAAACGGTCTTACTGGTGCCATGGACTGTAAAATATGTGGCACTCAGTAAAAGAATTAGAAAAAAAGAAAAAAAGAAATCTCACAGACACCATTCTATTACTCTAAATTTTCTGCAAATATTTTTATTACATCATAATTTAAACACTTTGCTCATTTCCATTTAAAAAAAAAGAAAATCAAGAAGTTAAAATAGAATTTCACAGCCACCATTCTATTACTTTAACCAAATTTTCTGCTGATCTTTCTACAATATCATAATTTAGACACTTTCCTAATTTCTATATTTAAAAATCATCAAGAATTTAAAATAATAATCTCACAGCCACCATTCTATTGCTCACACCAAATTTTCTGTAAATGTTTCCACATTTCCGTATTTAAAAAAATCCTAATTTAGACAAATTTCTCATTTCTATATTTTAAAAAAAAAGAAAAGAAAAGAAAATCATCCAGAATTTTAAATAGAATCTCACAGTCACCATTCTATTACTCTAACCAAATTTTCTGCCGATCTTTTTACTATATCATAATGTAAACACTTTCCACATTTCCATATAAAAAAAAGGTAAGAATTCCTCCATTACTTTGAAACCATCTGTGAAGACAAGTGGTCTTATAACAGACAAAACAGCTGGAAAGTTGTTGAGTACCAAATATCAAGGTTATCTTTTGCCGATGCCAACTGTGTTCAGTCTGTCATGTTAAAAGAGTTAAGTATTCTAGAATACACAAAGCAATTCTTTATAGTCTACTTAGCAGTAATGAAAGATTATTGGACTGATATTTTTTGTACTATGAGATCTCTAGTTATCATTTCTAATGTAACCAATTGGGCGGGGGGTATATATTCACGTTGCATTAGAGACAACATAGAGGATGAGTGATAGGTCTGATTTAGACTTCTGTAATAACGATTGCTTTTGTATATATTTATCAACGAGCAGGGTGCAATACAAGGTCAATTTTTTAAGCGGAGTTTAACAGGTTTGAATTCAGAGTTTTCCTTCTCCTAGACTGGTTACCTAGCCATGGTTAAAGAGCCCAATCTGCCCTGCTATTTATCCATAGCTGGAGGGAGAATTGGATTTACCTTTCCCAAGGGTATTAGCGCCATGTGAAATGCAAACAGTTACATCCAGGAATTGAACTCAGGTCGATGAGTCCATTTCCTATGACTCTATCCATTAGACACGCGCTGCCATTGCTTTTGTAGCTTAGTGGAAAAGCTGATGATATATGTATAACCAGGTTTTCTTTAAACAATGGGTTTATTGCCTGGTGCCTGAGGTGCCTCAAAAGAGGAATGCTATTTTTTACACAGACCACTGCATGGAGCTTCAGTTTGTACGTGTCTCCCCACATAAATCAAACTTTGTGTTCATCTGGTATGGTGGATGTCAGATTCAAAGGGGCTGGGCTGGGTTTATTGCCTGGTGCCTGAGGTGCCTCAAAAGAGGAATGCATCTGATATGGTGGGATGTCAGAAAATAACTACTCCTCTGAAAAATTGACCTTGTGTCATACCCTACTCATGATAGAGGTGCTGGGTAACTATAGTAAAGTAAGAAAAGTCGTTGGGTGGCCTAATGTTGGTATCAGCCAGACAGCAAGGAGTGTATCCCCTTTTCACTAGCGCTAGACCAGGAGATTATTTTAGCATTTGAAGGGAGCATCACACCTACCATCAGCTCCTCACTTTACTGCACAGGTCCCTGTGCTACTCGTATGCTGAGTTGGTGAGGGCCTGTATCGAACCAAGAACCTTGTGATTTTTAGTGAAACACTCTACCAACTGAGCTAAACCGGCCCTATATAATAATATGTAAATATAATAATAATAATAAAACGTATAATATAATAAATAATAATAAAATATATAATAATAATAAAACGTATAATATAATAATAATAATAAAATAATATAATAATGAAATAATATAATAATAATAATATAATATAATGATAATGATAATAAAGAGTATAAATAATATAAGTAATAAATATATAAAAAATAATAATAATAATGAAACGAGTCTGAGGTGGATCAGCTCCTCACTTTAATGCACAGATCCCTGTGCTACCCATTCGATGAGTTGGCAAGGGCTGGTATCAAACCAAGAACCTTGTGATTCCTTGCAAAACACTCTACCGATTGAGCTAAACCTGCTAAAACATTAGAGAGAATTAAGTGTGCATGGGTGTGTGCACTTTTTGTTTTGTTCTATTTTCGTTAAATTCTTATTTTCTTTTCTGATAAACAGTTGAAATAAATGTTCAGTTCTTTTGCCCGTATTTCAAATGAATTGTTTGTATACGACATACGAAAAAAACAAAAACTTTGAAACTTTACAGGGATCGGCTGGGATAAGACTTCATCAGCTTTTCTCTGTAGAAAAATTGCAAACAATTTCTCAGGGGATAAACATTAAATTCATTCTGACGCATCCACATTGGATTGCTTATATTGTATATAAAAGCTCTATGAAAACGGACAGTTTTGAAAAGATCTTAAAAAAAAGAAGTAAAAAAGCATTTTGTTATTGTTAAGTGCAAGAGTTGAAAACTAACTTTGAAAATGTCCTTGAGAAAATCTTTTTTAAATGCTGTACTATTTGTTAAACGTATAATGCTATCGCCCATTGCATGACCAGAGCACTCTCTTTAAAAAAGACTTTAAATCAATGGGGATTGTCAGTTGAAATTTCAAGATGTCAAAATGTACAATAAAACACACATATATATGTTCTTTGTATCTGTGCCAGTCAGTAATGTGCATGCGTGGGTAACGGATCTTGTTATAATGGAGATTTGGTGTCTATCTATTTGTAACTAGCAAGATTTGACATGCTGTAAAATCCAACCAGCCTACTATTACCTCCTCCCACTTCTGTATTTACCCTATAGTTGTCGTGTAGTAAAGTCACCTACTTCTAAACAAACGTAAAATCTGGGAAAGGCAGGCTGGTGTAATGGTTAGAGTCCCCGCCTGTCAGATTGACAGTCAGGTTTCGAATCACACACAAAGCAGTCTTCCTGTCTATAGCTCTGCTGATGAGGCCTAATAACCCGAAATGTACATACAGAGATTGATTTTTCTCAATTTGTTTAGCCTTACATTTGAATAGGTATGCCTGCCTAATTCATTAATTATTAATTAATTAATTGTCAACATTAGGTACGACTTCAATTAAGCACATATTCTCCCAAAAATTGTAGGCTAAAAAAGAAATATCAAAACACATTGTTTGTTTACTTCTCATATATATATGTGTGTGGTGTGTGTGTATTTGAGCAGCATTCTTTCATTTATACACGTAGAATTAAACAAAAGGCACATCTCCTGTTTAACAATTTTATTAACAATATTTTCAAGCTTTCTGGCCAACTTTTTTTACATTTGGATGGAATCTGTAGATTAGTCCACCAAAGTTCTTATCCCAAGTACTTTTGGCACTTCGAAGTGCCATCATCAGGGGTGATGTGTTTATGTTCCATTTTTTTTTTTTCAAGTTAGTATATTAAGGATGTGGAGCCTGGAAGGAGGAGAATTGGTAGGGAAAGTATTATAGGCATTTTATAGGCACCCTTTCAGCCTCCACACCCCTTAATATACTAACTTGAAAAAAAAAACTGAACATAAACACATCACCTCTGATGATGGCACTTCAAAGTGCTGAAAGTATTTGGATAAGAACTTTGGTGGACTAATCTATGGATTCCATCCAATGTAAAAAAGTAAAATCCTATCCATGCATCCCAGTGTTTTTCTTTTTTTTTCCCTCACCATTTCAAGCTAACTGTAAATACATTTCAATAGTTTCTTAGAAATGAATTACACAGGATAGGTTACAAAATAGGAGTTAGCCGGCTTTAGTTGGGACCCATAAATTTTCCCTGGGGACTCATTCAAAGCAAATATGTGCATCCCAGGACGCACTAAATCAAAAAGATATCAACATCACTGTATATATATGTATATATAATGTTTTTTTTGTGGTGATAGGTAATAACATCTCGCATTTTGACCGTCCTGTTGGCTGGGGCACTGGAATGCAACAACTGCACCTCTGCAGAGACTCCCTCAATGGGGCCACCTGTTGGCTGTAGGTAGCAACCCGTGATGCTTAAGGATGGAATCCAAGTGGCTGAGCTGTCCACGATTTGCAATACTCCACTTTGGCTCTTTCTTGGGCTTGATGTGCGGTTGAAGAGGCCACTTCCAATCAATCGGTTGGTCACGTCAAGCCCTAGCAGCTATATGATTGCCCCAACCCTATTGCCCTTATGGCAAGCCCCAACCCTTTTTATCATATGGGTGCTAGAAAGCAGTGGCTGAGGTCTTCATGTCTTGAGAATGATGTTAAACTCTATCTGATGGTGAGGTTCCAGTTCTGGAGGATTGGGGAATGTGGAGCACCCCTTCATCACCATTGCTTCCTAATCTACTCTGATCTGCTGAGTGGTAGTACCTGTTAGGGTCCCATCTATGGGTTAAATAAGAAAAATATATTTATAAAAAAAATTGAATATCCAGTAAGAATGACTTTATTTCAAAACTTTAATGGCATTAAATGACCCACTGAGGTTGATATGCTGTAAAACAAAACAAAACAAACTCGCAGTTTGAAGCTGTGGTTTTTTTTGGTTTTTTTTTGTTGTTGTTTTTTCTTCTAACTAGATTACATTTTGTTTGTAAGTTTTAGAAACTGCCAATTTTAATTCCATTTCCATACTCTCCTCCTTACTCTCCTCCACTAAGATGGATTAAAAACTTCTAATCTGACATGTGTTTAACCACAAATGATATTTAAAAAAAACTGTGTTCTGCCTTTGCAGTAACATTGAAAATATTGCCAACTAAAATACATTTTTTTTATCTAGCCTCACATTAAGAAAATTCCATTAAAAAAAATAAAAATAAAATATCACCTTCATCTGAATTTTTGAGACGGGGCATTATTATTACTAGCAAGACCTGTGGATATCCCAGAATATGATAATTTAATTATTACAACGTTTGATATGTTTATTTAAGAGCTATTGCTAAATAGTTCAATATGTAAAAAGTATAATAACATTGACTAGCAAGACCTATGGATATACCAGAATATGATAATTTAATTATTACGTTTGATGATATGTTTATTTAAGAGCTATTGCTTAATAGTTCAATATGTAAAAATATAATAATCTTGACTAGCAAGACCTGTGGATATACCACAGTATGATAATTTAATTATTACGTTTTATGTTTATTTAAGAGCTATTGAAAATAGTTCAATATGTAAAAAGTATAATAATCTTGATTTTTCTCTTTTTTCTTTCTTTCCTCCTTTTCATTATGTTTGATTGAAACAGATTAGTGTTATCACCTCCTCTCTATATCTTTCTCCTACTCTCTTTGTTCTTTCTTTCTTATATTTTTTCTGTGTAGCATGACCCTTTTCTTTATAAAAAACAGGATAGCCCATGATTTAACCGAGTTGATGACACTCATAAGAAATAAGAATTCTGTGGATAAGCAACACCAGATACTCAGGATTTACATTTTTTGCATTTCAACTTGGATGATTTGGATGGTCTGATTTTTAACAAGAGGGTGTTGCAAGATTATAACAGAAGATTTAGGAATACATGTATCAATATATAGATTGTTAATTAGGTGAATTCTATTTCAATTGCTGTTCTCTCAACTCCTTGGTTGTTGCAGTTTTAATGTTACAAAGTTAAATTGCTCAATTAAATGCCACAATTGAAACTAATGGACACCTCAAAACCTGCATTTTTGGGTTGAATACTGCATAAAATTACCAGGGGTTACAGTGTGGGGTGGATTATCAGTGTTGGGTGAAATTGGACAGTCACTGGTTGAAGTGTGTGTACAATTTTTTGTAGGGACATCCTCTGTGTGTGCGCACACACACACACACACACACACACATATATGGTAGGCTCTCATATTGTGAACGATAGATGAGGGTCAGCAGTGAGTGATTTGATTCCTCCCATGTTGTGCATACTATCAAGAAGACATTTTGTGTTTCCTCGAGTGTGATAGCAACCCAGCCCCGCTGCAAGCCATGAAGCCACACTGACGAATGAAATGTTCTAAGGCAGGAGTTAAATGTTTTTGTTTTAAAGTTAGGCATTGCCTAGGTAGAGGGGGGGGTATAATAAAATGTTAGTCACGCAGATCCAGTGATTGTTTTGATCTTGCATAATTGATTTATTTTTTAATCACAAATGAAACCAATGACTTTCACTTTCACTTAATTATTTTTGCACAAAAACCAAGCTCTGGTGATAGTGAATGTGTATATATATTTACATTCTCGTTAATTATTTTCGTAGTTTCCTCTGGACATACATACACAGAAATTGTCCTTTTTATATATATATATATATATTATATATATATATATATATATATATATAAAGTAATTGGTAATTTGCTTGAAGCATTGTTAAGTATGTTATAATGTATTAATTTGAAAGCAATTACAATGCAAGTAAAAAATAAAAACAAAAAGATGTTATTTTTTGTGTCCTATCGATTTCAAAGTAAAACTTTATCTTCAGAGACGATTTTCCGAAAATTTTTTACAAAGTTTTACTTTGAAATCGATAGGACACAAAAAATAACATCTTTTTGTTTTTATTTTTTACTTGCATTGTAATTGCTTTCAAATTAATACATTATAATATATATATATATATATATAAAGGACAATTTGAAATGCCTCGATATTGACCTGAGTGCTAAAAATGCATTGGACAATGATTTTTTACTATGAAAATGCATTGAACAATGATTTTTACTATAAAAATGCATTGGAAATCTATCTCTCTTTTTCAGTCTGTCTCTATTATATACCCAATGTTTAATAAGGGCTATATAACAGGAGTGCTCCACACTTCCCAGAGTTCCAGAATTAGAACTTCACCTCCAGATGCAGTTCCTAGACCTCTTGTCTTTAAGTGTTAACTTCTAACCACTAAGCCATACCAGCATGTACTTTTCCTCCTGTGGTTATTTTCTGGCTTCTCTCTATAACAGCAGTGGAATGGTGATGGCAAATTACATTTGTCTGTTGGAATCAATCGTTGTAGAACTCAGCTGCTGTTTCTAGCGGCAAAGTGGGTGGCGCTCAACAACTGTTGATTTAATTAATTCATTTATTTATCTCTTCTCATATTCAGAAAAATAAAGAAATCAATGTTATGTGTGCGAATTACTTTAAGAAAATTAAGTGGGAGTGGATAGACATGATTGGCTATTATGTAATTTAGTAGCACTATTAATAGCAGGGACGGTTTAACTCAGTCTGTAGAGCACCCACCTTGGAATTGCAAGGGTCCAGGTTCGATACGATTAGTACAGGTAGACTGGGCTCTTCTGTGTTATGTAATTTAGAGTAGCACTATTTATAGCAGGGACGGTTTAACTCAGTCGGTAGAAAACCCGCCTCGGAATCACAAGGGTCCAATTCGATACGAATAGTAGGGATAGTCTTTTTTTTTTCTTTTTTAAATGAAATCAATCACTAATAAGGACTGAGCCTATTCTAGTAGTGACCACCCTAGCGAATTTAAAAAGTTTGAATTGAGTTTTCCTTCTTCTAGACTGGTTGCCTAACTAAGGTTAAAGAGTCTGCCCTACTATTTACGCATAGCTGGAGGGTGAGTAGTTGGATTCCTACCTTTCCCAAGGGTATTAGCGCTATGTGAACTGTAGCTTCGTTCAGGATTTGAATTCGGCTCGAGCCCATTCCTACGACTTTAACCATTAGACCCTGCACCTCCAAAATTATCTCCATAGAACCACTACCTAAAGTCTGAATCCAAAATAACCTTTTTGGCATTATGACCCACAGAGTTGATATGCCGTTAAACAAAACTCAACTAAACCCACAAGACTGGACTCTTCTGTCTTAGTAGGACAACCGGTCTAGAAGGAGGGCAAACTCAAAATTAACATTGCAGACCTATTAACACAGTAGAGCACCCAACTAGGAATCGCAAAGGTTCTGAGTCCGATACCGGTCCATATCAACTTAGCGCATGAGTAGTACAGATTGAGTAATCTGATCTGCACAGTAAAGTGGAGAGCTGATGGTAAGTGTGGTGCTCCACCTCAGCAAACAATCCTCCTAGTCTAGCGCTAGTGAAAAGGAGATAGATTCCCTCACTGTCCAACTGATATTGACAATAGACCAGTAGAGATAACTATAAGAACATTGCTTTTACTACATGACCATTATATAAGAATTGGTGTGTCATAAAGCTGATCATTATGGTTGAAAGATTTTAAAAATAAAAGAAGAAAAAATGAGGAGAGTATCAGTGCAAAGAACGACCCCGTAATCAGTTTAAAATCATTTTTTCCTGTCGCCCTTTTTTTTCAGTAACGAGGTTAACTAAAAAGTTTACAAATAGAAAATACCTATGATTTGTGTAAGATTTATGAGAGATATCAAAACGCTTTTTTAATTAATAATTAATAGATGCACGCAACATGTTATTTGAGGGAATAGGACTAAGTTTCCAATTCAAATTGTTTTATTTTTTTTACTCCTTTATAAATTTGATGATTTTGGTTACTTATGATAAAAATTAATTTTTAAAAGATGTTGCCTGAGGGGGTGGAGTTAAAAATTCAATATTAAAGGATTTATCATTGAATTTTGCCCCCCACCCCTCGGGTAAATCTTTTAAAAATTAATTTTTACACTGCCCGGAAGATGTTTTTGTTTTGTTAGTCCTATTAATGGAATCATAGGGTTTGATTCCTCGATGCACCTTTGCTCTTTTTGGATCTTCCTTGTCCTGTTATTCCAATCTCCTTTTTTGTCCATTCTTTCACAGCGTTCTTTAAGTCCCTTTTAAAATCTTTCCTGCTAGCACGTCTGCTTACAAGTTTCAAGTATTCATTACAATAGATATAATTTTCACTGTCTCTTATGTGTTTTATGATACAATTGCAATAAATGATATGCTTAATTTTATTTGGAATAATTTTTTGTCTTTAAAACAAATTCTCTTTCAACGAATCTATTCTTATCGAATGATATTAACATAAATAATTTGATAATCCAAATAGAAATTATAACTAGCAAAAAAAAGGACTCTCCTGGCACAAGTATTTAAGTTTTAATATAATTAGATATTATATTGAATATTACATATTTTTACTTTATTCTATTGATTTCAATATAAATTATACATAGAATTACTTTTAATACATTAGAGAATAAAACAATAATGTTAGAAATCAATAATACCAAGTAATTATATTAAACACCGTTTTGTTTAAACCAGTATGCAAATTATTCACACATTACTATGTAAACATTTATTTATTAATGACATATAACAACATCACATGATTTTAATCTCATTAATTATATGGGCTGTTTTGAGGCAAATCTATCTCAGCTAGACCTTAATAGAGACATTGTTAATAATATAGATGTTAAGATTAAATTATGATTATTTATATAACATTGAGAATACAACATAAATACTAAGGGAATTATGATGATGGTGGTGACGTTTCTATTATAGACAGATATACAATCTCCATTATAATAAGATACAATAGTTTAAACTTTTTTGAAGTTGGTTTTGAGAATTCCGCTTAGAGGTTAATTGTAAATACAATACCTGAAAAAAAAAATGAAGTTTGACATTCTGGAGTCATGTGATGAATTTAATTCAAACTTTAATTAGTGTTAATTATCTTTAATTAAAACAGTGTTATGAGAGAGAGAAGGAAGGATGAGTGGTGGAGAGGAGGGAGAAAAGAACATGATTAAGAGAGAGGTGGTGAGAGAGATAGTTGTGTGTTAAGAGAGAGAAAAGAATATCATTGAGGGAGAGAGTTAGAAAGACCAAGAGAGAGAAATGTAATTAATTTAAACAATATTATGAGAGAGAAGGAAGGAGAAAGAGATAAAGAACATGAAGAGAGGAGAGAGAGAGAGAGATGTATTTAATATTTAAATTTAATCATAATTACTGTTAATTATCTTTAATTCCACCTGCAAGATCATAACACACTGTTATTTGTGTTTCTCTGCCCCAGCATATTTTCAGGACATGCAACTGATATATATATATACTACTAAAGTACCCGGTCCATGACCGGACTAAAATGAATTTGGATCACCAGGGAGTGAGAGAGAAAGTGGAAGACAGTATTAGAGAGGGGGTAAGAGGAAAATAATTCTTGAAACTAAATATTGAGAATTTTATATTTCAGGATTTGTATTTTCTGTTTATAGTTTAAAATTATTTCATATTATTATACAACACATTGAAAGTATTCGTTTGTATTTTGTTTGTTATTGTTTTAAATTTTTTGTCACTGACAACAATTCACATTTAGTTCTTAATTGCATGTTGAGTTTAAAAAGAACTGAGAATCGAAATTTAAATTCTTCGTATTACAATATTCTATTTTTTGCTAAAACTTAAGACTATTTAAAACTTATATAGGGACACCAATTGATCAGTTTAGGCCATCTTTGAATAAAACGGAAATTTTTGTTATTATTTATAATAATTGATTTTTTCATAGAATTTTAAAAAAACCTCTTATCGTAACTTGTTTTAGCTACGTTAAAATTTCAGTTGATTTAACAGTGCAAAAATGAAAACATTGTTTTTCAATCATAATTTTTCATTAATTCCGTAAGCTGAAAAAAAAAAAATCATCAGGAGTTTTTATTAATGTTTTTCTTTCAAATGGAAAAACTTTTTCAAGAAAATATTAATTTTCTGCAAGTTTCATAGTGTTAAATATAGGGGGGGGGGATAAATTTCACAGGGTAAATTGGTGGTACCTAGTATTTAAAAACATTGTTTAAAAACGTTTTGGTGGACCTGATTATCTGGACCCCCCCCCCCATCTAATTTTTTTTTTCCTTCAGTTGATTATTATCGATTACACACCAATCTTCAGATTGTAAAAAAAAAATTCTTAAAAGTTTTTATTTTTAGTATTCACGGGTGCTCATTCCTCGTATAAGTTATAGTAAATTTGATCCCCCATATCGGAACCGCTTGAACGGAACCCCAATTATTTATTTATTTTCCCATTAAACTAACCCAACCCCTAACCCTAACCCCTAACCCTAAACCCCCTATTAAAATTTAGTTTTATTAAAAATTTGTATTAATTACAAACAACAATTTCATAAAAGTTCACATGTCCATATGAAAATCTCTATTTAAACATGCCAATTTTTCAGAACTGAAAAAGTTGCACTATAAACTCAGCGATGTTTATGACTTCACAAAAAGAGTAAAATCATAAAACTTAAAATTTAATTGTAAGGCAAATTCTGAGGAATATTTTAAATTGTATTTTGAATAATATTTAAATATTGGTTGTTAGTTTTTTGTTTTATCAACTTTCGGGTAATTTACTAACGAATCATGTCATTTTGGATAAACAAGCGCTTAAAATTTTTCGTACTACATATATTTTATTTTAAATGTTCCAATAACTGGATATTGTCAGATAAACTTGAAAATAAATTTCGTCTTACAAATAATTGACTACTTATCCCAGTCGGGCCTTCGACTAAAGATAAAACACCGGATTTTGTCCGTATTAGTAACCTTTGTTTTTGTTTTTTTATCGTGGTTTGAGAAATAATTAGTTAACGAACCAAAAGAAAAACAGTTCTAAGGAAAATTCGTCATCTTATGTTATTTTTAACCCTTTAAAACTCTAACAATAAAAATTAATAAATAAATTAAAGAATTAAAAGTCATTTATTCGAATAAAATCTTAGTTTAATTTATACAATATGTAACCGTACTTACGACGTAACTGAGTTTCATGATACTGTTATTTACGATTAAAATACGTAGTATTTTTTTTTTTTTTTAACTCTCTGTAAAAAAAAAAAAAAAATCTATAAAAACACATACAATTACATATTCAGAAGACTATTTCATCTATTACTAAAGATATAAATATTTTAAAGATTTGATCCTAAATAGGTAAGAGATCCGATCTGACTGATATAGACTGCACTGCTTGTATCGCAATAATCATAGGCAGCCATTTTTTAATTTTTTACTTGCTGTAAAAAATGATTCAATTGATAAAAACTCACACAAATTACATATTTTGAAAGAGTATTTTTCTTATCTTTCTAACGATATAAAATTATAAAGATTGGACCATAAATAGGCCATCAATTCGGAGCTGAACGGCTTAGACTGCAAAATTAATTCATTAAAATCAAAACTTCGCTGCTGTTATCGCTTTAACAATAAGCAGGCAGAGACAATATTTTATATCAGGAGGGGCTGATATACGGACAGTCCGCAAATTGGGTGATTTTGGATTAATTAATCGATTAATCCCTTAATCAGTAAAAATCAATAACCAAATTGGAGTTTTTTTCTTAGTTAGAACGATATCAATGTGTATGCAAGATTTTGAATCTGAGTGACCTCCCGTTTTTTGTTAAACGTTCGACACGTACATACCAAAATCTCTGTTTATATATTAGATATATATATATATAGCTTAGACGTATTCAATGCTAAGGTACCCTGAAAAACAAGCCACGTCACAGGCAATTTTGGCTTTCAACAAAAATATGGTTATTTTCTATAAGTCTAACAAAAACCAAGGGGAACCACTCTGGACTGATAAATTATTTTATTGATTGAATTGATTTACTAGGAAAACAAAAAAGAAAAAAAAAAAAACTGGGATTTTAAGGGGGTTAGGGGGTCTGGGTAGTTTAATGGGAAAATGAATAATTTATCAGTTAAGATGGTTCCCTTTGTTATGTTAGACTTATGGAAATAACCAAAAATAACAGTATACAAGGAGTTAACTAAAAGTTTACAAATAAATGATACCTACGATTTTGTGAAAAATTGATGGGAAAATATTAAGAAAAATTGTTTGATTATTCTATGCACGAAGCAAACATTTATTTAGAGGGACGGGGCTCAGTTTTCATTTCAAATGTTTTTTTGTATTTGTTTTTTTACTCCTCTAATAAATTTGAGGATTTGTCTTACTTATGATACAAACCCTCTGACATTGAATTTTAACTAACCCCACCCTCTCAGGCAATGTCTTTCAAAAATTCATTTTACGATGCCCAGAGGTGTTTTTCTGATGCCTAGTATATTTAATAATTCTAGTCATTATAATCTGATATTTGTCAATAAGATATTTGATTTTGAAGCCCTTTTTTATTTTTTTAGCTCAGTTGGGTATAGCATTCGGCTAGGAATCACAAGGTTCCTGGTTCGGATATCGGCACTTGCCTACTCGCGTATGAGTAGCACAGGTATCTGTGCGGTAAGTGAAGAGTTGATGGTAGGTGTAGCGCTCCACCTCAGGCGCTAAAATACTCTCCTTGGTCTAGCACTAGTGAAAAGGGATAGACTCCCTCACTGTCTGGTTCATACCGACATTAGACCACCCCGATGACTTTACTTCCTTACATTTAATATTACTTTCTGAAAATTCTAAAAGAAATTGTGTGGTGCCCTTAGTCATTGCGGTGGTGCCCTCATTTTTAGGGATTCCACCAAGACATTTTTGCCTGGACTTCTTATTCCCTATATAATATATTATATATATATACAACACACACACACACACACACACACACACACAAGTGTGTCAAAAAGTATTGAGATTGAAGCTGTATTTCCCAGCTAGAATGTACAGTAAATGTAACGTTAATTTTTTTCAGAATACAAGGTGTATCAAAAGTACAGATTTTAAAAGCTGTCTTACCAAGATAGAATGAAAGAATGATTGGAATGTTAATTTTTCAGAATACAAGGTGTCAAAAAATCTCAATACTTTTTGACACACCTTGATATATAACAGTGTATTGTTATCACTATCTCACTTAGTCATTAGTGGTGGCCAGTATTTGTGGTATTTATAGGAGAGTGTGCAATATCTCTGATAAAGCTATTATAATATATATAGTTATATATATATATATATGGGCTTCGTTACTATAGGAATTAATTTTTGCTCTACGGGGATGTATTGCTAATGTTTTTGTTTTACTATAATAATCCATAGGACTATTAGTATTGCAGTGTGTGCAATGAAGCTTAAAGTGGAATGTCAATTTCTACTCTTTGACCGGCATAACTGTCATGGCTCAGGAAGTTTGAGATGATGATTTCAAAGTCAATGCTCATATCATATATAATATGAACAGTTGATTTCACTGTATCATCTTAACTTCCTCGGCCATGATAGTCAACCCCTGGGGTCAAAGAGTAAGAATGGCACTCTGGTGGTGTTAGTGTGTAATGTGTGTGTGTATATATTCTATATTATATATATATATATAATATACACCTCTTCTAATTTTATGGATGTTTTTCAACAGCTAAAGAGGTTGCTTTCCTATTTAACTCTTAATATCCTACACCCTCATTCCACCTGACTGTGAAGTCACATTCATTTTCCTAATCTCCAAATGATTTGCCTTTGTTTAAATGTAATATTAAACATTTAATGTCTTTGATTTAGGAAAAATACAGGTACACTTAAATGAAGGCCATTTTTAGCATTTTTTGATAATCCTGATAGGAATCGAGCTCTGGACCTCGAAAATCCTCAGCATGATTTTATAGTTAAAGATAATACTGTATGTACCCGGTCCTGTCATGGTTATCCAACTAAATTTCATTTTTGCATCATATCTGGGATTGATTTTGATGGTCCTCATTCTTTAAACAGAGGGTGGTTGCAGAGGATAAGTCGTACAATAAGGAACACAGTATTAATATATAGTGACAATGATAAAGTCAGTGATAAAAGGATTCTATCCACTTTTCACTATTGCTAGACTAGGTAGAATTGGTTTACGTCTGGGTGGAGTGCCACACCTACCATCAGCTTCCCACTTTACCGTACAGATCCACGCTGTGCTACTCATGTACTCAGTTAGCGAGTGCAGTTGTGATATGTGTTTTGTGTCAGCAAGCAATTGACTGCAAATTAGCTGACTGATTTGTATTGACAATTTGTAGGGCTGACTGAATTGCATAGTAAGGCGGTGCTGGCTGATTTGCATAGCAATGTGGTGCTCGGTCAGTTGACCATCAATGGCTGCACCCATGACTAAAAGTAAAACCGCATTCTTATAAGCTTGGTGCTTTTTTAAAAGGGCAATAAAAACCTTGATCCTGCTGAAAGTGATAAAATTGGAGAGTTAATCAAATACTTGGTATTTAGAGGCGGGCCTGTATCGCATACCCCATGAACCCGGAAGGGCGGACTGGTAATGAGAGCCCGGATGGTGGTTTTCATACAATACTACTTTATGAATAATTGACATGTAGTAGAAGGGATGGGTAGTCATTTAAATAAGCTTATTAAATGAGTACAGGGAAATTACAGATCCATTGTAGCGAGTTTGATTCCACTGGGTGCCCCATACATAAGCTTATTAAATGGCTACCCATCCTTCTACTACATGTCATTTTCATAAAGTAGTATTGTATGAAACCACCATCCGGGGCTCTCATTAACAGTCCCCCCTCTCCGGGGGTCCATGGGGGTATGCAACAGGCCTGCTCAAATCTAAGTATTTGTATTACTCTCCAATTTTCTCCCTTTCAGCAGACAAGTTTTTATTTCCCTTTTAAAAAGACACAAGCTTATAAGACCAATGCGGTTTTTACTTTATGTCATGGGTCAGCCATGATTGGTCAATGACCGAGCACCACAATTGCTATGCAATCAGCCAGCAACCGCAATTACTATGCAAATCAGTCAGCCTACAAATTGTCTATACAAATCAGTCAGCTAATTTGCAGTCAATTGCTGTGCTGCACAAACACATATCACACTGCACTCGCTATGAGTACATGAGTAGCCAGCTTTGGATCTGTACGGTAAGTGGGAAGCTGATGGTAGGTGTGGCACTCCACCCCAGACGTAAAACCACTACTAGTCCTAGGCATAAGTGAAAAGTGGATAGAACCCTTTTAATCCTGACTTTATTCATTGTCATCTATATATTAATAATGTGTGTTCCTTAATTGGTACGACGTTATCCCTCTTGCACACCCTCTGTTAAAAAGTGGACCATCAGACTCATCAATGAAATGCAAACATTAAATTTAGTTGGCTAACCATTGACAGGACGGGTACATACAAGCTAGTTATCTTAACTATTAAAATCACTGCTCGGGATTCGAGGTCCAGAGCTCGTATTCCTATCAGATTTATCAAAAATGGCTAAAAATGGCCTTCATTTATAAAAGTTACTGTTATTTCCTTAAATCAAAGACATTTAAATGTTTAATATACATTAAACAAAGGCAATCATTTGGGGCAGATAGGAAAATGAATGTGACTTCACAGTCAGGTGGAAATGAGGTGGGTGTAGGATATTAAGAGTCTTAAACTAGGAAAAGCAAAACCTCTTTAGCCTGAAAAACATCCATAAACTTGAGAGGTGTATGATATTATATATATATATTATATATAATATATACACACACAATATACACACTCACACACAACACGCTGCCATTCTTTACTCTTTGACCCCCAGGGGTTCACTATCAATGGCCGAAGGAGTTAAGAATGATACAGTGCAATCAACTGGTCATATTATATATGATAATGAGGCAGTGACTTGAAATCATCATCTCAACTTCCTGGCCCATGAAGTTATGCCCTGGGGTCAAAGAGTAGAAATGACATTCCACTTTAAGCTTCATTGCACACATGAATACTAATAGTCCTAATGTAATATTATAGTAAAACAAAACATTAGAATAACAGTGCCTATACAAAAAAATGTAATTCCTATCAGTAAGAAGCTCATATATATATTATATATATATATATATATTATATAATATGCTTTATCAGAGGATATTGCACCCTCTCCTAATAATACGCACAATACTGGCCCACGCACTAACTGACTAAGTGAGATAGTGAAACAAACAATACACTGTTTATATATACAAGGTGTGTCAAAAAAGTATTGAGATTTTTTGACACCTTGTATTCTGAAAAATTAACATTCAATCATCTTCATTTCTTCTTGGTAAAGACATGCTTAAAATCTGTACTTTTTGATACACCTTGTATTCGAAAAAAATTAACGTTACCTTTACTGTCATTTCTAGCTTGGTAACATACATGCTTCAATCTCAATACTTTTTGACACACTTTGTGTGTGTGTGTGTGTGTGTGTGTGTGTGTGTATATATAATATATATATATATATATAGGGTAAGAGAGTCCAAGGCAAATTAGTCTTTGGTGGAGTCCCGCTTAAAAATGGGGCACCACGCAATGGACTAAGGCACCCAGCAATTTCTTTAGATTTTCAGAAAGTAATATAATGTAAGGAAGTATAGTCCATCGGGGTGGTCTAATGTTCGGTAATGAACAGACAGTGAGGAGTCTAGTCCGCCTTTTCACTGTGCTAGACGCAAGGAAGTATTTTAGCGCCTAGGTGGAGCGCTACAGCCTACATCAACTCATTCCTTTACCGCGACAGATACCTGTGTACTCATACGCTGAGTTAGGCAAGTGCCGATATCGAACCAGGAACCTTGTGATCCTAGCCGAATGCTCTAACAACGAGCTAAAAAAATAAAAAAAGGGCTTCAAAATCAAAATATTTTATTGACAAATATCAGATTGATAATGACAGAATTATTAAATATTACTAAGCTAGAAAACACCCTCTGGGCATCGTAAAAATGAATTTTTGAAAGAATTGCCTGAGATGGGTGGGAGTTAAATAATCAATGTCAGTAGGGTTTTGTTATCATAAGTAAGACAAATCCTCAATTATTAGAGGAGTAAAAAAACAAATACAAAAAAAACAAGTTTCGAAAATGAAAACTGAGCCCCGTCCCTTCTTAAATAACAATGTGGCGTGCATGAAATAATCAACACTTATTCTTAATATTTTTT
>CM042156.1:59580232-59720232 GCA_023376005.1 Doryteuthis pealeii
GCTTTTTACTCATTTATTGAAAAAATCCCGAGTAAATAATTGTATACTTACTTTGCTTGCTTGGATTACATGTAACTGCCAATACTTTATATATTACAAAGAAGCCATAATATATATGATGGATGTTGGGAAACTTTTTGTTTTGTCTTAGAAGCTGGGAAAAAATAGATAATTAAAAGACATAAAAACATTCTACAGAAACTTTTTACAAAAGTGAAGCATCCGAAATATTAGGAAAATAAGAAGTCAAGACACACAATATTCATGCTTTGAACCTTTTTTTTTTGTTTTTTTTTTACTCCTACTACCTCATATTTTTCCATGACCAAAGGTTTCCCAAAAATTCATCTATAATATTATATCAGTTTGTTCATCTATTTAATTGCATTAACTTGGACTTAGTGATGACACTTATTTTAGCTATGCATATGCTGACGTTCCTATAATGGGGGGGGGGTTTCCAGAGCTACCACTGGAAAGATTCCTAGATACTAAACTTCACCCCATAAACCTGATGTTATAGATATAGTATGCATATGTTGTGGTACATGTTGTGCTCTTTATATTACAGGAATATAATATATTTATTACAGAACACTACAGTCAAATCTCTCTGCAAACAACATAACCTCTCATCACCAAACCTGATAAGTACATTAGTCATCTTAACCAACAACTACTCACAATAAATGCGAACATCCTTCTCACACCAATTCAAATCATTGCTTATGTGAAGAATTTACAAAACTGCTATCACAAGAGCAAATAATCAGCGACTCTTCTCTTTATAAGAGCACAACTCCTTCCTAAACCCTTCAACGAGAAAATTCTCCTGTGGGCCACAAAGAACTCGTTTTATGATACCCAAACCATAAAAATAACACCCCCCCCGCACCCAATTACTATCGTATCGATCGACCATCTATATCTGTTTCTCATCCTTCAATGTGTTTTTTTATATATATATATTATACTATATATATATATATAATATATACATCAATATACATTTACAACTCCTCTCATTGGCAGATGCAACACAAGTTCAATTTCTTAAAGCGAGTTCAACCATGTTTGAATTCCATAGTTTTCCTTCTCCTCGTCTGTGTACCAAAGCCATGGGTAAAGAGCCCAGTTCTACCTCTATTGCCCAATAACTAGAGGAGATTAAGTAGTAGCACTATATGAAATGCAAAACAGCCTTTCCGGGATTAACTCAGCAATGAGTTATTTCCATGACACTTAACATTCACCATCTCCATTATATAATATATATATTATATATATTATTATATCATATATTATATATATATATCGGAGGCTAATATGATCTACAACACTAACAAATTCTTGAAACTTTACATCTTTCTTCAATTGTGCTGTAACTATTTGTAGCTGGAATGCATCATGAACATTTTTACACTTATTTACACTTTTTATTATTTTTACATCAACTCTTTGAGTTTATATATGGATATAATCGCATCTTTTTTAAAAAATAAAATTTATTTATTTTAACAAAGATACGCATTTTTTTTTAAAATTCCAAGATCAAAACCAGCGTTCGTTGTACCCCTCCTCTAACAGTTATTTTTTTCCGGTCTTTCCTTCATATTTTTCTTGATGAACCGCTCTATTAAAAAAAGTTAAAAAGATTCCTGTCGGCAATTGTTGTTATTAAATTATATATCATGCATTTTTTATAAAATTATTATAATTATTATGCAACTTTATCAGACCGTACAAATCAAAAATTCCTTGGTTCTGTTACAAATTTTTAATATACAAAGAGAAAATTCATAGATGAATACACAAATATTTTACCCAAACAAACAATTTTGAATTTTTAAAGCATTCTTGTTGGGGACGTATGTTATCATCCCTATTTCTTGACTGTAATTTAATAGTATGCAAATATCGTAAGCACATCTCAATACACTTTGCTAGTTTTTAGCATCTCAATTTGTATTGGCTTATTTCATGCTAATCTCTTCTTTTTTTTTGCACGTATTATTTATCAGTAATAACATTTTATTTCGCATAATAATTTACAACTATGTCAAAAATGACCAGCTCTTACCTCCTTCTGCCTTCACATTCACACTCACTATTATATATTGATTACCTCTTGTTATTATGTTATTTCTCAGGACTGAAGAGATGGAAAAGTTAGAAACGTATTTGTGATTTAAATTTCATACACCAACATTTTGCTTTTAATAGTATTTTAATTAGGTTCAACTTCCCTTTCTTAGAATCTACAAAATGATTTTAATGGTTTTTTTTTTAATTCTTAACCATATATTCTTTTTTTAATTAAATTCACTTTGCAAAACTCACTGTCCTAATCCCATTATCTACTCAATCTCATGGGGACACCAAACATGCACATTTTGTTCTAGTATTTAATTATATATAATATATTTATTATATATATTATATAAATATGCAATTCTTAATTAACTATTCTAAATACAAACAATATTCTACACAACATCAGTAGAAACACCAGCCTAGACACCACATAGTTCCTGTTCAAATACCAACCTCACCAACTCTTGATGAGTAGCACAGTAACTCTTTCGTAATGTAAGGAGCTCAATGTGTAACAATCTCCTGTCTAGCGCTGTGATAGCGGATAATACCTCGCTTTCTTCTAATACGACCTTAGGCCACCACACTTTACTTATATGGTATAATCCATACCAAAATAAATTTAAACCCTAACAATCTACCTTACAAAATGTGATCCTTTTATCACAATTTATTTATCTACTCACACCATTTTAATTATGTATAACTTAGCTATGTCACAAAGAAACGCATATAACTATCAGGGACTCCCCCCATCAAAATCTGACTCACATACTCAACTCAACTGAACCCATCGATGCGATTCATACTCACATACCACTTGTTTGCTTGTAGGTTACTTAGCACCACCTTCTATTTTTTCATGATAATTTCTTCTTTATATTAAATAAAATACATTGCACTGAATTTTTCATTCTTATTTAAATACCAAGAAACAAATTATCTACAAACTCAATAATAATCTAACTGTTTACCTTTTCTTTGTGATATACTTATAGAAAATATCAATTTATTAATTTTAAAAAAACTAAAAATTATTAATATATATATTATATAAACTACATCATACACACACACACACAATATCAATTTTATCATATCATATATTCTTTTTATCGCAGCCCACACCCAAAATACAGAAAAAATAACGTGCATGTCAACCATTATTATCAAAATATCTTATAAATTTAACTAAAATTCACACTAGGTCGTGACTTATCCGAAGAACCATTTCATTATTGAAACCATGTAACCCTTATTTTTCAATCTATCATATATATTAGTATTATGTATGCTCTGGTATTTTTTAATATATTTTCACACTTTTGGAATTATTCACTGACCCACTCTGACGGAAAAGTTACGCGGCAATGATAACTATTTATATTACTTAATATATTAATCTACATCAGCTGCTAAAGTTCTAGGACTGACTAAATCTTCTCATAAAACCATGATAGTTTCTATCTACTCAACATGTCCCCACTCATCCACTACATCTTCTTTCCATCGAGGTTTCATGCCTTGAACCCAATTAAAAAAATTCACTCTACAGAATATTACTTTTCAGCTCATTTTCAAAGCACATATATATCTCTATTTTCCAATACTCTGTTAAGTAAACTATATCAAACTATAAATATTGATTAATCCATACTTTATATAATATCCACAGTCCTCTAGTCTTAAATTGGAGATATCATCTCTATTGTCTAAACAAACCTTGTCACTTTACATCCATTACCACAAAAATTGTCGAAGATGAATAAGAACACCTCTCTGAATTAACTTGATATTAACTGTGACAAATATTAGAAAAAACATATCTATTTGGAATCTTATAGAGGGAAACTATTTTTATTTCATATTCTTAAAAATATAAGATCAAAAACTGCAATAATCCTTTAATTACAATCTCAGACGTCAATAAAATCACAATAAATACTTTTTTTCTCACAATTACATTCTTTTTCACACTTTAATTAAATATTTGTTCAATTATAATAAATTTTGTTAAAATTTAATTCAATGTAATTCCTAAAATGACGAAACATTGTCGCTCTCTGTTTATTAAAACAAAACAAACACTCCCACCATTACATATATTCAAAAAATTTTACACACCTGGAGTGATTTTTTTTTTTTTTTATAAATCTTTTTAAAGTTTTTAAAAATTTTAATATTTAAAAGAACTGCTAATTGTGGATGACAAGCTGTCTAATTCATTTTATCATAATAATATGTAAAACAGACAATATAATTAGAATAAATTAATTTTTAAAAATTTAAAAAATCAGATTCGTTCAATCATTTAAAAAGACTTTAAAATAATCATTTTCCTCTAATGTTGATGTTTTATTCGCATTTGCTTTCCACTTAGAGTATCGCGACAAAAAACAATCTCCAAGGAAAAAGAACCAAGCATTACTGCGAGAATAGCGCATCATCACTCTGGTTTAAGCTCACCCCAAAAAAGAAACAAGGTGTAATATTTACTGGAATATATATTACAAACTCACACAGAGCAGATGAAATATCTTACTCCAAAAAATCATATAATTGAAGATGGAATCACACATTGAAGAACACGCACACAAACTTAATGAAGCATTTTCCAGATGCACTAAAGACATATTTTCTATACCTAGCTAAAAGACTCTTATCCCAATCACTCCCAGTTACAACTATTTTCTTGAACAGATTTTAGATTTCACGTTATTAGAAACCAAAATCAAATAGACGCATTTTTTGACCCATCTTTATTAAAAACCAAAAGACATTTTAAACTAAAATATTTTGATGTCTTTTTTAAAATAGTCCTTTCATTTTAGCATATGTGAAAAAATTCATTTTGCACTAAAATATAAACTAATATTGTTTTTTTTGTTTCTTGTTTTTATTTTTTTTAATTTAAACTGTTAAACAAAAGACACATTTTATATTCAAAATACTTTTATTTTTCAGAAGAGAAGCAATATGTTTACTTTCAAATAAAATATTTTATAAAATTGGAAAAATGAAAAAAGGAAAAAAAGAATCCCATCTTAGCCTAAAACAAAGTGGATTGCATGTCATGACTTCACTATCAGTCTTCCTTAAGCATCACGGTTGCCACCTACACCAACAGCTTGATTCTTCATGCGGAAGGCTTACCTGGATTATAACCTTTAATCCCATACTATAGGTTCAAGATAGTTCAAGACGGTTAGATTAGATAGAACATACTTAAACCATTAAATTACATAAACAAGATATTTACATGTCCCTATTTATTTACCCATAAATATGGTAGAGAACTGATAGACTTCATACCTTTCCCAAAATTTGCGCAAAGTGGAACATAACCAGGCAGTTGTCCTGCAGATTTGAACACCATTGCTTATGCCCAATATTCTTGACTGAATGATGATCACTTTAATTGTTCACAATGAAATGAGTAAATTTAACCAACAAGTTTATTTACAATGGGACAATCAAATACAGAACTCAAACTAGAACTAACCTTACAGCCAATTTGCTAGACAACCTTGTCTTTTAGACATCATTTTCCAAAAACAAAAAGTAAAATACATGATTATGGTTATCATATTTAAAATGGACTTGAAAGAACCAAGTTCCAAATCCTTACAACTGTTACCATTTCAATTCGGCACTAGAATCATCCCATGTCCATCAATCATCATCTCCCAGTCCAATCAACAAGGTCATCCCATGCCACTCACAAAGTCATCCATGTCCCAATCACAACAGTCATCCATGTCCAGTCAACAAAAGGGTCCCTCCATGACCAATCAAACAACGGTCATCCCTGTCAATCAAACAAAGGTCAATCCCGCTGTCCATCAACAAAAGTCTCCCATGTCACATCAACAAAGGTCATCCAATGCCATGTCAACACAAGTCATTCCCATGATCCAGTCAAACAAATTCATCATATCCAATCAACAAGCGTATCCCATTCAGTCACAATAACCCTGTCCATCAACAAACGTCTCCATACATAACAAAGTCAATCCCTATGTCCAGATCAACAAGTCACTCCCATTCCAATCACAGTCATTCCATGTCCATCAAACAAACAGGGTCATCCATACCAATCAACAAAGGGTCTCCATGTCCATTCAACCAATAGGGTCATACCCATGTCCATCACAAAATTCATCCCATGTCCAGTCACAAATCATCCCATGACCAAACTCACACAAAAGGTCATCCATGTCCAATCAACAATAGGTCATCCCATGTCCAGCAACAAAGTCATCCTACCAATCAACAAGACTCATTCCATGTCATATCAACAAATCATCCCATTCCAGTCACCAAGGTCTCCAGTCCAATCAACAATTGCTTACATCCCATGTCCAGCAACAAAGTGTTCATCCCATGTCCAGCTCAACAAAGTCTCCCGTCCAATCAACAAAGTCATCCATGTCCATCAACAAAGGTCATCCCAGACCATTCACAAGGTCATCCCATGTCCAATTCAACAATAGTCATCCCATTCCAGTCAACAAAGGTCATCCCATGGTCCAATCACCAAGTCATCCCATGCTCCAGTCACAAAAGTTCATACCATGGACCAATCACAAAGGTATCCCAGTCCAATAACAAGTGTCATCCCATACATCAACAAGCGCATTCCCATGTCAATCAACAAAGTTCATCCCAGGTCCATCACAAAGTCATCCTCAATGCCAATAACAAAGTTCATCCTGGTCCAATCAACCAAAGTCATCCATGTCCAGTCAACAAAGGCGTCATTCCCTTCCTATCAACACAGGTCATTCCCATTTCAGTCAACAAAGATTCATCCCATCGTCCGTCACAAAGTAATCCATGATCCAATCAACAAAGGGTCCTCCTATCCAGTCAACAAATCTCATCCACTGACAATCAAAAAGGTCATCCCATGTCCAACTCAACACAAGGTCTCCAGTCCCATGTCACAAAGGTCCCCATTCCATCACAAGGTATCCCAATGTCCATCAACAGATGTCATCCCATGTCACCAGTCAACAAAGGGTCATCCCATGACCAATCAACAAGTCATCCCATGGTCAATCAAAAGGTCATCCCATGTCCAGTCAACAAAGGTATCACCATACCATCTGCATCTCAATCAGAACACGCATCCCACCAAGAACTGGAAACTTTTCTGCTTTGATATCCCACCAATCATCACAATGATAGTACCAATGTAATCTATCTGATGCAGTAAAGGACTGACGGTAATGTCGGTCCCCACCTCAACAAAAAAAGGGGAGAAAAAAAATCCCTGGTTAATGCTAGTGTTGGGATTATCTTCACATTGGCCTGAAAGTTATTCTTCCGCTGGGTTGTCATTTTTCTCACCACGGGCATATAATTATAAGTGCCCATTCAAACGCTTCTTCATCTTTTGCTACATCTTCGAGCACATGTAGAACATGTCACACCCTTCTCAGTGGGGCTTCTGCCCCAATGCTATACTACTCTCCTGAGGCTTCGCCCCCCTCCCCTCACTAGTCTGATTTTGTATGTATGGACTCTCCAGTCCTTTTATCTCTACTCTGGTATGTTATGTACATGTATTTTTTTGTTCTGTATCTTTCTTATAAATTTCTGTTTATATATATAAGTGTTGTGTCCACACCACGTCTGGAGTTGTATGTTCGTGTAATAAACTTTGAATCTTACAAGAAGTGACTACCTGAAGTGATGAACACGTTTTTTGAAGGCTTTGGAACTTTAATTCTTACATATGTGATTCCCGACTGAAAAACGCATTTAAAAACCTTTCTTTAGCTACTATTGTGCATATTGTGGACTGAACACCAACAAAGAGGAAGAAGCTAAATACTATAGCCCTGGTGAGAACAACGCAACCCAGCAGGAAGATAACTCTTCCAGCCAATGTGAAGATAATCCCAACACTAGCGAAAAGGCAATATTTCCCTTGTTGTTGGCTTCTGATACCGACAATAGCCACTGTCATTACTATAAATTCGACGATCTTTGTCACTATCAACCAAACAAAAAGTCCATTCCCTTTTCACTATGCTAGACCATGGACATTGTTTTTTGCTGAGTGGAGCACCTAATCTAACAACTTTTTTAAAAATCCATATTGGTCATATTATTTTGCCTAAAGAATCTATTATTCTCCTCCTCAGCTAATGGGTAAATAGAGCCGACCAAGCCCTTTAGCCTTGGTATAGCAACTGACCTATGAGAAGAAAACTGAATTCAAACCAGCTGTGCTCCACTTTAAAATTGATTGTGTCACATCCTTTTGTAGCGGAGAGGTTGAGTAATAAAAACAGACAAAAGGATTTTTCTTTCTTTTTTCTTTTGGCAATTCAGTTTAACTAGTGGATATACCACATATGATATTTAATTAATACAATGTTTGATTTGTTTACTTAAGAGCTATTGCTAAATACTTCAATATGTAAAAAATAATAATCTTCATTTAACTTACTCTCTCTTTTTTCATTCTTTTCATCTTTTCATTATGTTCGATTGAACAGATTAGTTTATTGCGTCAGTTTGCTCACCCCTACTCTCTTTCTTTTTTATCATATTTTTTTCTGTAGCATTGTCCTTTTTCTTCTTCTTTCTTTATGATTAAACGAATTTTCCATTATTAGCTGAGGTGATGACACTCATAAGAATAAGAAATTGGGCAATAAGCAAACCCAGATAATCAAGATTTACATCTTAGATGATATTTGGATGGTTTCATTTTTACCAGAGGGTGTTTCTAATGATAACAGTCATACATTAAGGAACACAAGTATTATACACTGATGCTATATATTTTTATTTATGTCATCCTGGGATACACGATTTACTTTGAATGAGTCCCAGGAAACTTTATGGGCCCCAAAACTAACACTGGCTAACTCCTACCTTTAACCTATCTTGTATAATTCATTTCTAAGAAACAATTGAAATTATTTACAGTTAGCTTGAAATGGCGAGAAGAAAAAAGAAAGACACTGGGACACATGAATATGATTTTACTGTTCCTTTTAGATTTTTGCTTATCAATAAGAGTAGCATAAAATTCATGACAGTTTGATAATAAATTTTAATAACTAAAAGAAAAAATAAAAATCTTATTCACAAACTGAATTGAACCAGACTGATGAGAACCATATATATTTTTGCCCTCATATACACACATTTCATTTTTTTTCTCCAGACCGTCTGATTACCTTGAAAAAGGTGGAATTCAACCGAAATATCAGAATGATTAAACCAGAAAACAGAGCAATGGGTTGAATATATAAAAATTCTGATTTTTTTCTGTTTTTTTTTTGTTCTTTTTTACAATGCTTCAAAAGACCAAACAAACAATTCACAAGAACATAACATACATAAATTATATATATAAAATATATATAAATATAAATACGTGACCTGTCAGATATAATAGTTTAAGTATCGATCTACACCTTCCCATGTATCCTGTTGTTTTATTTTTTAAAGTTTTTTTTTATATCCTGATATTGGCCCTGACTTGTTTGTAGTACTAAAAAAGAATGTTTCACTAAAAAACAAGGACAAATAGGTTCTTTTATTATACATCTATTTGATCAATTTGACAACGTCCTCAGCTCAGAACCTACTTTCCCAATGAAACTGAACTCATATGGTATAACGGTGAGCAAGATATGCTAGCAGACCATTTTAGCAGTTTGATTCACACTGAGTGCACCATACTCCAACCCTTGTGCCAAATAACTAATAACCTTTTAAATGATAATAGAGGAACTAGTTAGAGCACGGTTAGAGTTTGGTTCTGACTAGGTGCCCCTTTGACTTAGCCTAGCTTACCTTTCATAGAGAGTGAATGCACTGTCAGACTATTTATACACTGCTGTTTTAGAACATCGGGGTGATTATTGAGACAGAAATTATGGGACCATTATGCCATCGGTCTACCTCGATATCTTTAGCACTGTTGTGATTACTCTATGCCTGTACAAACTGTAGTTGAATGACTAGTTATACTGATATTGTATGATCCAGTTTACAATTGGTGACATAGGATTATAAAAAAAATATACGCTTATTAAATGACTACCAGGGAAATTAGCGACCATTTTAGCGATTTGATTCCACTGGGTGCCCATACATAACGCTTAATTAAATGCTACCCATCCCTTCTACTACATGTCAATTTTCATTAAATAGTATTGTATGAAACCACCATCCGGGCTTCATTAACAGTCCCCCTCTCCGGTCATGGGGTATGCATACAGCCCTGCCTCTAAATCCAAGTATTTATTACCTCTCCAATTTTCTCACTTTCAGCAGACAATTTTTATTTCCCTTTTAAAAGACAAAGCTTATAAACATGCGGTTTTTTTAGTCATGGTGTCAGCCATGATTGGTCAATGACGAGCACCACAATTGCTATGCAAATCAGCCAGCACCGCAATCTACTATGCAAATCAGTCAGCCCTACAAATTGTCATCAATCAAGTCAGCTAATTTGCAAGTCAATGCTGTGCTGACACAAACACATATCACCAACTGCACTCGCTAACTGAGTAGTCATGAGTAGCACAGCTTGGATCTTACGGTAAAGTGGGAAGCTGATGGTAGGTGTGGCACTCCACCCCAGACGTAAAACCAATCTACCTAGTCTAGCAATAGTGAAATGGATAGAATCCCTTTTAATCCACTGACTTTATTTCATTGTCATCTATATATTAATACTTGTGGTTCCTTTAATTGTAACACCGTTATCCTCTTGCCAACACCTCTGTTTAAAAATGAGACCATCAAAATCATCCCAGATGAAATGCAAAAATGTAAAATTTAGTTGGATAACCATGACAACCGGGTACATACAGCTAGTTATCTTTAACTATTAAAATCATGCTGAGGATTTTCGAGTTCCAGAGCTCGATTCCTATCAGGATTATATCAAAAAATGGCTAAAATGCCTTTCATTTAAAGTCCTGTTATTTTCCTTAAATCAAAGACATTTAATGTTTAAATATACATTTAAACAAGGCAATCATTTGGGGCAGATTAGGAAAATGAATGTGACTTCACAGTCAGGTGGAATGAGGTGGTGTAGGATTAAGAGTTAAACTAGGAAAAGCAAACCTCTTTAGCCTTGAAAAACATCCATAAACTTAGAAGAGTATATATATATATATATACAATATATATAATACACACACACATACACACACTCACCCACACACAGGATGCCCTTACTCTTTGACCCCCAGGGGTGACTATCATGCCGAGAACTGTAAGATGATAACAGTGAAATCAACTGGTCAATTATATATGATATGAGCAGTTGACTTTGAAATCATCATCTCAACTTCCTGCCATGACAGTTATGCCTGGTCAAAGATAGAAATGACATTCCACCTTTAAGCTTCATTGCACACATGCAATACTAATATCCTATCTGTATTATAGTAAAACAAACATTAGCAATACATCCCTATAGCAAAAAAATTCCTATAGTAACGAAGCCTCATATTATATATATATATATATTTATATAATTATATTATAATGCTTATCAGAGATATTGCACACTCTCCTAATAATACCACAAATACGCCACACTAACTGACTAAGTGAGATAGTGATAACAATACACTCGTTTATATATACAAGGTGTGTCAAAAAAGTATTGAGATTTTGTTGACACCTTGTATTCTGAAAAATTAACATTCCCAATCATTCTTCATTTCTATCTTGTAAACAGCTTAAAAATCTGTACTTTTTGATACACCTTGTATTCTGAAAAAATTAACGTTACATTAATGTACATTTCTAGCTTGGTAAATACAGCTTCAATCTCATACTTTTTTGACACACTTATGTTGTTTGTGTGTTGGCGTGGGTTGGCTAATATTATAATTATATCTATAATATATAGGATAAGAGAGTCCAGCAAAATTTTGTTGTTATCCCTTAAAATGACCACCAATGACTAAGGCACGCAATTTCTTTTGAATTTTCAGAAGATTAATATTAAATGTAAGGGAAGGTAAAGTCATCGGGTGGTCTTAATCATACCAGACATTGACGAGTCACCCCTTTTCACTATGCTAGACCAAGGGAGAGTTATTTTAGCCTGATGTAGACGCTTACACCTACCCATTAACTCTTTCTTACCGCACAGATACTGTCTAACTCATACGCTGATGCATAGGTGCCGATACGACCAGGAACTGTCGTTCCTAGCGAATGCTATACCACTGAGCTAAAATTAAAAAAGGGACTTCAAAACAATATCTTTATGACAAATATCAGATATAGATGACTAAACATTATAAATTACTACATCAGAAACACTCCTCTGGGCATCGTAAAAATGAATCTTTGGAAAGACATTGCCTGAAGTGGGATGTTAAATAATCAATGTCAGCTTTGTATTCATAATAAGAACAATCCTCAATATTTATTACGAGAGTAAAAACAAATACAAAAACACAATTTGAATGAAATGACCCCGCCCTCTTTAATAAATGTTCGTGCATAGAATTAATCAAACAATTATTACTTAATATTTTCCACATTCAATTTTTCACAAAAATCGTAGGTATCTATTTATTGTTAAACTTTTAGTAACTCCTGTTACTTTATTTTTTTATTCCTATAAGTCTAACATAAAAAAGGAACCACTCTTAACTGATAAATTATGAATTTCCCATTAAACAACCCTAACCCCACCCTACATCTCTTCTTTTTTCTTATAATTACAATTCATCAATTAAATGAATATTATACATCCAGTGTTCCCCTGTTGTTATTTAGAGTATAGAATAACCATATTTTTATGTTGAACCAATTGCCTTCTCTTGTTTTTTCACGTTACATTAGCATTGAATAATCTAAGCTTATAGTAATATATATCTAATATATAAACAATTGGTATACGATTCGACGTTACAAAAAAACGAAATTCAATTCAAAATCTTGGCATACAATTGATATCTTTTCTAACTAAGAAAATATCCAATTTCTCTTATTTTTACTGAATTAAATTTAATATTAAATAATCCATAATCACCCCAATGCATATCTGTCCGTATATCCCCCTCCTGATAATAAAATATGGCTCTGCCTGTATTTTAACGAAACGCCAGCGATTTTATTTAATCATTTAATTTTCAGTCTAAGCCGTTCACGCTCCGAATTTATGGCCTATTAATGGCTCCAATCTTAATAATTTTCCTTATATCGTCTATGGAAAATAAAGAAATAACTCTTCCAAAATATGTCATTTGTGTGAGTTTTTCAATGAATCATTTTACAGCAATTTAAAAATTTAAAAAAATGCTGCCTAATAATTATGCAACAAGCCGTTGCAGTCTATTCAGTCATCCAATCTCTTACCTTATTTAGGATCAATCTTAAAATTTATTATATCTTTATAATAAGATAAATCTCGTCTTCTGTATATGTAATGGGTATGGTTTTTATAATTCTTTTTTTTTTTTTACAGAGGAGTAAAATAAAAAAAAAAAGATTACACGTTATTTATCGTAAATAACAGTTATCATAAAATCAGTTTACGCTAAGATACTTGTTACATATTGTATAAATAAACTAAATTTTCATTCCGAATAAATAATGACTTTTAATTCTTTAATTAATTATTAATCTTTTATGTTAGTTTTTAAAGGTTAAAATAAGCCAATAAGATTGACGAACTATCCTTAGAAACTTTTTTTCCTTTTCGTAACTAATTATTTCATCAAACACGGATAAAAACAAAAAACCAAATATTACCTAATACGGACAAAATCCGGTTTTATCTTTAGTCAAGCCCTGACTGGAGATAGGATAAGTCAATATTTGTAAGCATAAATTTTAATTTCAATGTTATATCTGACAATACCGTTATTGGACATTTTAAAAATTAAAATTATCATGTTAATACGATAAAATTGTAAAGCGCTTTTTATCACAAATGACATGATTCAGTTAGTAAATTCACCCCGAAAGTTGATAAAACAGAAACAACTAACAACCAATATTTCAATTATTATTATTCACAAATACATAGTTAAATATTCCCAGAATTGCACTTACAAATTTAATTTTAGTTTTATGACTTTACCTTTATTGTGAATCAATTAACATCGCTGAAGTTCTATAGTGCAACTTTTCAGTTCTGAAATTAGGCAGTTTAATCTAGAGATTTCACTATGTAACATGTGAATATATTATGAAAATTGTTCTGTTTTGTAATTATACAAATTTTGTTATAAACACAATTTACAACCTACGGGTTTTGCATTAGGTTAGTTGGGTTGGGTTGTCTTAATGGAAAATAAAAAATAATTCTGGTTTCCGTTCAAAGCCGGTTTACCGATCATGGGATTCAATTTAGCTATAAACTTATACGAGGAAGATGAAAGCACACAGCATCCCGTGAATACTAAAAACTAAAGAATTTTTGAAGAATTTTTTTTTACAGTCTGATCAGATTGTGTTGTAATCCGATAAATAATCAACCTGAGGAAAAAAATTAGATGCGGGCGGCGTCCAGATAATCATGTCCACAAAACGTTTTTAAACAATTTTTTAAATCATTACCCACCAATTTATTACCCTTGAGAATTTATCCCCCCCCCCTTATTTAACACTTATTCCAAACTTGCCAGAAAATTATATTCTCTTGAAATAATGTTTTCCATTTGAAAGAAAAAACATTAATAAACTCCTATGATTTTTAATTTTTTTCAGCTTACGAAATAATGAAAATTATGATTGAAAAAACAATGTTTCATTTTGCACTGTTTAAATCAACTGAATTTAACGTGCTAAAAACAATTACGATAACGTATTTTTTTAAATTCTATGGAAAATCAATTACATATATAAATAATAACATAAATATTCTCGTTTTATTCAAGATTGCCTAAACTGTAAATCAATTGTGTTCCCAAATATAAGTTAATAGTCTTAAGTTTTAGCAAAAACATAAATATTGTAATATCGATAGAATTCTAAATTTTCGCATTCTTCAGCTTCTTTTTAAACTCAACATGCCAATTAGAACATAATCTGATCATTTGTCATGTACATAATAAATTAAAACATATAACAAACAAATACAAACGATACTTTCATTGTGTTATAAAATATTGAAATAATTTTAAACCATAAAACAAAATACAAATCACTTCGAATATCACAAATTCTCAATGATTTTAGTTCAAGAATTATTTTCCTCTGTCACCCCTCTCACACTACTGTCTTCCACTTTCTCTCTACATCCCTGTCATCAAAATTTCATTTTAGCCGTCAATTGGACCGGTACTTTACCCGATAGATATCTATATATTCAGTTCAGTCACTGAAATATGCTGAAGCAAGAAAACACACAATAACAGTGTTTATAATCTTGCAGTGAATTAAAGATAAATTACAGTATAATGATTAAATAATATTTAATACATTTCTCTCTCTCTCTCTCGCTCTACATTTCTTTTATCTCTTTTCTCCTCCTTCTCTCTCATAATCTTGTTTAAATTAATTACATTTTCTCTCTCTTTTGTCTTTTCATACTCGTCTCCTTCAATGATATTCTTATTCTCTTCTTTAACACACCACACATCTCTCTCACTCACCTCATCTCTAATCATGTTCTTTTCTCCCTCCCTCTCCACGCAACTCATCCTTCTTCTCTCTCTCATAACACTGTTTTAATTAAAGATAATTAACACTAATAAAGTTGAATTAAATCATTCACATGACCTCCAAGAATGTCAATCTTCATTTTTTTTTCAGGTATTTGTATTTACAATTAACCTCTAAGCGGAAACTACTCAAACCACCTTCAAAAAAGTTTAACTATTGTATCTTTTATTATATGGAGATTGTATATCTGTCTATAATAGAAACGTCACCCACCATCACATAATTCCCTTGTTTATTTATGTTGTATCTCAATGGTTATTAAATAAATCAATAATTTAATCTTAACATCTTATTTAATTAACAATGTTCTATTAAGGTCTAGCTGAGATAGATTTGCATCAAACAGCCATATAATTATGAGATTAAAATCATGTGAAATGTGGTGTTAAATTGTCATTAATAAATAAGTTTACATAGTATATGGTGGTGAATATATTTGCATACTGGTTTTAACAAAAACGTGTTGTAATATAATTACTTGGTATTATTGATTCTAACATTATTGTTTTATTCTCTAATGTATTAAAAGTAATTCTATGTATAATTTTATATTGAAATCAATTAGAATAAAGTAAAAATATGTAATATTCATATAATATCTAATTTATTAAAACTTAAAAATACTTGTTGGCCCAGGAGGTCCTTTTTTTTTGCTAGTTATAATTCTATTTGGAATTATCAAATTATTTATTTAATATCATTCGATAAGGAATAATTCCGTTGAAAGAGAATTCTTTTTAAACAGACAAAAAAATTATTTCCAAATATAAATTAAAGCATATCATTTATTGCAATGTATCATAAAACACTAATAGAGACAAGTGAAATTATATCTATTGTAATGAATACTTGAAACTTGTAAGCAGACGTGCTAGGCGGAAAGATTTTAAAAGGGACTTAAAAAAGAAACGCTGTGAAAGACATGGACAAAAGGAGATTTGCGATAAGCAAGGGACAAAGGAAGATCCAAAAAAGAAAGCAAAGGTGCATCGAGGAATCAAACCCTATGATTCCATTAATAGCTTAACAAAACAAAAACATCTTCCCGGGCCATGTAAAAATTAATTTTTAAAAGATATTACCCGAGGGGTGGGGGCAAAATCAATGATAAATCCTTTAATATTGAATTTTTAACTCCACCCCCCTGACCTCAGGCACATCTTTTAAAAAATTAATTTTTATGCATAAGTACACAAAATCATCAAATTTATTAAAGGAAAGAAAAAATAAAAGCAATTTTGGAATTGGAAACTTAGTCCTATTCCCTCAAATAACATGTTGCGTGCATCTAATTAATTATTAATTAAAAAGCGTTTTGAATATTCTACCTCATAATCATTACACAAAATCATAAGGTATTTTATACTATTTGTAACTTTTTAGTTAACCTCGTTACTGAAAAAAAAAGGGCGACAGAAAAAAATGATTTTTAAACTGATTCGGGGGGTCGTTCTGTTGCACTGATACTCTCCCTCATTTTTTCTTCTTTTATTTTAAAATCTTTCAACCAATAATGATCAGGCTGTTAATGACACAACCCAATTCCTTATATAAGGTCATGTAGTAAAAGCAATGTTTTTATAGGATTTACTCTACTGGTCTATTGTCAATACAGTTGGGAGCAGTGAGGGAACTATTCTTCTTTTCACTATGCGCTAGAACTAGAGGATTGTTTTGCTGACGGTGGAGACCACTCACCTTACCATCAGCTCTCCAGCTTTATCTGTGCAGATCAGATTTCTCATCTGTACACTCAGCGCTAAGTTTGTATGGACCGGTATCGGACTCAGACCTTTGCGATTCCTAGTTGGTGCTTCTAACTGTGTTAATAGGTCTGCAATGTTAATTTTGAGTTTGCCCTCCTTCTAGACCGTTTGTCCTACTAAGACAGAAAGTCCAGTCCTTGTTGGGTTTGGTTTTGAGTTTTTGTTTAAAACGGCATATCAACTCTGTGGGTCATTTAATGCCAAAAAAAGGTTATGTTTATTGGATTTTCAGACTTAAGGTAGTGGTTTATGGAATAAGTTTTGGAGGTGGCAGGGTCTAATGGTTAAGTCGTAGGAAATGGGCTCGAGCCGAATGTCAAAATCCTGAAACGAAGCTTACCAAGTTCACTAGCGCTATACCTTGGAAAGTAGGAATCCAACTACTCACCCTCAGCTATGCGTAATAGTAGGGCAGACTCTTTAACCTTAGTAGGCAACCAGTCTAGAAGATAGGAAAACTCAATTCAAACCTTTTTAAATTCGCTAGGGGTGGTCACTACTAGAATGGCTCAGTCCCTTATTATGATGATTTCATTTAAAAAAGAGAAAAAAAAAAGACCCTATCCCTACTATTCGTATCGAATTGGAACCCTTGTGATTCCGAGGCGGGTTTCTAAACCGACTGAGTTTAAAACCGTCCCTGCTATAAAATAGTGGCTACTCTAAATTACATAACACAGAAGATGCCCAGCCTACCTGTACTATCGTATCATCGAACCTGGACCGCTTGCAATTCCAAGGTGGGTGGCTCTACAGACTGAGTTAACGTCCCTTGCTATTAATAGCTGCTATAAATTAACATAATAGCCAATCATGTCTTCCACTCCCACTTAAATTTTCTTAAAGGTAAATTCGGCAACACATAACATTGATTTCTTTATTTTTCTGAAGATGAGAAGAGATAAATAAATGAATTAATTAAATCACAGTTTGTTGAGGCCGCCACCCACTTGCCGCTAGAAACACAGCTTGAGTTCTACAACGATTGATTCGCAACAGACAAATGTTAATTTTGCCATCACCATTGCCACTGCTTGTTATAGGAACTCAGCTGCTCGTTTTCTAGCGGCAAAAGTGGGTGGCGCTCAACAACTGTTGATTTAATTAATTCATTTATTTATCTCTTCTCATATTCAGAAAAATAAAAAATCAATGTTATGTGTGCGAATTACTTTAAGAAAATTAAGTGGGAGTGGATAGACATGATTGGCTATTATGTAATTTAGTAGCACTATTAATAGCAGGGACGGTTTAACTCAGTCTGTAGAGCACCCACCTTGGAATTGCAAGGGTCAGGTTCGATACGATTAGTACAGGTAGACTGGGCTCTTCTGTGTTATGTAATTTAAGAGTAGCACTATTTATAGCAGGGACGGTTTAACTCAGTCGGTAGAAAACCCGCCTCGGAATCACAAGGGTCCAATTCGATACGAATAGTAGGGATAGTCTTTTTTTTTTCTCTTTTTAAATGAAATCAATCACTAATAAGGACTGAGCCTATTCTAGTAGTGACCACCCCTAGCGAATTTAAAAAGTTTGAATTGAGTTTTCCTTCTTCTAGACTGGTTGCCTAACTAAGGTTAAAGAGTCTGCCCTACTATTTACGCATAGCTGGAGGGTGAGTAGTTGGATTCCTACCTTTCCCAAGGGTATTAGCGCTATGTGAACTGTAGCTTCGTTCAGGATTTGAATTCGGCTCGAGCCCATTTCCTACGACTTTAACCATTAGACCCTGCACCTCCAAAATTATCTCCATAGAACCACTACCTTAAAGTCTGAAATCCAAAATAACCTTTTTGGCATTAAATGACCCACAGAGGTTGATATGCCGTTAAACAAAACTCAAACTCAAACCCAACAAGACTGGACTCTTCTGTCTTAGTAGGACAACCGGTCTAGAAGGAGGGCAAACTCAAAATTAACATTGCAGACCTATTAACACAGTAGAGCACCCAACTAGGAATCGCAAAGGTTCTGAGTCCGATACCGGTCCATATCAACTTAGCGCATGAGTAGTACAGATTGAGTAATCTGATCTGCACAGTAAAGTGGAGAGCTGATGGTAAGTGTGGTGCTCCACCTCAGCAAAACAATCCTCCTAGTCTAGCGCTAGTGAAAAGGAGATAGATTCCCTCACTGTCCAACTGATATTGACAATAGACCAGTAGAGATAATCCTATAAGAAACATTGCTTTTACTACATGACCATTATATAAGAATTGGTGTGTCATAACAGCTGATCATTATTGGTTGAAAGATTTTAAAAATAAAAGAAGAAAAAATGAGGGAGAGTATCAGTGCAAAGAACGACCCCGTAATCAGTTTAAAAATCATTTTTTCCTGTCGCCCTTTTTTTTTTCAGTAACGAGGTTAACTAAAAAGTTTACAAATAGATAAATACCTATGATTTTGTGTAAGATTTATGAGTAGAATATTCAAAACGCTTTTTTAATTAATAATTAATAGATGCACGCAACATGTTATTTGAGGGAATAGGACTAAGTTTCCAATTCAAATTGTTTTATTTTTTTTACTCCTTTAATAAATTTGATGATTTTGGTTACTTATGATAAAAATTAATTTTTAAAAGATGTTGCCTGAGGGGGTGGGAGTTAAAAATTCAATATTAAAGGATTTATCATTGAATTTTGCCCCCCACCCCTCGGGTAATATCTTTTAAAAATTAATTTTTACACTGCCCGGAAGATGTTTTTGTTTTGTTAGTCCTATTAATGGAATCATAGGGTTTGATTCCTCGATGCACCTTTGCTTCTTTTTGGATCTTCCTTGTCCCTGCTTATTCGCAAATCTCCTTTTTTGTCCATGTCTTTCACAGCGTTTCTTTTAAGTCCCTTTTTAAAATCTTTCCTGCTAGCACGTCTGCTTACAAGTTTCAAGTATTCATTACAATAGATATAATTTCACTGTCTCTATAGTGTTTTATGATACAATTGCAATAAATGATATGCTTAATTTTATTTGGAATAATTTTTTGTCTTTAAAACAAATTCTCTTTCAACGGAATCTATTCCTTATCGAATGATATTAACATAAATAATTTGATAATCCAAATAGAATTATAACTAGCAAAAAAAAGGACTCTCCTGGCACAAGTATTTAAGTTTTAATATAATTAGATATTATATTGAATATTACATATTTTTACTTTATTCTAATTGATTTCAATATAAAATTATACATAGAATTACTTTTAATACATTAGAGAATAAAACAATAATGTTAGAAATCAATAATACCAAGTAATTATTATTAAACACCGTTTTGTTAAAACCAGTATGCAAATTATTCACACCATATACTATGTAAACATTTATTTATTAATGACATATAACACACATCACATGATTTTAATCTCATTAATTATATGGGCTGTTTTGAGGCAAATCTATCTCAGCTAGACCTTAATAGAGACATTGTTAATAAATAAGATGTTAAGATTAAATTATGATTATTTAATAACCATTGAGAATACAACATAAATAACTAAGGGAATTATGATGATGGTGGTGACGTTTCTATTATAGACAGATATACAATCTCCATTATAATAAGATACAATAGTTAAACTTTTTTGAAGTTGGTTTTGAGAATTCCGCTTAGAGGTTAATTGTAAATACAAATACCTGAAAAAAAAATGAAGTTGACATTCTGGAGGTCATGTGATGAATTTAATTCAAACTTTAATTAGTGTTAATTATCTTTAATTAAAACAGTGTTATGAGAGAGAGAAGGAAGGAATGAGTGGTGGAGAGGGAGGGAGAAAAGAACATGATTAAGAGAGAGGTGGTGAGAGAGATAGTGTGTGTGTTAAAGAGAGAAAAGAATATCATTGAGGGAGAGAGTTAGAAAGACAAAGAGAGAGAAATGTAATTAATTTAAACAATATTATGAGAGAGAAGGAAGGAGAAAGAGATAAAAGAACATGAGAGAGAGAGAGAGAGAGAGAGATGTATTTAATATTTAATTTAATCATTAATTACTGTTAATTATCTTTAATTCCACCTGCAAGATCATAACACACTGTTATTTGTGTTTCTTGCCCCAGCATATTTTCAGGACATGCAACTGATATATATATATACTAGCTAAAGTACCCGGTCCATGACCGGACTAAAATGAAATTTGGATCACCAGGGAGTGAGAGAGAAAGTGGAAGACAGTAGTTAGAGAGGGGGTAAGAGGAAAATAATTCTTGAAACTAAAATCATTGAGAATTTGTATATTTCAGGATTTGTATTTTCTGTTTTATAGTTTAAAATTATTTCATATTATTATACAACACATTGAAAGTATTCGTTTGTATATTTGTTTGTTATTGTTTTAAATTTTTTTGTACATGACAACAATTCACATTTAGTTCTTAATTGCATGTTGAGTTTAAAAAGAAGCTGAGAATCGAAAATTTAAATTCTTCGTATTACAATATCTATTTTTGCTAAAACTTAAGACTATTTAAAACTTATTATAGGGACCACCAATTGATCAGTTTAGGCCATCTTGAATAAAACGGAAATATTTTGTTATTATTTATAATTAATTGATTTTTCATAGAATTTTAAAAAAAACCTCTTATCGTAACTTGTTTTTAGCTACGTTAAATTTCAGTTGATTTAACAGTGCAAAAATGAAAACATTGTTTTTTCAATCATAATTTTCATTATTTCCGTAAGCTGAAAAAAAATTAAAAAATCATCAGGAGTTTATTTAATGTTTTTTCTTTCAAATGGAAAAACATTTTTCAAGAAAATATTAATTTTTCTGCAAGTTTCATAGTGTTAAATATAGGGGGGGGGATAAATTTCACAGGGTAAAATTGGTGGTACCTAGTATTTTAAAAAACATTGTTTAAAAACGTTTTGGTGGACCTGATTATCTGGACCCCCCCCCCCATCTAATTTTTTTTTCCTTCAGTTGATTATTATCGATTACACACCAATCTATCAGATTGTAAAAAAAAATTCTTAAAAGTTCTTTATTTTTTTAGTATTCACGGGTGCTCATTTCCTCGTATAAGTTTATAGTAAATTGATCCCCCATATCGGAACCGCTTGAACGGAACCCAAATTATTTATTTATTTTCCCATTAAACTAACCCCAACCCCTAACCCTAACCCCTAACCCTAAACCCCCTAGTTAAAATTTAGTTTTATTACAAAATTTGTATTAATTACAAAACAACAATTTTCATAAAAGTTCACATGTCACATATGAAATCTCTATTTAAACATGCCAATTTTTCAGAACTGAAAAGTTGCACTATAAACTCAGCGATGTTTATTGACTTCACAATAAAGAGTAAAATCATAAAAACTTAAAATTTAATTTGTAAGGCAAATTCTGAGGAATATTTTAAATTGTATTTTGAATAATAATTTAAATATTGGTTGTTAGTTGTTTTGTTTTATCAACTTTTCGGGTAATTTACTAACGAATCATGTCATTTTGATAAACAAAGCGCTTACAATTTTCGTACTTACATATAATTTTATTTTTAAATGTTCCAATAACTGGATATTGTCAGATAAACTTGAAATAAATTTCGTCTTACAAATAATTGACTACTTATCTCCAGTCGGGCCTTCGACTAAAGATAAAACACCGGATTTTGTCCGTATTAGTAACCTTTGTTTTTGTTTTTTATCGTGGTTTGAGAAAATAATTAGTTAACGAACCAAAAGAAAAACAGTTTCTAAGGAAATTCGTCAATCTTATTGTTATTTTTAACCCTTTAAAACTCTAACAATAAAATTAATAAATAAATTAAAGAATTAAAAGTCATTTTATTCGAATGAAAATCTTAGTTTAATTTATACAAATATGTAACCGTACTTACGACGTAAACTGATTTTCATGATACTGTTATTTACGATTAAATACGTAGTTTTTTTTTTTTTTTTAACTCTCTGTAAAAAAAAAAAAAAAAATCTATAAAAAACACATACAAATTACATATTCAGAAAGACTATTTCATCTTATTACTAAAGATATAAATATTTTAAAGATTTGATCCTAAATAGGTAAGAGATTCCGATCTGACTGATATAGACTGCACTGCTTGTATCGCAATAATCATAGGCAGCCATTTTTTAATTTTTTAACTTGCTGTAAAAAATGATTCAATTGATAAAAACTCACACAAATTACATATTTTGAAAGAGTATTTTCTTATCTTTCTAACGATATAAAAAATTATTAAAGATTGGACCATAAATAGGCCATAAATTCGGAGCTGAACGGCTTAGACTGCAAAATTAATTCATTAAAATCAAAACTTCGCTGCTGTTATCGCTTTAACAATAAGCAGGCAGAGACAATATTTTATTATCAGGAGGGGCTGATATACGGACAGTTCCGCAAATTGGGTGATTTTGGATTAATTAATCGATTAAATCCCTTAATCAGTAAAAATCAATAACCAAATTTGGAGTTTTTCTTAGTTAGAACGATATCAATGTGTATGCAAGATTTTGAATCTGAGTGACCTCCCGTTTTTTTGTTATACGTCGACACGTACATACCAAAATCTCTGTTTTATATATTAGATATATATATATATAAGCTTAGACTTATTCAATGCTAAGGTACCCTGAAAAAACAAGCCACGTCACAGGCAATTTTGGCTTTCAACAAAAAATATGGTTATTTCCTATAAGTCTAACATAAACAAAGGGGAACCACTCTGGACTGATAAATTATTTATTGATTGATTGATTTACTAGGAAAAAAGAAGACTGGATTAAGGTTAGGGGTTAGGGTTAGTTTAATGGGAAAATGAATAATTTATCAGTTAAGAGTGGTTCCCCTTTGTTTATGTTAGACTTATAGGAAATAACCAAAAATAACAGTAACAAGGAGTTAACTAAAAAGTTTACAAATAAATAGATACCTACGATTTTGTGAAAAATTGATGTGGAAAATATTAAGAATAATTGTTTGATTATTCTATGCACGCAACATTTTATTTAAGAGGGACGGGGCTCAGTTTTCATTTCAAATTGTTTTTTTATTTGTTTTTTTACTCCTCTAATAAATTTGAGGATTTGTCTTACTTATGATACAAACCCTCTGACATTGAATTTTTAACTCCCACCCTCTCAGGCAATGTCTTTCAAAAATTCATTTTTACGATGCCCAGAGGGTGTTTTCTGATGCTAGTATATTTAATAATTCTAGTCATTATAATCTGATATTTGTCAATAAAGATATTTTGATTTTGAAGCCCTTTTTTTATTTTTTTAGCTCAGTTGGTATAGCATTCGGCTAGGAATCACAAGGTTCCTGGTTCGATATCGGCACTTGCCTACTCAGCGTATGAGTAGCACAGGTATCTGTGCGGTAAAGTGAAGAGTTGATGGTAGGTGTAGCGCTCCACCTCAGGCGCTAAAATACTCTCCTTGGTCTAGCACTAGTGAAAAGGGGATAGACTCCCTCACTGTCTGGTTCATACCGACATTAGACCACCCCGATGACTTTACTTCCTTACATTTAATATTACTTTCTGAAAATTCTAAAAGAAATTGCTGTGGTGCCCTTAGTCATTGCGGTGGTGCCCTCATTTTTAAGGGATCCACCAAGACAATTTTTGCCTGGACTCTCTTATCCCTATATATATATATATATATATATATATACACACACACACACACACACACACACAGTGTGTCAAAAAAGTATTGAGATTGAAGCTGTATTTACCAAGCTAGAAATGTACAGTAAATGTAACGTTAATTTTTTTCAGAATACAAGGTGTATCAAAAAGTACAGATTTTAAAGCTGTCTTTACCAAGATAGAAATGAAGAATGATTGGAATGTTAATTTTTCAGAATACAAGGTGTCAAAAAATCTCAATACTTTTTTGACACACCTTGTATATATAAACAGTGTATTGTTATCACTATCTCACTTAGTCAGTTAGTGGTGGGCCAGTATTTGTGGTATTATTAGGAGAGTGTGCAATATCTCTGATAAAGCTATTATATATATATATATATATATATATATATATATATGAGGCTTCGTTACTATAGGAATTAATTTTTGCTATAGGGATGTATTGCTAATGTTTTTGTTTTACTATAATAATACATAGGACTATTAGTATTGCATGTGTGCAATGAAGCTTAAAGTGGAATGTCATTTCTACTCTTTGACCCCAGGGCATAACTGTCATGGCTCAGGAAGTTGAGATGATGATTTCAAAGTCAACTGCTCATATCATATATAATATGACCAGTTGATTTCACTGTTATCATCTTAACTTCCTCGGCCATGATAGTCAACCCCTGGGGGTCAAAGAGTAAGAATGGCACTCTGTGTGTGTGTGTGTGTGTGTGTGTGTGTATATATATATATATATATATATATATATATATACACCTCTTCTAAGTTTATGGATGTTTTTCAAGGCTAAAGAGGTTTGCTTTTCCTAGTTTAACTCTTAATATCCTACACCACCTCATTCCACCTGACTGTGAAGTCACATTCATTTTCCTAATCTGCCCCAAATGATTGCCTTTGTTTAAATGTAATATTAAACATTTAAATGTCTTTGATTTAAGGAAAATAACAGGTAACTTTAAATGAAAAGGCCATTTTTAGCCATTTTTTGATAAATCCTGATAGGAATCGAGCTCTGGACCTCGAAAATCCTCAGCATGATTTTAATAGTTAAAGATAACTAGCTGTATGTACCCGGTCCTGTCATGGTTATCCAACTAAATTTACATTTTTGCATTTCATCTGGGATGATTTTGATGGTCTCATTTTTAAACAGAGGGTGTTGCAAGAGGATAACGGTCGTACAATTAAGGAACACAAGTATTAATATATAGATGACAATGAAATAAAGTCAGTGGATTAAAAGGGATTCTATCCACTTTTCACTATTGCTAGACTAGGTAGATTGGTTTTACGTCTGGGGTGGAGTGCCACACCTACCATCAGCTTCCCACTTTACCGTACAGATCCAAGCTGTGCTACTCATGTACTCAGTTAGCGAGTGCAGTTGTGATATGTGTTTTGTGTCAGCACAGCAATTGACTTGCAAATTAGCTGACTGATTTGTATGACAATTTGTAGGGCTGACTGATTTGCATAGTAATTGCGGTGCTGGCTGATTTGCATAGCAATTGTGGTGCTCGGTCATTGACCAATCATGGCTGACCCATGACTAAAAGTAAAACCGCATGTCTTATAAGCTTTGTCTTTTAAAAGGGAAATAAAAACTTGTCCTGCTGAAAGTGAGAAAATTGGAGAGTAATACAAATACTTGGTATTTAGAGGCAGGGCCTGTATGCATACCCCCATGACCCCCGGAGAGGGGGACTGTTAATGAGAGCCCCGGATGGTGGTTTTCATACAATACTACTTTATGAAAATTGACATGTAGTAGAAGGGATGGGTAGCCATTTAATAAGCTTATGTATGGGGCACCCAGTGGGAATCAAACTCGCTAACAATGGTCTGCTAATTTCCCTGGTAGTCATTTAATAAGCTTATATTCTTTTTTATAATCCTATGTCACCAACTTGTAAACTGGATCATACAATATTCAGTATACTAGTACATTCAACTACAGTTTGTACCAGGCATAGAGTAACTCACAACAGTGCTAAAATATCGAGGTAGACCGATGGCATAATGGTCCCATAATCTTCTTGGTCTCAATAATCACCCCGATGTTCTAAAACAGCAGTGTATAAATAGTCCCTGACCAGTGCATTCACTCTCTATGAAAGGTAAGCTAGGCTAGTCCACAACAGGGGCACCTAGTCAGAACCAAACTCTAACTGCTCTACTAGTTCCTCTATTAGTCATTTAATAAGCTTATATTAGTTTGGCACAAGGCTTGGAGTATGGTGCACTCAGTGTGAATCAAACTGCTAACAATGGTCTGCTAGCATAGCTTGCTCATGCCATATGAGTCTCCCAGTTTCATTGGGAAAGTAGGTTCCTGAGCTGTTTGTCAATTGATCAAATAGATGTATAATAAAAGAACTATTGTTTCCTTGTTTTTAGTGAAACATTCTTTTTTTAGTACTACAAACAAGTCAGGGCCAATATCAGGATATAAAAAAAAAACTTTAAAAAAATAAAACAACAGGATACAATGGGAAGGTGTAGATCGGATACTTAACCTATTATATCTGACAGGTCACGTATTTATATTTATATATATTTATATATATAATTATGTATGCTATGTTCTTGTGAACGTTGTTTGTTTGGTCTTTTGAAGCATTGTAAAAAAGAACAAAAACAAGAAAACAGAACAAAAATCAGAATTTTTATATATTCAACCATTGCTCTGTTCCTGGTTTAATCTATTCTGATATTTCGGTTGAACTTCCACCCTTTTTCAAGGTATATCAGACGGTCTGGAGAAAAAAATGAAATGTTGTATATGAGGGCAAAAATATATATGGTCTCATTCAGTCTGGTGTCAATTCAGTTTGTGAATAAGATTTTTATTTCTTTCTTTTTAGTTATCTAAAATTTATTATCATAACTGTCATGAATTTTTATGCTACTCTTATACTATAAAGCAAAAATCTAAAAGGACACAGTAAAATCATATCCATGTGTCCCAGTGTCTTTCTTTTTTCTTCCCTCGCCATTTCAAGCTAACTGTAAATACATTTCAATTGTTTCTTAGAAATGAATTATACAAGATAGGTTACAAGGTAGGAGTTAGCCAGTGTTAGTTGGGGCCCATAAATTTTCCTGGGACTCATTCAAAGTAAATCCGTGTATCCCAGGATGCACTAAATCAAAAAACTATCAGCATCAGTGTATTAATACTTGTGTTCCTTAATTGTATGACTGTTATCATCTAGAAACACCCTCTGGTAAAAAATGAAACCATCCAAATCATCTAAGATGTAAATCTTGATTATCTGGTGTTGCTTATCTTCCCAATTCTTATTTCTTATGAGTGTCATCACCTCAGCTAAATAATGGAACATTCCGTTTTAATCATAAAGAAAGAAAAGAAAGAAAAAGGACATGCTACAGAAAAAAATATAATAAAAAAGAAAGAGAGTAGGGGTGAGCAAACTGAAGCAATAACACTAATCTGTTTCAATCGAACATAATGAAAAGATGAAAAGAATGAAAAAAAGGAGAGAGTAAGTTAAATGAAGATTATTATACTTTTTACATATTGAAGTATTTAGCAATAGCTCTTAAGTAAACAAATCAAACATTGTATTAATTAAATTATCATATTGTGGTATATCCACTAGTTAAACTGAATTGCCTAAAAGAAAAAAAGAAAGAAAAATCCTTTTGTCTGTTTTTATTTACTCAACCTCTCCGCTACAAACAGGATGTGACACAATCAATTTTAAAGTGGAGCACAGCTGGTTTGAATTCAGTTTTCCTTCTCATAGGTCAGTTGCTATACCAAGGCTAAAGGGCTTGGTCTGCTCTATTTACCCATAGCTGAGGAGGAGAATCAATAGATTCTTTAGGCAAAATAATATGACCAATATGGATTTTTAAAAAAGTTGTTAGATTAGGTGCTCCACCTCAGCAAAAAACAATGTCCATGGTCTAGCACTAGTGAAAAGGGAATGGACTCCTTTGTTGTTTGGTTGATAGTGACAATAAGCCACTCTGCTGACTTATAAAGTAAGTTGACAGTGGCCTATTGTCGGTATCAGCCAGACAACAAGGGAAACTATTGCCTTTTCGCTAGTGTTGGGATTATCTTCACATTGGCCTGGAAGAGTTATCTTCCTGCTGGGTTGCCGTTTGTTCTCACCAGGGGCTATAGTATTTAAGCTTCTTCCTCTTTTGTTGGTGTTCAGTCCACAATATGCACAATAGTACGCTAAAAGAAAGGTTTTTAAATGCGTATTTTCAGTCGGGAATCACCATATGTAAGAATTAAAGTTCCAAAGCCTTCAAAAAAACGTGTTCATCACTTCAGGTAGTCACTTCTTGTAAGATTCAAAGTTATTACACGAACATACAACTCCAACACGTGGTGTTGGACACAACACTTTATATAATAAACAGCACATTTATAAGACAAGATACAGAAACAATAAAATACATGTACATAAACATACAAGAGTAGAGATAAAAGGACTGGAGAGTCCATACATACAAAATCACTAGTGATGGGGAGGGGGGCGAAGCCTCCAGGAGAGTAGTATAGCATTGGGGGCAGAAGCCCCCACTGAGAAGGGTGTGACAATGTCTCTAACCCATGTGCTCGTACAAGATGTAGCAAAAGAGGAAGAAGCGTTTGAATCGGGCACTTAAATACTATAGCCCCTGGTGAGAACAAATGACAACCCAGCGGAAAGATAACTCTTCCAGGCCAATGTGAAGATAATCCCAACACTAGCATTAAACCAGGGATTTTTTTTTCTCCTTTTTTGTTGAGGTGGGGCACCACACTTACCGTCAGCTCCCCACTTTACTGCACAGATCAGATTATCCAATTTCTGCTACTACTCATGTGCTGAGTTGGTGGGGACCAGTATCAAACCAGAAATCTTCCAGTTCCTTGGTGGGATGCTTTACTGACTGAGATCCAGATTGGTCATGGGATGACCCTTTGTTGACTGGACATGGGATGACCCTTTGTTGATTGGACATGGGATGACCCTTTGTTGATTGGTCATGGATGACCCTTTGTTGATGGACATGGGATGACCCTTTGTTGATTGGATGACCCTTTGTTGATTGGACATGGGATGACCTTTGTTGACTGGACATGGGATGACCCTTTGTTGATTGGACATGGGATGACCCTTTGTTGATTGGTCATGGGATGACCCTTTGTTGACTGGACATGGTGACCCTTTGTTGACATGGGATGACCCTTTGTTGATGGACATGGATGACCCTTTGTTGATTGGACATGGGATGACCTTTGTTGATGGACATGGATGACCCTTTGTTGATTGGACATGGATGACCCTTTGTTGATTGGTCATGGGATGACCCTTTGTTGACATGGGATGACCCTTGTTGATTGGACATGGGATGACCCTTTGTTGACATGGGATGACCCTTTGTTGATTGGTCATGGGATGACCCTTTGTTGATGGACATGGGATGACCCTTTGTTGATTGGACATGGGATGACCCTTTGTTGATTGGATTCCTTTGTTGATGGACATGGGATGACCCTTTGTTGATTGGACATGGGATGACCCTTTGTTGATTGGTCATGGGATGACCCTTTGTTGACATGGGATGACCTTTGTTGATTGGATGACCCTTTGTTGATTGGTCATGGGATGACCCTTTGTTGATGGATGGGATGACCCTTTGTTGATTGGATGGATGACCCTTTGTTTGATTGGTCATGGGATGACCCTTTGTTGACTGGACATGGGATGACCCTTTGTTGATTGGACATCATGGGATGACCCTTTGTTGATTGGTCATGGATGACCCTTTGTTGATGGACATGGGATGACCCTTTGTTGATTGGACATGGGATGACCCTTTGTTGACTGGACATGGATGACCCTTTGTTGATTGTCATGGGATGACCCTTTGTTGACATGGATGACCTTTGTTGACATGGGATGACCCTTTGTTGATTGCATGGGATGACCCTTTGTTGATGGACATGGGATGACCCTTTGATTGATGACCCTTTGTTGATGGACATGGGATGACCCTTTGTTGATTGGACATGGGATGACCCTTTGTTGATTGGTCATGGGATGACCCTTTGTTGATTGGACATGGGATGATTCTAGTGCCAATTGAAATGCTAACCGCCTTGTACAGGATTTGAACTTGGTTCTTCAAGTCCATTTCTAATGATGATAACCATTACATCATGTATGTCTCTCTTTTGTTGTTTACTTGGACAAATGATGTCATACAAGACAATGTTGTCTACAATTGTGTAAGTGTCTTACCCTTCCTTAGTTTAGATTTCTGTTTTGTTGTCCCCCATTGTAATAAACTTTTGTTAAATTCTTACCCTCATTTGTCATTTGTGACAACATAGTCATCATCATCATCATAGAAATTGGGATAAGCAATGTGTGTTCAAATCCAGGACAATGCTGGTTATGTCTCACTTTGCGCTAAATCTCTTGGGAAAGGTATGAATCTATCAGTTCTCTCCATAGTTATGGGTAAATAATAGGGCAGACTGGAAATCATCTGTTTCTATGTAATTACATGGTTTCAAGTATTCCTATCTAATACTAACACTTCTTGAACATATCTATTTGACCTATAGATGGGACCTTAACAGGTACTACCACTCAGGTAACCCCCCTTCCCCAATGAGAACAGCTGTTGGCTGTAGGTGGCAAACCCGTGATGCTTAAGGACGGAACCCTGATAGCTGAGCACTTCATGACATGCAACACTCCACTTTGTCTCTTAGGCTAGATGGGCGATTCTTTTTTTCTTTTTTCTTTTTTCAATTTTATTAAAACTATTTTTATTTGAATAAACATATCTGCATTTCTCTTCTGATAAAATAAAACCTATTTTGATATAAAAATGTGTCTTTTGTTTAAAGTTTTATAATTAAAAAAAAAAAAACAAAAGAAAAAAAAAAACAATATTAGTTTATTTTTAGTGCAAAATCAATTTTTTCACATATGCTAACAACATGAAATGACTAATTTTTAAAATTAAAATCAAAAACTATTTTAGTTTAAAAATGTCTTTGGTTTTTATGAAATGATGTCAAAAAATCGTCTATTGATTTTGTTTACTAATAACCGGTGAAAATCAAAATTCTGTTCCAATGAAAATAGCTTGTAACTGGGGTGCCTATTGGTGACTAGATCCTTTTTTTAAAGCTGGTATAAAAAATATTCTTTATGTGCATCTTGGAAAATGCTTCTTAAGTTTGTGTGCGCGTTCTTCCACCATGTGTGATTCATCTTCCTAATTTACTGATTCTCTTTTTGGAGTAAAGATTTTCATCTGCTCTCTGTTAGATTTGCTAAATATATTTCCAATGGTAAAATACACCCTGTTTCTTTTTTGGGGGTTGAGCTTAACCCAGCAGGATAGATGCTCTATCTCTCCAGTAATCTGGGTTCTTTTTCTTTGGAGAATCTTGTTTTTCCGCTGATACTCCCCTAAAGTCGGAAAGCAATATGCGAATAAAACTATCAACACTCTAAGAAAATGATTTATTCTTTAAGTCTCTTTTTTAAATCATGACAGATCTGATCTATTTAAAATTTTTAAAATTAATTTACTTCTAATTATATCTGTCTGTTTTACATATCATATGACTAAAAATGGATTAGTCACAGCTTGTCAACTCCACAATTAGCAGATTCTTTTAAATATAAAATTCTTTTAAACTTTAAAAAGATTTATTATAACTAGCAAAAAAAAAAAATCACCCTCCAGGTAGTGTAAAAATTAATTTTTTGAAATATATTGCCTAATGGGGTGGGAGTTTGTTTTGTTTTACAACAGACGACAATGTTCTCTTTTAAGAATACATTCATATATAATTTTACAAAATTTTATTATAATTGAACAAATATTTTAATTAAAGTGTGAAAAAAAAATGTATTTGAAAAAAATATTTATCTTGATTTTATTGACGTCCGAATGTACATATAAAGGATTTTTTGCCACGTTTTTTGAAATCTTATATTTTTTTAATGATAGACATAAAAATAGTTTTCCTATCAAGATTCAAATAGATATGTTTTCTTTCTAATAAGTTTCTCACAGTTAAATTCAAATTAATTCAAAGAAGGTTGTTCTTTATTCTATCTATCGACAATTTTGGGTAATGTGATGTAAGCAGTGACATAGTTTTGGTTACAGACAAATAGAGACTGAATCTCCATTATCAATAGACTAGCAGGACCTGTGGATATATCACAGTATGATAATTCAATTATTACTACGTTCGATATGTTTACTTAAGAGCTATTGGAAAATAGAGATATATATGTGTGTGAAAATGAGCTGAAAAGATGTAATATCTCCTGTAGAGGACATTTTTTTTACCAATGGGTTCCAAGCACTGCAACACTGATGGAAGAAGTGTATGGACTGCATGGGGACTATGTTGAAATATAAACCTCATTTGGTCACATTTTATGAGAATATCTTAGTCAGCCTATGAACTTTTTAGCCACACCTCATGTATATATATATATATATATATATATATAGTATCCAATTGCCGCTTAAACTTTTCCGTCGCAGTGGCGTCAGTGAATAATCCAAAAGTGCTCAATATATTAAAAATACAGAGCAGTAATAATACTAATAATATCATTAGAGGAAAAATAAAGGGTCTACCATGGTTTCAATCAAATTGAAATGGTTTCTTCAGGACCCTACTCTACGTTAACTAAGTCGATGTAATTCTTTAGTTAAATTAAAGATATTTTTTGGATAATAATGGTTGAATGCTACATTATTTTTCTCTCAATCTTTGCGTGTGGCCTGCGCATAAAAATATATATATGATATGATATATGATATGTGTGTGTGTGTGTGTATGTATGTATGTATATATATATATATATATATATATATATTTTGTATTTTTTAAAAATATAAATAAATTGCCCATATTTCTCTAACAGTATACACAAAGAAAAGGTGAAACAGTTCAGATTACTTGACTTGAGTTTGTTAAATAACAAATCTCTCGTCTTTCTTTGGTCTGTTTAAATAAGAAATACAAAAAAATTCATGCAATGTTATTTTTATTGTACAATAATCTAAATATGAAAGTAAAATAGTTAACATAGAAAATCAAAAATCAGACCAGGTGGCTGCATCTCCCCCCCCCCCACACACACATACACAATGGTATCCTGAGTATGACACTGGGCTGCATCCGATGGCGAGGTTCCACTTCTGGAGCTTTGAGTAATGTGGAGTCAGACTTTTGATGGTGGGGGAGTCTCCATGGTATAGCAGTTAATATGCTGGACTTTTTTTTCTGACTGGACCACATCACTCCCCACAGCTATAGGTTAAATAGTACCACTACTATTTTAAAATGAGGGTGGCTTTGACGTTAGATAACCCATGAAAATTGATATGCCATTAAACAAAGAGACTAAACCAACTTCTGTTGCTATTGCTTCCAGGTCCACTCTAACCCAGAGTGATAGTATATGTTAGGGTCCTATCTATAGGTCTAGTAAATTTATTTTTTAATTATGATTCAATAGAAATACTTGAAACTATGTGGAAGCATATTATTAAATAGGAATAATTACTTGAAACTATAAATATTATATTTGTATTAAATAGGAATACTTAAAACCATATAAAGTAAAGTCGTTGGGGTGGCCTAAGGTCAGTATTAGCCAGACAGCGAGGTATTCTATCCCCTTATCACTAGCGCTAGACCAAGGAGATTGTTTACACATCTGAGCTCCTTACATTACCGCAAAGATTCCTGTGCTACTCATACACAGAGTTGGTGAGGTCTGGTATTGAACCAGGAACCTTGTGGTTCCTAGGTGGATGTTCTACTGACTGTTGTGTAGAAATTATTTGTATTTAGAATAGTTACTTTAAGATTGCATATATATATATATATATATATATATATATATATATATATATATACTAGACAAAATGTGACATGTTGGGTCACCCATTGAGCTCTGAGTAGATAATTGGGATTAGGGAAAAGTGAGTTTGCAAAGTGAATTTAATTTAAAAAAGAATATATGGCTAGAGAATTTAAAAAAAAAAACATTAAAATCATTTTGTAAGATTTCTAAGAAAGGGAACGTTTGACCTAATTAAAACCTATTAAGAGCCAAAATGTTGGCTGCTTATGAAATTTAACATCCAAATATGTTTCTAACTTTCCACTCTCTCTCCAGTCACTGAGAAACTAACATAAATAACAAGGAGGTAATCAATATATATATAGTGAGGGTGAATGTGACAGGCAGAATGGGAGGTAAGAGACTGGTCACTTTTTGACATAGTTGTAAATTATTATGAAAATAAAATGTTAGTTACTTGAAAGCCTATAACGCTTGCAAAAAAAAAAAGAAGAGACTTCAGCATGAAATAACCCAATACAAATTGACATGCCATAAAAACAACCAGCCAAAGTGTATTGAGATGTGCTTACCCTATTTTGCATAACTATTAAATCATCAGTCAAGAAATAGGGATGATAACCATTACGTCACCAACAAGAATGCTTTAAAAATTCAAACTTGTTTGTTGGGTCAAAATATTTGTGTATTCATCTATGAATTTTCTCTTTGTATATTAAAAATTTGTAACAGAATCCAAGGAATTTCTTGAGTTATGTAACGGTCCCCTGAATTTAAAAGTTGCATAATAATATATAATAATTTATAAAAAAGCATGATAATAATAATTATAATAACAACAACTTTTGCTGACAGAATCTGTTTCAACTTTTTTTAATAGAGCGGTCTTCATCAAGAGCAAAATATGAAGGAAAGACGGAAAAAATAACTGTTAGAGGGAGGGGTACAAACGAACGCTGGTTTTCGATGCTGGAATTTAAAAAAAAAATGCGTATTCTGTGTTAAAAATAAAATAAATTTTATTTTTAAAAAACAGAAGCATTATAATCCATAATAAAAACTCAAAAGAGTTTGATGTAAAAATATATAAGAAAGTGTATAATAAGTATCAAAAATGTTCATGATGCATTCCAGCTACAAAAAGTTCACAGCACAATTGAAGAAAGATGTAAAGTTTCAAGAATTTGTAGTGTTGTAGATCATATTAGCCTCCGGATATATATATATATATATATATATATATATATATATATATATATATATATATAGGCGCATGGTGTAATGTTAAGTGTCATAGGAAATATACTCATTGACCTGAGTTCAAATCCTGGACAAGGCTGTTTGCATTTCATATAGTGCTAATACCTACTCTCCCTCTAGTTATGGGCAAATAGAGTAGACTGGGCTCTTTAACCATGGCTTGGTAACCAGACTAGGAGAAGGAAAACTCTGAATTCAAACATGTTGAACTCCGCTTAAGAAATTGACCTTGTGTCGCATCCTGCCCATGCAGAGGAGTTGGTAAATATATATATATATATATATATATATATATATATATATATAACTCACCAGTTGAAGGAGGTGTGCTAGCCATTTAGCGAGACGATGCTGAGCGGATCCGATCACGGATAGTATTGGTCGGAGGGGGGGTGTTATTTTTATGGATTTTGGGTAATCCATACAAACGAGGTCTTTGTGCACCCACAGGACGAATTTTCTCGTTGATGGGTTTAGGAAGGAGTTGTGCCTTATAAAGATGTAAGAGGTCGCGTTGGATTATTTGCTCTTGTATAGCAGTTTTGTCAAATTCTTCAACATTACCAATGAATTTGAATTTGGTGGTGTCAGACAGGATGGTTTCCATTTTATTGTGGTAGTCTAGTTGGTTAAGGATGACTACACTGGTACCTTTATCAGGTTTGGTGATGATAAGGTTATGGTTGTTGCAGAGAGATTTGACTGTAGGTGTTCTTTACATAAATATATATATATTCCTGTAATAAATAGCACAACATGACCCACACACCTATGCAAAGAAATATCTAAACATCAGGTTTTGGGTGAAGTTTTAGATCTAGGAATCTTTCCCAGTAGGTCAAGCTCTGGAACACCCCCCCCCCATAGGCACACGTCAGCATATGTCAAGCTAAAATAAGTGTGCATCCACTAAGCTCCAAAGTACAGCAATTAAATAGATGAACAACTGATATATATATATATGATGAATTTTGGGAAACCTTTTGGTCATGGAAAAATATGAGGTAAGGAGTAAAAAAAACAAAAAAACAAAGTTCAAAGCAATGAATATTGTGTTCTTGATCTTCTTTATTTCTCCTAATATTTCGGATGCCTTCACCTTTTGTAAAAAGTTTCTGTAGACTGTTTTTATGTCTTTTAATTATCTATTTTTCCATGCTTCTAAGACAACACAAAAAGTTTCCCAACATCCATCATATATATTATGCTTCTTTGTAAATATATATATCTCGCAGTTACCATTAAATCCAGCAAGCAAATAAGTATACAATCTTATTTACCTCGGGATTTTTTCAATAAAACTGAGTAAAAAATGCTCAATATAAAGAGCTAAATAGATGATTAAAATCGAATGGTTTAAAACCTACCTACTTAAGTTTCTCACAATAGCGCGAATCTTCAGGGTATAAACCATTCGATTTTAATCATATATATATATATATATATATATATATATATATCGATCAACTGAGTAATAACTTAGTCAAATATAAGGTACAGTCCTGAAGATATTGTATAGATTAAAAACTTTTTTCAATGATTATTAAGCTCAATGTTTATGATATATTGAGCATTCTTGGATAAACTTATTAGATAAACTACTATTGCTACTGTAATGGAAAGGTTAAAGCTGCAATCAGAGAGAGAGAGACACACACCACACCACACACACACACACACACACATATATATATATATATATATATATATATATATATATATATATATATATAAACATGTGTATACACACACATAAGCAGACACATCAGATATATCAACAAAGAAGCATTCGTGAACTCCACAACATTTTATATATATATATATATGTGTGTGTGTGTACGTGTACATACACGTCATGTGTGTGTGTATGTGTGTACAAGTCATGTGTGTGTGTGTACACACATATGTCTATGTGTATACAAGTCATGTGTGTGTATACACACGTGTGTGTGTGTATATACAAGTCGTGTTGTGTATACAAGTCATGTGTGTGTATACACACGTATGTGTGTGTGTGTATACACATGTATGTGTATACAAGTCATGTGTGTGTATATATACACACGTATGTGTATACAAGTCATGTGTGTGTGTATGCACATGTGTTATATATATTTATGGGAAAATAATATTTTGGTTATTTTTAGAAGCATGAAAGAAATGAGTGAAATAAATGAAAGACTGAGTTGAATATTATGTTCTAAGTTCCATTTATTTTCCAATAATTCAAGGAAATACATGTCTCTTCTTCTGAGTCTAAAGATCTTTAGACTCAGAAGAAGAGACATGTATTTCCTTGAATTATTGGAAAATAAATGGAACTTAGAACATAATATTCAACTCAGTCTTTCATTTATTTCACTCATTTCTTTCATGCTTCTAAAAATAACCAAAATATTATTTTCCCATAAATATATAATATAGATATATAACACACACACAAACATATATATATATATATATATAATATATATATATATATATATATATATATATATTTCTTGTTGGCAATGTGCTGCAATTTTAATATTTTATTGCAGAGCTACCGATGGCGATTCATGTTATCTGCTGATAAAGAAGTTTTACTTATATGTGGCAAAACGTTTGTTTATTTGGTTGTTGTTTTTTTTTTTCTTTCTTCTCTTTCTCTCTCGTCCTCTCTCACTCTTTCTCTCTCGTCCTCTCTCACTCTTTCTCTCTCGTCCTCTCTGATATGAAAACCATTTTAATGTAATTTTTAGGCACAGTTGTTAAAACAGTTGATAGATTATTACAAGATCAGATAGGAAATTCTCTTCTTGATTAGAGGTAATTCAGTAAGAGTTAAATTCTCAGGTTTTGCTTAGGAAACAAAAAAAGATCTGATAATTCTCTGTTCATCCATTGAAAACATCCAAGACAAACAGAAATGCATTAGAATCTCAGACATTGTTGACCCCCCCCCCTTCCAACAACAACAATAACAAAAAAAGTAAAAGAAAAATAAACAACAAAAAAACATCCGACTGTAGCAATGTAGAAATACATTTTGTTACACTAAGAAAACATTGGTTAAATAAACGTGTTTTTATTTTTTTATTTTTTTAATTTTTTATTTTTTTACTTTTTTTATTTTTTTACTTTTTTTTTTTTCTGATAGTCTCAGTTTGTCCAAAGCTTCTATTATATCTTATTGGTCCAGGTTAAACGTGCGATAAGAGTAACCCGAAGCTGAACTCTTTAGACATTATTTTTCTAATGCAGGTATCATTGGGGAATGATAAAAATCTGGCCCATTTACCAATACTTTTCATGTTCCCCAAAGATACCTGCATTAGAAAACTAAAGTGTAAAAATGTTTTCATCTTTTCTGATAGTCTCAGTTTGTCTGAACCTTGTATCATATTTTATTAGTCCAGGTTTAACACAGCCCTATCGACTGCACCTCTGCGGAAAGGTAAGACCCCCCCTCCCAAATGGGGCCATCTGTTGGCCGTGTGGTTGTAACCTGTAATACTTGAGGACAAAACCCTGGTGGCTTAGCAGTCCATGACATGCAACATTCCACTTTGGCCCTTACCTATGCTAGACAGGTGATCGGAGAGGCCCCTCAGATCAATCGGCATTTCACGTCAAGTCTTAGCACCTTCATGATTGTCCCAACTCTATTGCCCTTATGGCAAACCCCAACCCTTTTTTATGTGCTAGAAGGTGCTAGCTGAGGGTCTTAATGCCCAGGGTATGACATTAAGCTCTATCTGATGGTGAAGATCCAATTCTGAGAATGTAGAGTACTCCTTCATTGCCATTACTCCCAGGTCCACTCTGACTCTAAGTGGTAGTATCTGTTAGGGTTCCATCTATGGGTTAAGTAGAAAAAGAGTTTTAAAAATTGAGTTGGTAATAAATGATGAATACCCATCAAGAATGAATAAAATAAAATGTCTTTGGTATAAAATAACCCAACAATGGTTGACATATTGTAAAATCCAACCAACCAACCAACCAAATCACACAGTAGGGTAACCCAAAGCTGAACTAAAAAGTTCAGCTTTATTTTTCCAGTGCAGGTATTATTGGGGAGTGATAAAAACGTGGCTCATTTACCAAAACTCTTCTTGTTCCCCAATGATACTTGCATTGAAAAAATAAGGTATAAAAACGTTCAGCCCATAGCTAGGGGGAATGCATACCTTTCCCAAGGGTATTAGTGCCATGTGAAATGCAACCCACTTCGTCCTGGATCTGAACTCTTGTTGATGCATCCATTTCCTATGACTCTAACCATTACACCACGCACCTCTATCTCGCTTTGTACATATGTATGTATTTATCAGTAAAGATTCCCTTCCTGCTTGTGGGTGGCCAATAGCCTAGAGGTTAGAACCTCTGACTGATGATAAATCGGTTAAGTTTTGATCCCGGCTTAAAGTAGCTCACAAAGTTTAGCTGCACTGAGACATGATACGTCGAAATAGGACTGTATGTGGATGACTATATATTAGGGACTGGCATTTTTGTCATCTACGAATTTTTAAAAGCGAATTAAAAATAATCAAATCTATTACTTAAGGTCAAACTTTGTCTAAATCGATAAGTAGTAACATAATAACCATCATTAAAAAAAGAAAATATCATTACATATGCAGTTTATTTTTAATAGATTTAAAAGTATTTGTTTTGGTCAATTTCGACGCAATCCGCCATTTTGTCTATTTTTCAATGGTCTTACGTGCTTGTTTACAATTTACCAAAAATCAGGTAATTATCCAATTTTAATGAAATTTTCAGTATTGATTTATCAATTAATGAATTTTATAATGCATCAGTTATTTTATTTCAAAACTTTAATTTAGTATTTTTGCTATGAAAAATTAATATATTAAATTCATTTGAAATAAAAATATTCTGATGTTAAGTTTAAAATGTTATATTTTTAGATTCTAGAAATAAATATCTATTTAATGCAAACCTTATTTTAGACACATAAAGTAATAAGTTTTGAAGAAAAACTCTATTGAAAATGTCCCCCCCCCCTTTTTAAGCAGAAAAAATATCAATGTATAATTTTTTCTTTTATAAATAATTATCGAAATGAGTAAAAAAAAATCTCCAAAAAATTAATTATTTATTATTTCTTTACATTTTATTTTTCAATTTTTGGTACTTATTTTCTCATAGAAATGCCACCGTAAAAAATTTTTTTTTTGGTTTCTATTCATAAGTTCAGTCTCTTATCTCATTATTTATACTGTAATTAGAAAAATATAAGACCAACTTGAAAAAAAAGTTACGCACCCAAAATAAGGAGGAGGGGGGTCAAAATTAAGTGTCCTGAAAAAAATTGAGAAAGTTTTCAAATAAAATAAATAATGCATTATAAAGATCATTCAGTGATAAATAAACACTGAAAATTTCATTAAAATCTGATATTTCCCTGATTTTTGGTAAATTATTTTCTGTAAGGGGAGCTAAAGTCATTTTGTCAAAAACGCATTTTAGGCTCAGTTTGCCCGTACCTACTATATATATATATTAGTAATATCACTAACCATGAATAATGAACCCAACAATATGGCACATACCTTGTTTTCTCAACATCATTATCATGTTATGCATGGTGTAACCTGCAAAATGAGACACTTTAATGAAGAATGCTCCAGTGAATTTCTAGGATATTTGGACATGGTAGTTATAATTTAGTGGATCTGGCTGTTATATTTTGTTGTTGGAGCTCTGGGGAGTGTGAGGTACCCCATCATTGCCATGACTCCCAGATCTACTCTGGACTGGAGTGGTAGCACCTGTTAGGGCCCCATCTATGGTTCAATGTAAATTATTTCTACCTGTTTATTGATACACATGAATTTTATGATAAATCTAACATGAAAATTATTTCTACCAACTTATTAATACATGTGAAGTTTATGAAAATTATTCATGCAAATATATTACTAATGCCGTAAAACAAGCAATTGAGTCCTTTGTTTATCAAAATGACTTGATTCAGCATTAAATAACCCAAAAAGAGTTGAAATGCCGTAAAACAAGCAATTGAGTCCTTTGTTTATCAAAATGACTTGATTCAGCATTAAATAACCCAAAAAGAGTTGAAATGCCGTAAAACAAGCAATTGAGTCCTTTGTTTATTCAAATGATGTGATTCGGCATTAAATAACCGAAAAAGAGTTGAAATGCCATAAAACAAGCAATTGAGTCCTTTGTTTATCAAAATGACTTGATTCGGCATTAAATAACCCAAAAAGAGTTGATATGCTGTAAAACAACCAACGAATGTAAAAAAAATAAATTTTTTCTCTTATTAAAAACTTTATGATGGGCAACTTAGACTAACATATAAATCCATTGTGCAATTTGAATGTTGGGAGGGGGGGGATGAATGCAGTTAAGTGAAGAAAAAATCATTTTTTTTTCTCCAGTTATCTTTCTGTTGCTTTTAGATAACTGAGCAACAATTTAGTTCATAATAAAATCAGTGTTTGCTAACCTAATTTTCTTTATATTTACTAAGTCTACTATAGTGAAAGGCCAGAATACCTAGGGAGGGGATCAAATTCTATGTGACCCATATACGACGGACATTCAATAAATAAAGGGACATTTTTTGTTGTTTTTTTTTTTGTGCGTGTATTTTTTTTTACATGTTGGCCATGATTATTAATGCAATACTTATTTCCATTAAAACCATTAAAAAAGATAACCCCAAACAAACCATTAAAAAATAACACAAACAAGCCATTAAAAATAATAAATCATTAATTTTTTAAAACATAAACAAGCCATTAAAAATATTAAATCAATAGAAATATAACACAAACAAGCCATTAAAAATATTAAATCAATAGAAATATAACACAAACAAGCCATTAAAAATATTAAATCAATAGAAATATAACACAAACAACCATTAAAAACAATAAATCCTTAAAAATAATAACACAAACAAGCCATTAAAAATAACACAAACAACCATTAAAAACAATAAATCCTTAAAAATAATAACACAAACAAGCCATTAACACGTTGGCAGCAATTGCTAATGCAATACTTATTCCTGCCTGGCACCATGTTTCAACATCTATGACTTCAATACCAAGCCAGATATCAGAGTGAAAGGTTGTGTGCAGCTTTGGGAAGATAAGTCCTTTTGGGTGTACCTCTGCAAAACTGCACAAAATAGTTATATGATTTTTGTGAATAATTTGAAGGCATCTAACTAGGATTCATTGAAATGCAAGGAAGTGATTTTTTTTTTTTTTTGACTTTTTTAAATTTGCAGTTACAAATAAAGATTTTTCTATTATATTGTTCACTTTACACATATTGTTCACAAAACATTAATACTTTTAAGGAGTGTTTCCTTAAAAGTATTAATGTTTTGTTTTCTGAAATTTGATAATCAAACCTGATTTATGGCCAACAAATCTCTTAAGAAACAACTACACACGGGGGGGGGGGGTCCCTGTGTCATAGTTGCTAACATGCTAGTCTGGACATTGTAGTAAGCAAGTTTGAAGTACAGTTGTACTTTTATGTTCTCTTTCGGACTAATACCATTGGGATAGGTATGAAACCTCATCCCCCAGCTATGGTTTAAATAGTACCACTACTGGTCTATTACAAGGAGGGATTTGGTATTAAATAACCCATGAAAGTTTATATACATTAAAAAAAGAAACTGAAACACAAAAATGTAAATATGAATGTACAATGAATGCAATTATCTAACCTCTATGTATAAAATAACCCTAGACTGGTTGACATGCCATTAAAACCAACCAATTACTTGTCTGGTGGCTGAGCAGTCCATGACATGCAACACTCTACTTTGACCCTTACTTAGGCTAGACAGGTGGTCGAAGATGCCTCACCTATATGATTGTCCCAACCCTATTGCTCTTATGGCAAGCCCCAACCCTTTTTATCATATATGTGTGAGAAGGTGGTGGCTGAAGATCTTGGTGTCCTGGGTATGACGTTAAACAGCATCGAATGGTGAACTTACAATTCTGGAACTCTGGGGAATGTGGAGTTCCACTTCATCACCATTACTCCCAGGTCCACTCTGACCTGGAATGATATTACATGTTAGGGTCCTATCTATGGGTTAAATACGAAAAAATGAGTTTTAAAAAACTGTTTAAAAAATTAAGTACTCATCAAGAATGTATTAAACAAAAACGTCTTCGGCATAAAATGACCCAATAAGGTTTGACATGCCTTAAAACTTAACCAACCAACCAACATTACTTGTCTTCATAACAGCAACAATTGGCTGCTGTACTGATTGTCAGTTATGACAAATTAATTTTTAAAAAAAGATGCACAGAGTTAAGAATGTCTTTGTTACAATGAAGTCTTCTTTTTTCTTCCTCTTCTTCCTTATCCTCCTTCCTCTTCTTCTTCTTTCTTCTTCTTTCTTCTTTCTTTTTCTTTTTCTTTCTTTCTTTCTTTTCTTTCTTTCTTTCTTTCTTTTCTTTCTTTTCTTCTTTCTTTCTTTTTCTTTCTTCTTCTTTCTTTCTTTTTCTTTTCTTTTCTTCTTTTCTTTTCTTCTTCTTTCTTTTTTTTCTTTTCTTCTTTTTCTTTTTCTTTTTCTTCTTTTCTTTTTCTTCTTTCTTCTTCTTTTTCTCTTTCTTTCTTTTCTTCCTCTTCTTTCTTCTTCTTCCTCTTCTTTCTTTTTTTTTTTTTTTTTTTATAAAATAGATACGTAATTTTACTTTTAGTTATTCACAGCTCTGCACTGATAAAGTCAGCCATTTTTTTTTTTTTTTTTTTTTTGTGGAGTGGGGACAAAAAAAGACGTCAGCTTGCAAGTTTTATCGTAACGAAAAAAAAAAGTTTATTTTTTTTTATTTTTCATTGTTGCTATTTTCATATCTCCCCCCTTACGCATCCTCTCTCTCCTCCCCTTATTTATTTATTTTTTCTTATTCCCCATATATACTCGCTGACATAGTTTTAAACATGACAATGCGTGGAAAAATTTCTTTTCCTTGAATTACTTGTGAATACAGTTTTATTTATAGAATCTGCCCTCTCTTAAACAAACTGTGAACTCAGTTATCTCTCTCTCTCTCTCTCTCGTTAAGACTTAAATAAATTCTTTTCCTTACTTTTACTGATAGCGGTACTAGATTAACGATGAATAACTCCCAATTAAGCATCATCCTTTCTCTTCTTGATCGTCTTGTTAAAAAAAAAAAAATAATAAAAGAGAGAGAGAGAGAGAGAGAGAGAGAGAAATAAGGCAAAGCAGTAATTGTACTTTAAGTACCACCAATTTTCCCTGTGAAATTTACCCCCCCCTATATTTAACACAATGAAAATTGCATAAAGGTTAATATTTTCTTTAAAATTTTTGATCCATTCGAAAGAAGAAGCATTAAAAAAATCCTGATGGTTTAAAAAAATTTTCAGCTTAGGGAAATAATGAAGATTATAAACGAAAAACAATGTTTAAATTTTTGCACCGTTAAATCAATTGAAATTTAACGTAGCCAAAAACAAGTTATGACTAGAGACTTTAAAAAACACTATGAAAAATCAATTAATGGTCTGATTTTCATGAAAATTTCCATAATTCCTTACCTTTTGATGAAAATATGTCAGAAATAGATTTTTTTCCTAAAATATATTAGGGGAAATATTTTTTATGAGGTCTACCACTCCCTTGTTTTATTTTATGAAATATGAAAAAATGAACTGACAAAAAACGATATTTACTTTTTTTTCTATAAAGGTAAGAGTCTGAATAATTATATCAGAAGATTTTTATAAGTTTCAATGCCAGAGTTTGTTTTTTTTAAGTAAAAGAACTATGAATACAGAATTCAGCTAAAAAAAAATATAAATAAATAAACTGATCGTGTCGTTAAAAAAAAAGGGACTGTTTTACTTATTTTTCAAGATAACGGAGAGTAATTTTTCTCCAATCGGATAATTTGATCTTTGAATTAACTGTTTTTCTTTGTAACAACTCTTTATGTTGGTTATTTCTTTTTTGCGGGAATAAAAAAAAGGTTAAAAAAAATTTACGTTTCTTCCTTCAACTGATCACATGACCTATTTTAGTGGTACTTATTTTACTTATATGGTCGGTAGACTGAATTCAGGGGCGTAAATATTTACTATAGTCTACTGGACAGATGTTAGCGGAATATGAAATGAAGTCCAATTTTTAATTTCTCAACTTTTAATAACAAAATAAAAACTCTAAGGAAAAAATAATTTAATACGTTAATTCATTTATAAGTTTTTTTTTTTTTTTTTTTTTAATTAAAGGACAGAATTAATTGATGTTGTATAGATTTAAAGTTTTTGCATAGTGATTCAGTTATACACTTCTTTAACATCAGCGTTGTTATTTTAAGAGAATTGAGATAATAAACTTATCAAGTCCTATATTGAGATAAACTGAAAAGTCACTATTTCAAGTTTGAAAAATCGTATGGGCGAGAAACTATCAGTAACCAAGCGCCGTTGGCTTCATGTCCATGCTATCTTAACTTAAATATACGTTCTATCAATTAGTACTATTCAATCATAAATCTCTCCCCCCTCTCTTATATATATATATATATATATATATATATATATATATATAAATAAAGGGATACCCAAAATGAGACTAAATTGCATTTTTGACAAAATGACTTTATTCCCCACCCCCTCTAGAGAAAATAATTTACCAAAAATCAGGGAATTGTCGGATTTTAATTAAATTTTCAGTGTTTATGTATCAATGAATGATCTCTATAATGCATTACTTATTTTATTTCAAAACTTTCTCATTTTTTTTCAGGTCACTTAATTTTGCCCCCCCCCCTTATGTTGGGGGCGTTACATTTTAGCGAGTTGGTCATTTGCGATACTAATTACAGTATAAATAATGAGATAAAAGACCGAAGTTATGAATAGAAACAAAAAAAAATTACGGTTGCTGTTTTATGAGAAAATAAGTACCCAAAATCGAAAAATAAAATTTAAAAAAAAAAACAATAAATAATTAATTTTTTGGAGATTTCTTTTTTACTCATTTCGATAATTATTTAATTGGCTATTATCTTATAAAAGAAAAAATTATACATCGATATTTTCTCTGCTTAAAAAGGGGAGGGGGTCCATTTTCAATCGAGCTTTTTTTTCAAAAAATAGACTTTTTGTGGAAAAAATATGGTTTGCATTAAACAGATATTTATTTCTAGATTCTAAAAATGTAACATTTTAAACTTAAAATAAGGCTTATCATATTTTAAAACAATTAAATTTATTTTCAATATAATGCACATAATGTTCGAAAATGTATTTAATGGAAGCCACCAAGAATAAAAATATGAATTACCTCACTTAGTATAAATTGAAGAGTTAAATTATTTTCTTATAGGATATTCCCCTTGAAAATTTTTTTTCTATTCACAACTTCGGTCTTTTATCTATATATAAATAAAAAGTTTTTATTTATACTGTAATTAAAACGAGTGAGTAAAATTTCAGTAATATTTAATAAATATGTATTTAAAGTAACACCTTACTTGTTACTACAAAGAAATGTTTATAAGTATTTTAAAACTATTTTTAAACCATTATTGAACAGGATAAATCAAAATAAATTCGAGTTTCCTAGAAATTTGGACGATTTTTAATGTATAAATTGTATTAAAAATAAATAGCATATGTAATGATATTTTTCTCTTTTTAATGATGGTCAGTATTTTACTACTTAGCGATTTAGACAAAGTTTGACCTTAAATAATAGATTTAATTATGTTTAATTCGTTTTTAAAACTCTTAGCAGACGACAAAAAAGGGTAACCCTAATATATATATGTATATGTATTTATGTATGTATGTATGTGTGTGTGTATATATATATATATATATATATATATAGCAAATTATCACTGGCTCTAAAACAGGGCGATCATAGGAAATTCTTCTAAAAATCATATAAAATAAACTATCCGATTTTAATAAAACTTTCTGTATATGAAGTAATAAAAGACGAACTTTTATTGTAAATAAATGCTTACTAAATTGAAAAGGCTAATAATTTTTTTCGTTAGTTTTTGTTTCGCGCATTGATCCCCCGTACACAATTTTTTAATTTTGTAATTTTTGATATAAATGATTTTTACATTTTTGGAAAGATAATTTAATGACGGAACATATGTATACAAAAAAACTAAATCGCTACTAATTCGGTTTTGGTAATAGGGCATCTTTAACATTGAAACTTAAATCTCGTAAATAAGAAAAAATATGTATCTTTTTTTTTCTAAATTGTTAGGTTATTTTCTAAAGAATTTTATATTAAAAATTCCTATTGTCTACTTTTCTTTTTTTTTTCTTTTTTTTTCTTTTTTTTTTTCTTTTTTTTTTTTTTTCAGGGATTTTTTAAAATTTATAAAATGTAAGATAAATACTTTTTTTTAGCGGATATCAAAATCGTATTTATTGATCAAAGAAAATATTGTATAAAAAATATCTAGCTAAAAATAATGACATAACATATTTCGGTTTTTATTTAAAAAAATTGAAAATAATGTTTGAATTACAAATTGTCGTCATTTTTATTAATGGGGGGCGCTAAGGGATATAAAAAAAATCTGTTTTTTTGGGTATTGTTGTTATTTTTTGCTTCAGCGATAATAGGTTAAAATCCGTGACGCTAGTATAATTATACTTTGTAGAACTCAAACAAACAGTGTTTGAAGAAATTTATTATTGTTTTGTTTTAAAACATATACGTATAATCCTCCATACAACGAAATAGTGCACACGTCAAGATGCGATAATTTTGTCAACAAAGATTAAGAAATGGCGAGATTTTACGGGAATTTACTTTTAAATGCAAAAATTTAGGTTTTATGTAAGAGAAATTTGTTTTTTCTTTTTTTATAACACATAAACTTGGAATTGTTCTTTATATTAAACGTAAAATAAAACATAAAAAGTTAATTTTCCATTTTTTATTGACGTTTTAAAATATTTTTTAACAATACTAGTGCGTATTAAAAGAGCGTGTTTTGCACATAGCTATATGTCTCTCTCTCTCTCTCTCTCTCTCTCTCTCTCTCTATATATATATATATATATATATATATATATATATATATATATATATATATATATATATATATATATCTTTTTAGACAGGTTTCATTGAATCTGACAGACTAGGACTATTTATTCAGTTTCTTATTGTTTCTTGCTGGCAATGCCGTAAATGTGGTTTACGGCCGTATAAAAACGACCCATAGTTTATCTTATTTAAATAGAATAAATAAACAAACAAAAAAACAACTCTTGACAGTTTTTACAGCCATGATCCACATTCGCGACATCACCAGCAATAAATAAACAAAAAACAAAATAGAATTAAAAAAAAAAAAACTCAATAAAACACCCCAAAAAACAAACTTGAATCAACAATCTTTATCTCAATGTGTATATTTACCCAACCGCTCCGCCACGATGTGACACAAGGTCAATTTTTAAGCGGAGTATAAAAGCATTAGCAAAATCAGTGAAACTGATTGCGTTTCCTGTGACAATAACCGTTACGCCAACAAGATATTGTGAGGATATTGTTTCATCGGTAAAAAAGGACTATTTGCTCGTAAATTCCTACCATAAAATAAACTGAACCCTCATTTTATGTCCGTGTTTTTGCAATAAATGTTTTATTTTTCTTGCACCTGTTATTTTACAATATTAAATATGTTCTTTATTTATTTTAAAATTCACTTCAATGTGTATATTCTAAAAGTTTTTATTTTATGAGAATGGTTAGTTTTAAAGTGGGGGTTCGTTTTTTACACTTCAACTTTTTACTCGTAAATTCCTACCATAAAATGCCTAAGCCTAATTTTATGGTAAGAATTTACGAGTAAAACGTTGAATATTACATTTTGTTGTTGTAATATCTTTTGTTGTTATATCCAATTTATGCCTAAATTGTAAAACGAGCCCCCACTTTAAAACTAAACATTCTCACAAAATAAATACTTTTAGAATATAAATATTGAAGTGAATATGGAAGTAGGAATTTACGAGCAAATAGTCCTTTTTTACCGTTTCATCTATATAGCATTTCATCATTATCTCTCAAATTGAGAATTTGAATGAATAAAAAGAAAAAGGACGTTCAGTGCTGCCGGTAACAATTTTTAAGCGGAATGTAACAGGTTTGAATTCAGACTTTTTCTTCTCTAAGACTTAGAAGCCAAGGTTAAAGATCCCAGTCTGACCTACTATTTATTCATAGCTAGAGGGAGACTATTTGGATGAATGAATACCTTTCCCAAGGGTATTAGCGCTACGTTAAATACAGTCTCATCCAGGATTTGAACTCGCTGTGTCTATTTTTTAAGCAAAATTCTCGCTACCTTTGTTTTGTTTTTAATCTCCACTGTTTAACTAATTTCCAACAACCCCACCCCCACCACTCCAAAAGATATTTCCGGAAAAAAACACTTTTTTGATAACAGAAGAATAATTCAACTTTTACCTAAATGCAATTTTGGTAACAAACGACTTGGCAAAATTTGTAGACAAAGAACAAAGAACCCTTTTCAACAACTTAGAATATATTTCTGGTAGACTCCTAAGATAGAAAATCTTCAGCAAATAGTTGAGAATACGTGATCATATCCCCTCAAAATGGGGGGGGGGGTGTTCTGGGTATGACACTAAACTGCATCTGATAGCGAGGCTATTTGAATAGAATGAGTTCTGAGGTGAATATATAGTGAACTTAGAAAAATCCCATTATGCAGGTAAAAAATACCCAAAAAATTCGGTACAGCTGTGGGAGAAATTTGCTAGGCAAAGATTTGTTTTTTGTTTTGTTTTTTTTTTTGGTAGGCAAAGAGTTTTTTTTTTTTTTTTTTTTTGGTAGGCAAAGAGTTTTGTTTATTAGTAAACACATACCTCTGTAAAATATTACTATCGGGGAGGGAATTGAGAGATTATTCGTTTTATGAAGAAAGGGTATTCTCCGAGAGGACCCGTTCGCGAGGGTCCCTAGCATTAATCTTGACTTTGTGTCACATTTCACCGTCGCGTTATGGGAGTGGATAAACTGCGTGGTATATAGATGAGCTCGCATCTCTTCTTATAATGGAGATTATGTAACTGTCTGTAACCGAAACTACGTCACCATTTCATTATTTAAGTTATATTCTCAACAATTATGAAATAGTCATTATTTAATCTTAATTAACATCTTATTTATTAATGATGTCTCTATTAAAGTCTAGCTGGGTTAGATTTGCCGCAAAACTGACCATATTATTAATGCATTTAAAATCCTGAAATATGTGTTATCTCTAAGAAATAAAGATTTATCTCATATATGATGGGATAATTTGCATAATGATTTTAACAAAACTGGGTTTGATAAATAATTATTTGCTGTTATTGATTTCTAATACTAAAATGTTATTCTCAAACGCATTAAAAGCAATCCTATATATCATTTTATTTTTGGAAGAATATGTGCTTAATTGAAGTCATACCTAATTTGAAACTTAATTAGTTGATAATTAATGAATTAGGCGAATATATGTTCAAATGTAAGGCGTAAACAAATCGAGAAAAAGTCAATCTCTGAATGTACATTTCGGCATATTATGCAGAGTTATAGACAGGAAATTGCTTTGTGCATGATTCGAACGCTAACTGCCAGGCTGACAGGCGGGGATTCTAACCATTACACTAGCTGTTTTACCGGATTTCTTGTTTGTTTTTAAACTGATATATACTACATTTTTGGGAGACTTACTGCACGACAGTATGAGAGTAAACAAATAGTCTGTTTGAGATGGCGATAGCCGACAATTTTGGGGAGAATATGTGCTTAATTGAAGTCATACCTAATTTGAAACTTAATTAGTTGATAGTTAATGAATTAGGTGAATATATCTGTTCAAATGTTCATATAATTTTATATAGAAATTAATTAAAATGAGTGTAATATTTTTATTTTCGTTCTTATTTAGTTTCGTTAGTCTTTCTAATTTAATATTTTATTACATTAAATCTTAAATACTTGCGCCCAGAGTGCGCATACTTTTGCTAGTCTTTTAAAAGTGTGTATGTGTGTAAAAACACAGCTCGCGTTCAGTGCGTGGGAGAGACGAGTTTTACGACCAAGGCTATCCGTAAGAAACCTGCTTCTAGGTTTGTCAGGTGGATATGGAAAAACAGACTGGGTGAGTGGGTGTGGAGGGGGTCTTGGGGGTTGCTGGAAAAGGGGAGCTGAAAGAGCATGCTTACATCACTTCCCGACCCTCAACCCTTATCTAGTCAAGCTTCGCCTAAAATGTCCCAGTCAACTCGCCTACTTCTCTATTTTTTTTTATTTTTATACCTTCCGTGTTAGTCAGAATAGTTGAGAGGAAAGAAAGCAAAGTTGCGAAATAGTGTTGGATGGGTGGTAAGGTAGGTAAGAAATGACCTATCCCAAGAACTTAGAGTAGGTTTTATGCATTGTGGGTTGGACGATGTCATTAACATGCCCTTCTGCGTTATTTATTTCTTTATTAATTCGTTTTGTGTGTATTGTTGAGATTCCGATGAGGAACGTAACTTATGTCACATTTTACGTTGAACTTTGTCGACTGGTTTTGTTGGCGCATCAACCTTTGTGGTTTAAAGTAATTAAATTATGATTTTGTGATGATCTTGGTTTGTCATTTTCTAATCGTCCAAAATCTTAATATAATGGAGATGAGTGATGTCCAGTCTGCCGTGTCAAATTTACTCCATCCTCTATATTCAAAACTGAAATTTAACGTAGCCAAAAACAAGTTACAACTACCGTTTTTTTTTTTGTTTTTTTTTAATTCTATGAAAAATCAATTAAGAGTCAAATTTTCAAAAAAATTTCGGTAACCTGTTGATGAAATTATGTTTATAATGGGTTTTTCCTAACATGTATTAGAGGAAATGTTTTTTTTACGACACGGCAGATTAGGCATCCCTAATGGAGATAAATTTGAAATGCTACTTAGAATCCTTCACTTTTGTTGCGTGTAAATCTCCGTTGTGTAGTGGATAATGTGCGTGACTGCAACATCGTAGTGAGTGAGTTCAAACTCTAGTCAAGCTAGTAAGTTCACTTTCAGACTAATACCACTGAGAAAGGTATGGACCTCCTCAACCCCTTCAGTTATGGGTTAAATAGTATCACTACTGTTCTTCTACAAGGATCGCTTTAGCATTAAATAACCCATGAAGGTTGATATGCCATTAAACAAAGAAACCAAACCGTCACTCTTTCCTAAATAGAAACATCAATATCATAATGGACAGCTATTAACTACAAAATACTTATCAGAAACATTCACCCCTTTATGAATAGAAGCATCATATCATCATGGACCACTGTTAACTATGAAATGCTAATTAGAACCTTTAACGTCTTCCTAAATAGAAGCATCATATCATCATGGACCACCACTCAGTGAAATGCTAATTAGAACCTTTAACGTCTTCCTAAATAGAAGCATCATATCATCATGGACCACTGTTAACTATGAAATGCTAATTAGAACCTTTAACGTCTTCCTAAATAGAAGCATCAGTATCATCATGGACCACTGTTAACTATGAAATGCTAATTAGAACTTTAACGTCTTCCTAAATAGAAGCATCAGTATCATCATGGACCACTGTTAACTATGAAATGCTAATTAGAACCTTTAACGTCTTCCTAAATAGAAGCATCAGTATCATCATGGACCACTGTTAACTATGAAATGCTAATTAGAACCTTTAACGTCTTCCTAAATAGAAGCATCAGTATCATCATGGACCACTGTTAACTATGAAATGCTAATTAGAACCTTTAACGTCTTCCTAAATAGAAGCATCAGTATCATCATGGACCACTGTTAACTATGAAATGCTAATTAGAACCTTTAACGTCTTCCTAAATAGAAGCATCAGTATCATCATGGACCACTGTTAACTATGAAATGCTAATTAGAACCTTTAACGTCTTCCTAAATAGAAGCATCAGTATCATCATGGACCACTGTTAACTATGAAATGCTAATTAGAACCTTTAACGTCTTCCTAAATAGAAGCATCAGTATCATCATGGACCACTGTTAACTATGAAATGCTAATTAGAACCTTTAACGTCTTCCTAAATAGAAGCATCAGTATCATCATGGACCACTGTTAACTATGAAATGCTAATTAGAACCTTTAACGTCTTCCTAAATAGAAGCATCAGTATCATCATGGACCACTGTTAACTATGAAATGCTAATTAGAACCTTTAACGTCTTCCTAAATAGAAGCATCAGTATCATCATGGACCACTGTTAACTATGAAATGCTAATTAGAACCTTTAACGTCTTCCTAAATAGAAGCATCAGTATCATCATGGACCACTGTTAACTATGAAATGCTAATTAGAACCTTTAACGTCTTCCTAAATAGAAGCATCATATCATCATGGACCACTGTTAACTATGAAATGCTAATTAGAACCTTTAACGTCTTCCTAAATAGAAGCATCAGTATCATCATGGACCACTGTTAACTATGAAATGCTAATTAGAACCTTTAACGTCTTCCTAAATAGAAGCATCATATCATCATGGACCACTGTTAACTATGAAATGCTAATTAGAACCTTTAACGTCTTCCTAAATAGAAGCATCAGTATCATCATGGACCACTGTTAACTATGAAATGCTAATTAGAACCTTTAACGTCTTCCTAAATAGAAGCATCAGTATCATCATGGACCACTGTTAACTATGAAATGCTAATTAGAACCTTTAACGTCTTCCTAAATAGAAGCATCACTATCATCATGGACCACTGTTAACTATGAAATGCTAATTATAAACCTTCACTCCCTTCATAAATAGAAGTATCAGCAATCATCATGAACAGTTGTTAACTATGAAATACTAAGAAATCGTCACCCCTTTATGAATAGAAGCATCAATATCATCATGGACAGCTGTTAACTATGCTAATCAAAATTCTTCACCCTTCTTAAATAGAAGTATCAATAACATCACTGACCAATAGAAACTCCATGAACATTCGTTCACAAGTAATCAGAGGCGCATAGTGTAATGGTTATCATCGTAGGAAATGGACACGGTGAACGAGTTCAAATCCAGGGTGCGGCTGTTGGCATTTCACATAGCGCTAATATCCTTGGGAAAGTTTTGAATCCAACTATTCTCCCTACAGCTATGGGTAAATAGTAGGGCAGACTGAGTTCATTAATCTTGGTATGGCAACCGGTTTCTTGTTTCGTTAGTCAAAAATAATTTGATAGCCACCCTCTCCATCTTCTAAGTGGCAGAAACTTTCAATCTTGTGTAAAACAAAAATCGCGTTACGATGTACCGTTTTTGTTTTGATAACGAACATACAGAAATTGGATCATTGCAGAGATACTGATAGGTACGCGTCCTGCGTCCCTGACGCACAAAAATCTAAAAGGACGCAGTAAAATCGTATCAATGCGTCCCAGAGTTTTTCTTTTTTCTTCGCTGAACATTTCAAGTTAACTGTAAATACATTTCAATAGTTTCTTAGAAACGAATTACACAGGATAGGTTACAAGGTAGGAGTTAGACGGCTTTAGTTGGGACCCATAAATTTTCCCGGGGACTCATTCAAAGCAAATATGTGCGTCCCAGGACACACTAAATCCAAAAGCTATCAGCATCACTGTCATTGTAATTATTTATAACTAGCAGGACCTTTGGAGATATCACATATATGATAATTTAATTATTATAACTTTTGATATGTTTAATCAAGAGCTATTGCTACTGTTCTCCTTTTTCCTTTATAATAAAAACGGAATGGTCTATTATTTAGCTGAGGTGACGACACTCATAAGAAATAAGAATTTGGCGGATAAGCAACACCAGATAATAAGGATTTACATTTTTGCATTTCATCTTAGAAAATTTGGACTGTCATTTTTAACCAGAGGGTGTTACAAGATGATAACGGTCGTACAATTAAGGAACCCCACGGCATCGATCTCTATTTGCATTCAGGTCAGAATAGAGAAATAAAACATTTACAAGTTGGACAGTCTCATTTTTAACCATAGGGTGTTGCAAGATGATAACGGTCATACAATTAAGGAACATGAGTATTAGTTTATAGATTGGTCTCTATTTGCATTGAGACCAGAATAGAGAAATAAAACAGTTACAAGTTATTTTTTTCTTTGTAAAAAGTGTGTGGGTGGGGGGGGGGTCAATATTCATGTTCTCTCTTTTGTTGTTTGTTGTCTTTTCGAGAAAATGAGACTTAAAATGGCCTCCAATTGGCAGACACTAATTGAGGCATGTAGTGAAGGACACTATCATTAATAAATGTCACTTCTAACATAACCTCTACTACTACTACTACTACTACTACTACTACTACTACAGTACTGGTTTTCTCTTTCATCTTTTCAGTTGAAATAAAAGAGATATATATTGCAAAGAGAAAAGTGTCCTACAAAGGAGGCTGAAAAAGTTAAATCTTTCTGTGTCCTCTTTTCTTTATCCATGTGTCCTCGTCTCTTTGTCCTTATGTCCTCTCTCTCTCTCTCCCCCTCTCTCTCTCTCACACACACTCTTCGTCTTTTTTCATCTCTTTCCAGTCCCTTTTGTTTCTTTCTCTCTCTCAGTCATTGTCTATCTCTCTTTTTTTCTGTTCTATCTTCTCTCTCTGTCTCTCTCTGTCTCTCTCTGACTCTGTCTCTCTCTGTCTACTCTCTCTCTCTCTCTCTCTCTCTCTCTCTCTCTCTGACTCTCTCGGTGCTAGTCTCTCCCTTTCTCTCTGTCTCTGTCTCTCTGTCCGCGTTTCTCTCTCCTTGTCCCTCTCCTCGTTTCTCTCTCTCTCTGTTCTATTTCATTAATAATTTTTCTTATTTTGCAATATACAAATAATATATCACAAAATTTAATTTCTAAGCCCTCCTCCCACTTCTCCTTTTATCATTATAAGTGACCTTTCTTTTTCATTCATTTAAAATGACCCTCATAGTTTGTTTTTGATTGGATAATGTAATTATATGATAATGATAGCATTTTTTAAATTCTTAACGGCTATTATAAAATCTTTTGTGATAGGAGACAAATATTGTTTGCATCTTAGGAAGTTTCTGGAATTTTCAAGTAAAATTTGAATAAAATGTAATTGTAAATACATTTCAATAGTTTCTTAGAAACGAATTACACAGGATAGGTTACAAGGTAGGAGTTAGACGGCTTTAGTTGGGACCCGTAAATTTTCCCGTAAATTCAAAGCAAATATGTGCGTCCCAGGACGCACTAAATCAAAAAGCTATCAGCATCACTGATATCTGTTCACACTCTCTGCTGTGAAAATTTTGACAGCTTACGTGTACTCCTAGTATTTACAGTTTGACTAAATCCTTCTTATAATTTTAATTTTCATATTTATTGTGCTATGTATGAACACAACGTTTTTCAGCCCTGTGGATCTGAACATAGCTATGACCCAACCCTGGGAACTCATTTTGAATAGTTTGACTGTTGATTAAACAAAGCTTCGAAGAACTTTTGAAGATCTCATTCAAATAATGACGTCATTGTTTTTTGCACGCCTGTCATTCTGACATGCGTCACGAGAATTTAAGAAATGTTTATTGACGTTCCTGTATAACTCGAGGCTTAAAATTCAATGACGCCAGTTATTTTCGATATTTATGTGTGGTGCTCCTTCCAGGATTTATTCAGAAAAGCTTGCAACATCCTTGTATAGTTCCCAACTAGCCTTTTTTTTCCTTTTTTTTTTTTCAATTATTTCGTTAAAATCAAAGTGATGCAACCTTAGAGTAGCACTGATACGGCTATGACAATAACCATTACACGGTAATCTGAACATTAGCTACATAAATTAGAGTAACCCCCCTTGTTTATTTCACTTTGAGGAAGCCCTATGTTTTGGTCGGCCATTTTCATTTCACCGTAATCAATACAACTGCATGTTTTAACACGATAATATCATAAAATGTGTTCTTAATAACAATTAAGTTAATTTCAAATAATGCGCAAGTAACAATGAAGAACACATTTTATGATATTTTCGTGTTAAAACATGCAGTTGTATTGATTCGAACAAATTCGTATTTTCAGTGTAGATTTACAGTGAAATGAAAATGGCCGACCAAAACATATGGCTTCCTCAAAGTGAAATAAACAAGGGGAGGTTACTCTAATTTATGTAGCTAATGTTCGGTTTACCCCATTACACCACTACATTACCTATGAGTAATGGCTGAAAAAGGGTGATACCACACAACCCTAGAGCTCTAGAACTGGAAACTCACCATCGAATGCTGTTGAGCTTCATACTCAAGACATAAGTAATAATATGCTTGCCTAGCTCCTTAACCACTACACCATTGGGGGTGTTCTGGGAATTGATAGGTATTATACAAAGCGTCAGTTTCCAATTGGGATTTTCTCACCTGTCAGATCTTAAAGGGAATTTGTCGGTAAAAGTTGAACTAAAACTGTGTGGGGGTGGGGTGGAGTCTTTCTGTTTTTGTTGACAACCCACAAATTGAGGTCACATAAAAGCCGACCTGTGTATATTTAGAATAAATCTATAAATGATATTAATAAAAATAAGACTTGAATGAATGGGTTCAAATTTTACACTTAGTCATCAGCTCTGGTAAATGACGGACTATTTTGTTCTTTAAGGGAAAAAACACCGTTCACATCAGACAAAAAAGAAAGGAAGAAAGATGTTAGATATTTGTGTGGGGCCTCATACAAGCTATACAAAGGGAGTATGTATATATATATATATATATTTGAAAGGAAGGAAAAACCCAACACCGTTATTCCATAATAAATTTATTTCGACCAAAATTGGGGCCTTTATAAATCTAAGTTGATTTAATAAAGCTCTGCTATTAACCAAATAAACAAAGTAAAACCTTAAAATATAATAGATATATAATGTTGTATAAATATGATATTAATAAAAAAAAAAAATTAAAAAATATACACAAATATATACATATATAGACACACATATATGTGTGTACATACATAAATATATATATACATATATATATATATATATATATATACATATAGATATATACACTAAAAACAATAATAATACAGTGTCTTTGAAATCACATATAGAATCATCCCATACTACCAAGTTTTGGATACCTCTCATCTCTCTCTCTCTATCTATCTATCTATCTATCTATATATATATCTATATATATATATATAAATGGTTAATTCCTCTTTTGATTAGGTTGTTTACAAAAAAAAAGTGTTCTGTCGGGTGGGACTTTAGAATACACCAACTGCACCTTTACAGAGTGGTAAGCCCCCCCCCCACACACACAATGAGGCCACTTGCGATGCTTAAGGCGGAATACTGGTGGCTGAGCATCTATATCTATCGGTCAGAGAGACCCCCTCCAATCAATCGGCTAGTCACGTCAAGCCCTAGCTTGATTGTCTCAACCCTATTGCCCTTAAGGCAAAACCCAATTAAAAAAAAAAAAACTCGTATGTGCTAGAAGGCGGTAACTAAGGGTCTTTGTGTCCTGAGTATGACGTTACTCTATTTGATGGTGAAATTCCAATTCTGGAGCTCTAGGGAGTGTCAAGTACCCCTTCATCACTTTTACTCCCAGGTCCACACTGACCTGGAGTGTTAGTACCTGTTAGGGCCTCATTTTTTAAATTAGAAAGACTAACGAAATTAAATAAGACCGCATATAAAAATATTACTCTTATTTTAATTAGATTTTAATTGGTTTCTTGATAAAATCATTCATAGGATGGATTTTAATACGTGGGAGAAAAATATTAGAGATCAATATCACCGAGTAATTATTTATCAAACGCGGATTTGTTAAAACCAGTATGCTAATTAATCAATCCATATATTATGTAAACCTTTCTTAGTGATATATAAGACACATTGCAGGATTTTAAACTTCCTAATAACACGGGCTGTTTTGAGACAAATCTCAGATTTTCATTGAGACATCGTTGATAAATAAGATTTATTCTATGTATTTATGATTTTGACTATAAATTGAACACTCATTGATAAACGTACGTAATTCCTGAGGGTATTGTGACATAAACAGTGACGTAATTTCGTTTAGAGACAGACACCGAATCTCCATTATAATAAGATTTTAAAAGAGTAATGTTGATAATAGAAGGGATTATTTAATGTTGTAATTAACTTGAAAAAATATGTCAAATGTTTTCTTGTCTCAATCATTTTTGTTTATAAACGGTTTTGTATGTAAATAAAAACTCACAGTAAATCACGTTTTATCATAAGTTAAAAAAAAATCTCATGTCAATTTTTTCTTTTTTTTTTTTCTGGGAAAACTAAGTTTCATTTAAATAATCCCAGCTGAAATATTTCAGATTTTGAAAAGATTTCTTTATAAAATCTCTAAAGAGATTACGGCTTTTAACTTTTCTCTTATTCTCTTTTTGATTGTAAAGTCTTCATTCATTTCTCTTTCTCTTTTGAACTTTTTCAGGAAAATGGACACGAATGAATTAATATTAAACAGAGCATTAATAAGTCAATTTTCAAAATGTAAGACGATTATTCAATAAATATGCTGAATTTTGCCTAAAGTATTGACAATAGAAGGAACTGTTTACAGTTGCAACTTTTTCAAAGAAACCAATAGTTAGGATGTGCAAAATACGGACTTTGGAAATGTGCGCGTAATTGTTAAAAATATTTTAAAACGTCAATTATGGAAAAATGGAAAATTAACTTTTTAATGTTTTATTTTACGTTTAATATAAAGAACAATTTCAAGTTTATGTGTTATAAAAAAAGAAAAAACAAATTTCTCTTACATAAAACCTAAATTTTTGCATTTAAAAGTAAAATCCCACCATTTCTTAATCTTTGTTGACAAAATTATCGCATCTTGACGTATGCACTATTTCATTGTATGGAGGATTATATGTATATGTTTTCAAACATTAAAATAATAAATTTCTTCAAACACTGTTTGGGTTCTACAAAGTATAATTATACTAGTGTCACGGATTTTAACCTATTATCGCTGAAGCAAAAAATAACAACAACCCAAAACCAGATTTTTTATATCCCTTGCGCCCCCATTAATAAAAATGACGACAATTTGTAATTCAAACATTATTTTTAATTTCTTTTTAAATAAAAACCGAAATATGTTATGTCATTATTTTTAGCTAGATATTTTTATACAATATTTTCTTTGATCAATAAATACGATTTTGATATCCGCTAAAGAAAAGTATTTATTTTACATTTTATAAATTTAAAAAAATCCCTAAAAAATAAATAAATAAACAAGTAGACAATAGGAACTTTTAATATAAAATTCTTTAGAAAATAACCTAACAATTTAGAAAAAAAAAGAAGAAAAAAAGATACATATTTTTATTTATTTACGAGATTTATGTTTCAATGTTAAAGATGCCCTATTACCAAAACCGAATGAGTAGCGATTTTTTTTTTAGTGCGACTAACAAGGAAGAAAAAATTGCATAGCTGGTTTTACGGAATGTTCAACATTCGTTGGGTTATTTACGGCTCAAGACAAGTCTCTCTTTATAAGAAATTATAAAGTTTCAGGTATCTATTTACCCCACCCCTGAAAAAATATAAAAGTAGACAACAGGAACTTTTAATATAAAATTCTTTAGAAAATAACCTAACAATTTAGAAAAAAAAAAGATACATATTTTTTTCTTATTTACGAGATTTAAGTTTCAATGTTAAAGATGCCCTATTACCAAAACCGAATTAGTAACGATTTCGTTTTTTTTACATATGTTCTGTCATTAAATTATCTTTCCAAAAATGTAAAAATCATTTATATTCCCCCCCCCCCCAAAAAAAAAAAAAAATCTTTGTACGGGGGATCAATGCGCGAAACAAAAACTAACGAAAAAATTTATTAGTCTTTTCAATTTAGTAAGCATTTATTTACAATAGAAGTTCGTCTTTTATTACTTCATATACAGAAAGTTTTATTAAAATCCGATAGTTTATTTTATATGAATTTTAGAAGAATTTCCTGTGATCACCCTTTTTTAGAGCCAGGGATAATTTGCACATCCCTACCAATAGTGATAGGTTCTTTAATGTCTCAGAACACAGCATGACCTTCTTTACAGACAAGTCTGATAAAAATTCCCTGATGTGCCCAGAGGATTTTTTTTTAGCAGTAGCAGCATTATCACCATTATTCCCAAGTTCACTCTGACCCGCAGTGGTAGTACCTGTTAGGGTTCCGTCTATGGATTAAGTGGATAAAAAATTAGGTTAAAAAAGGGTTTAAAAATTGAGTATCCATAAAGAATGAATAAAACAAAAACATCGTCGGCATAAAATAACCCAACAAGGATTGACATGCCGTAAAATCCAACCAACTAACTAAACACTGGTGCAAGTGACAGATACTCAACTCTTTCATCTACAAAGCTGACAGATTGCTTTTTAAAAATAAAAATAAAAATCACTTAATAATTGCTAAGGTAAAGTGTCTATTTAGAATAATTTATTTCTCCCTTTTCCTGGGTTACATGGTAACGAGCTTAATTCATTCACTTGGTTATTGAGACATTAAAATTCAAGTCCATTCATTGGTTCTCATCAATGTTCCTTGAAACATGAGTTGTACTTGGATCTAAGCCTTTTGTTGTCGTTGCTGTATCCTTTGACAAATGCATTAGATAAAAACGTATCTGATTTTTATGGTGGACGGATTAATATATAATCCAAGTGTTGTATATTCATTCTTAGTCCATACTTTCTGAGTTCAAGGTTGAACCAGTGTTAGTGAGTGTAGAAACAATTTACAAACTCACTGACAATGTTCAGCTACCATAGTTTGTTATATATAACTGGTTCAAGTATGGACTAAGAATGAATATTTTTGATTAAATGCGTCCTGGGACGCACATATTTGCTTTGAATGAGTCCCGGCGAAATTTTTGGGTCCCAACTAAAGCCGGCTAACTCCTACCTTGTAACCTATTCTGTGTAATTCGTTTCTAAGAAACTATTGTATTGATCCAACTACTCTGAAAAGAAATGTTAATGTCTACTATCTAAAATATTAAATGATACAAAAAATCCATGCTGTTATCATTTACATTTTATTTTTTACTTATCTTCACAGATATAAATCAAATCTCTATTATTTTTGCTCAAAAACCAAGCCCTGATTATATTTAATGTGTATATATATTTACTTTGTCATTAATTGTTTTATTATTCGAAGTTTCCTCTGGACATACATACACACACAACTGTCCTTTATATATGTATAGAAGATGAACGTTTCATATATAAAACAAATTAATGGTTTACTTATTTCGAGGTAATACTGTAATCTAGCTTAGTTTCATTTAGTAGATGGGCCATAAATATGGGGTCAGTTTACTGGCATATCAACATCGTTGGGTTATTTTATGCCAAAATCAGTTTGGGGAGGCAATTCTGTTTTGGGTCCCCGGAAGTGCGGGTTTCATATATTTTCTATGAATACTACTTTATAAAAATTGGCATCTAATATAGACCCCCCCCCCGTATCATAGATTCTGGGTGGAGGTGGGAGTCATGTGAGACCCTAGCAGGTAAACATTGCGTAATATCAAACATTTATTTGACCCATAGATGGGACTCTAACAGAGTGGACCTGGGAGTAATAGCAAAAGAAGGGTGACACCAGAACTGAAGCCTCACCACCGGATGTGTCATACTCAGGATGCTCTTTTAGGGTGGGTGAGTGGGTGTCTTATGCCCCCATCACCACTGTAGACCATTCAGTCAGTATATTCTATGCCACACTAACAGGGTATTTATATAACCTCTAATCCAGAATGTTTCTGAAGTGGCTCTGGTTCTGAGTAAGGAAATAACATATTTTCTTTTCTTTTTTAAACACGGGATGTTTATTTCATTTCTATATTTTGTACCCCCACCGCATCCACCCATCGAGAGATACAGTTACCTTCAAGTTTAATTTTTTGTAAACCAAGCTCGCTTATATGCCTCTAAGCAACAAATGAGATGTTGACTATGGGTGATGATTCATTGGAAATAAACTTAATAAGTTAGCCTTATATATATATATATATATATATATAATTCTTGTCGTGATGAGCTACTAAGCGAAACTATTAGTAGATATATCTGACTCATTAGGTTTAACTTTATTATTTGCTCTACTTAGGTATTGAGCACTTCTTACATTTTAGCTTTAGATAATCCGAGCGGTATATATATTTATATATAATTTCATTTGGCCAAGTGTTTTTCGATTGGTACGACCCTCTTGGTCTTTTTTTCCTCAGGTGAAGTTTGGTAGTATATTTTTACTATCAAACTATTTGTTGTTTTTTTTTTCTTACCGCAAGGGTTTACCAATAAGTTTTGTATATTCTATATATATATATATATATATATATATATATATATATACTTTCAATAAAAGAAAGAAAAACTTAAGAAACCATCATTTGGCTATTATAAATTTATTTTGACCGGTAACTCAATTTATGTAATGGCTGCCTGGCGAAACTGGGCTCATTTATTGAGTTACCGATCAAAATAAATTTATGATTGGCTGGAGTTGGGGTGTCCCTTTGCAATTTGGAAATTCTTGAAAAAGAGGACTTGCCACCTCGAAATATTGAAGGAAATAAAATAAAACTCAATACACAACATCTAACGGAGTTTCTCATTTATTTCTCACTTTATCCATGCTTCACACAAAATACCCAAAATACACACACAGACACACACGTGTGTATATATATATATATATATAGAGAGAGAGAGAGAGAAAGAGAGAACTATACTCACCTGATATATATTATATGCATAGAGACTCATTAGATATATATACACACATATAGACTCATCATATGTATATATATATATATATAATTATATATATATATATTATATATATATATATACATTCTTTTTTTATTGCTATGAACTCCTTCATTTCAAAGATGAGCATTGATTTGTTGATTCAACTAGATTATCAAGAGATTGAACATAAGCAAAACTGGATAGTTTTCTCTCTAATCTCTCATCTCGTATTTTGTATTTAGATTTATTATTCTCTCTGTTTAATATCTAATCTAAACTCCCAGCCAATTTGATTGAGTCCACCTGGCAAGGAAGTCAGTGCTTAAGATTAATGCTTCTCTCTCCTGGGCATCGGTAATTTAGAATTTTATACCTTTAAGTAATCAGATTGGGATATATTCATTTCGGTTCTCTAAAATTGATAGACTGGCAGACAGGTAGATTAGTCAGGCAAGCAGTCATGTTTTATGCTTTTCCTCTGTGAAGTATAAATATTTACAAGAGTTTACCAGGATCATCACTAAGTTTCAACGTAATTTGCTAATGGATTCATACCTAAGACTGCTTGTATTTCTTATTATTTAACTAAATGTAGTGATTTTTCTTACTGGTATTATAGACTAGTTATGAAGTCTAAGTGACTTTATCTTTCATATGATTTTTTTTTAGTGTTATGCCACACTGCGTTGCCCGTGTCAAAATCTTCTTTTTCTCGCTCTACTGTTGAAAACGAATATTCTGATTTAAGCATATATATATATATATATATATATATATATATATATATATATCATGTATTGACTTCACCAGTTGACTACGAAAAACTCTAATTTATGTATATGAAAGAAAATTATATATGTATATATGAAGGTATTAAATAGAATTATTACCGCCACCAACTCATTTTGTTTGTGTATGTGTTTATATATATATACACACACACACATACAAGACTAGATGAGTTGGCGGTGGGAATGATTCTATTTAAGACTTTTTTCTCCATGTGTGTGTGTGTGTGTGTGTGTAATATATATATATATATATATATATATATATATATATATATATACCTTAGTTTGATTTTAGACTTGAAGAAACGAAATAGCTGAACTAAATTTATATCTGATAAACTAAGTGGTTAAAATTGCAAATCGTCGTCAAAATTAAAACTGAAAAATTTGGCGTGGGCATAGATTTAAATGAATTTAGTCATTACTAAGGACACGATCTATATTATTTTTAACTTAAATTTTAACAGTTACTTGTGTTTAAGGGAAAAATAAATGAAATAAAACAAATGAACGATAGGACTAGTCCAAATTAATAAACATGTACAAACAAAAAACATACTTTCTTTTTCAATATTACAAGCGACGCGTACTTTTATTAAGTATGGATTACTAAAAGTGTAATAATCCGTGTTTTTATGTTTATAAATTCTCGGAAAATATCTATCTCCCTTAAAAATTAGTTCTCTTGCGGTCCTCTGTAGGAAAATAACGTCAATGAAAAACGGTTTAAAACACAACTAACGGTTAAAATTTAAGTTAAAAATAACATAAATCGTGTCCTTAGTAATGATTAAATTCGTTAAAATCTATGCCCAAGCCAAATTTTTCCGTTTTAATTTTGACGGCGATTAGCAATTTTAACCAACTAAGTTTTTTTATCTATTTATTTACTGTGTCCTGTGTCCAGTGGCTTCAGCCCTCTGGACCGGTAAGATATATACTCAGAGTTGTTGATAGGTACACGTCCTGCGTCGCTGATGCACAAAAATCTAAAAAGACGCAGTAAATTTGCATCCATGCGTCTCAGTGTTTTTCTTTTTTCTTCCCCCACCATTTCAAGATAACAGTAAATACATTTCAATAGTTTGTTAGAAACGAATTTCACAGGATAGGTTAGCTACAATTTATTAAGAAACTTTAGTTGGGACCCATAACTTTTTCTGGGAACTCATTCAAAGCAAATATGTGCGTCCCTGGACGTACTAAATTAAAAAGCTATCAGCATCGCTGTACTATTAGCGTGATCCAAGGGGGCCATCCACCTAGGTAGAATCTGCCCTTGATTTAAAGGGATTGGGCTGGGTTTATTGCCCAGTGCCTGAGGCGCCTCCAAAAGATCATCACCGACGCGATACATGCAGTTTTTACACTGGCCACTGCATGAGCTTCGGTTTATGCGTGGCTCCCCACAATAATCGGTTTAGCTCAGTCGGCAGAGCGCCCGACTAAAAACCACAAGGTTCCTGGTTCGAAAACGGTCCTTGTCAACTCAGGGTATTAATAGCGCTGGGATCTGTGTGGTAAAGTGAGGAGCTGGTGGTAGGTGTGGCGTCCCACCTGAGTCTCCCTGGTCTCGCTGTGTGGCTGATACCGACTTTGCTTATTTATGCTGTGTGGCTGACGACTTTGCTTATTTATTTCTAGAGAGCCCCTTTGAGTGAGCAGTAACGATTAAACTCCGAAACTGCGTTTGAATTCATGGGTAAATCGTCTGAAGATGACTTATTTTAAGGTAATTAAGTTAAAAACAAAAAAACACCCACTTACAACAGAGCCCGAGGTTACAGTGGTCTGAACGTTGTGTTTATACACAATAAAGATGAGAACAACAGTCCGATATATCATATTTCTTCATTCTAGAGAGGTAGAACAAACTTGTTTTTTTTTCTTTCTCTTCTACCTTTGATTTTTCGGATGGAAATATAAACATTTGTAAACATTTTTGTTGGTTTCGCAGCTGTTGTGTACTTTGGTGTAGGAGGGTTAAGGAGGGTGAAGGGTGAGGAGGGGGTAATAGAACGAGTTTCTTGCTATCCGTTGATATTCTGGTCAATTTCATTGTGCCCCCCCCACTGCTCACTCCCCTATTTTTGGGCGGGATGTTGGGTGTTGTTAAATTGGTTCTAAATACTATACAATCTTCTTTCCAGGCTAACATAAGGGAATTTACTTGCATAATATATAGTATCACCAGGTTACTTGGTGTTAGGAATGATTCTAAGCTGGGCATCAGAATGTTAAATTTGGTTTGGTATTTTTTGAGAGCTCAATGTACCATTCTTCATATTCGTAGTTATAGATCTATTTCCACCTAAATGGTATATATGGGTGGAAATAGATCTATAACTACGATTATTACTGATATTTACGTTTTTTTCTTTGCCACTCGTGGTGTAATGGTTAGCAAGATAGACTAGCAAACCATGACAAATGAGCTCAAGCCTGACTGGGTGCCCCATACATTCGGCGTTGAGCCACATTGTAGCAAAGCTTAGTAACACACACACACACACATGTTTTATATCTTCCAAATCCTCTGTGCGCGTGTGTGTTTATCTGTTCAACAATGTCTGATTATCATTCCAGATTTGGCCTATCCTTTTTTGTTTTATTATTAAGCAGTAACTTGTGTGTATGTGTGTACTTTCTAGGCCCATCTGATTCTTTTTTTCTCGAAATATAAAGAATAAATCAAAGGTAAACAAACAACATCATAGTTACCTTATTTTTCTTTACACTTGCAGTATGATAGCCTTCGAAACCAACCACCAAAACCAATATATATATATATATATATATATATATATATATATATATATATATATATAGTTTGTGTGTGTGTGTATGAAGGAATCTTACCGGTGAAAATATTGGGTTGGTCTCAATATTTGTTTGGTACAAGTTTTATCTGGATAAGTCAGCGTTATAACAAATATAAAGTGCTCAATACGTAAGTAGGGCGGATTTATTATATTGTGTGTACAGAAATAACCTACTCAAGTTTCAGCATAAAGATCTTCAGGGATTAATTATAGCTAACTGCAGGAGTTCATGTTGTAGTTATGGCCAATAATTGTTAAATCAAATGTGCCCGAATGCAGTAATCGGTAGTTCATGATTCAAAGATAAGAATGTAAGATCCTAGTTCTTATAAGATGAAGAAAAATGATAAGGCAAACAGGAATATTTCTTTTATGTTATAAAGTATGTAAACTCATTAGGATTGGCCTATTGGCAATATCAGTTGGATAGCGAGGGAGTCTATCCACTTTTCACTTGCGCTAGCCCAGGGATTTTATTTGCGTCTGCTGTGGAGCACCACACCTACCATCAGCTCCCTACTTTACTGCACAGATCCAAGGTGTGCTACTCATGCAGTATCAAACCTGGAACCTTGTAGTAACTAGGCGGATGTGTACCGACTGAGCTGGAACAGACCGATCATAAGTCAGATCGGTGAATATGTTATACAATAATCAGTCTATCCTATATTGGACAATCTAAAAGTAAGTTAAACGAGATTACCCAAGTTATGGTATTGATGGCGCTGAGTTGGCAAGGGCCGGTATCGAACCCGGAACCTTCTGGGTCTTCTACCAGCTGAACTAAACGGGTATATATATATATATATATATATATATATATATATATATATGTGTGTGTGTGTGTGTGTGTGTGTGTGTGTGTGTGTGTGTGTATGTTTGTTTAAACATGTTTTGTTGAACTCAACGGAGAATTCTTATCTGGCATTTTTTTCTAATTATCTTGCCATCTTTTTAATATCCGAGTGGAATTGATGTATGAATCCACCAAAGGTTTTAACATGAGAACTTTCAGCACTACTAAGTGCCATCGTCAGGTGTGGAACTGGTGGGATGTTTCCATTGCTTATATATACGTGTGTGTGTATGTATATATATATATATATATAATGTGTGTGTGTGGTTTCTTTTAAAAATGCCTGATTAAAGATCTACTAAACTGAATAATAACATGATCTGAACCATGAATACCTGAAAGATAACTTCTTTTTAAAATCTCACTAATGCTCAGGCCCCACTCCTGCTTCCCACCCCCGATATTTTCTAAGCTCATGATGCCAAATGAGAACCGGAAGATTAGCACACCTCGATCCTCTCAATAGGAAAGGGTTTGTTTGCCTTGAAAATCAACAAACTAAATCTTAGCCTAAATATCAACCACTTCAGACGAGCCTCCCTCACGGGTTTTTTCCCCTCAAGAGGGAAAGGATTTTATTACACTTAACCATATTGTGTAGGTGAGCTCTTAGTATGTTTGGTCTCTTATCCATAATAGTACTGATGGTTTGGACGCAATGTAATATTAGAATCCATTTTTTTAACTTGGGAAAAAAAAGTGCATCTTTTTTAAGCCCGGTTTAAATATGGCATTTTTATGTATGTGTACATTTGTGTATAATATAACACGTATTTGATCTGGGATCAAAAGAGACCTAAAAATAGAAGAAAATTAATCCCATTGGAAGATGGCTACATTGGGTGGGGTGGAGTGTTAGATCTAACAATTTTCTGCGGAGGTATCCTGGGTATGAGGTTAAACTGCATCTAGTGGTGAAGTGCCAATTCTGGTGCTCTGGGGAGTGTGGAGTATTGCTTTATTGCCATTACTTACAGGTCCCATCTAACCCGAAGTGGTTTAAAATGATTTAGTATCTCAATTATTTTAGTAATTTAAAAAAAAAAGTTTTAATTAAACATTGAACTTGAGACCTCGTTGCCAAATCGTATTTGTAATTTTGATTTGAATAAAAAAAAATGCTAGAGAAAATTTTATTAATATAAAAACACCCGAGTATAAACGGCTGTTTTCAAATTAATACTTTGGAATGAAAACATCCAAATATAAACGGGTTGTTTAGACATTACATAAATTTTTAGAAGGTCAGTAAAGAATCAGCTGATGTTTGTGGGTTGGCAGTGACATGGCCGGACCAATTAGAGAAAATGATTATATAATTAAAAATCTTTAGGGATATATAAAGACGAGTTCTGAGAGAAGAGAGTAGACGCGGTCCGCATGAGTGGCTGGTCAGAATCCCTGTTTTAACACCCTACGACTTTTTTCTTTGGGGTTGATTGAAGGAGCAAATTTATGACACCGATGACTTTGGTAGAACTTGAAGGACAAATAAGAAAATTGATTTCTGCCATTGCAGGAGAGTTCCTGGGTAAGATCAGTTGATGCTATTCCCAAGCGGCTTGAGAGGCTCGAGGCGAAAGCTGGTACCCATATAGAATTTGAAATAAAACTCCAAGTTATGTGTGCTCTTCTCATATTTATTTCTTTGTCAAAATAATGATTCAGAAATAAATTCTAAGATTTTGAAAATAGAGAGTTCCTTTACAATCACCCTGTATTTTAATGTTATTGCAACACAAAGGCGTTTTTGGTTTATGACGATTTTACTTCCCGTACAGCTGTTCGTCGGGGTAGCTGTCCCTCTTTGACCCCCCTTTTGTTCTGCCACCGGGGTGGGGTAAATAGATACCTGAAACTTTATAATTTCTTATAAGAAGAGACTTGTCTTGGGCCGTAAATAACCCAACGAATGTTGAACATTACGTAAAACCAGCCATGCAATTTTTTCTTCCTTGTTAGTGCGACTTCAGGCGCAACAAAAATAATTTTTCATATCTATTTGTTTATAAATTTTTAAAAGTATTTAAAATAATATTTAAACGTTTTAACTTATTAAAATGAGAATTGAAATTAATTAAAGCTGCAAAATATTTTATTTGTAATTAATTTATTTTATTCGATAATTTCAGGAAAGATGGGATTTTTGATGTCTGCTAGAAATGTTTTTTTTTTTTTTTTTTTTTTTAATTAGAAAAGACATGAGTTAGTCATTTCCGCTTCAATGCACTAAAAATCGTTCTCTCTCTCCCTTCCCCTCTATCTTCTCTCTCACTCTCCCCTCTATCTTTCTCTCTCCCCTCCCCTTCTTCTCTCTCCCTCCCCTTCTTTCTCTCTCTCCTCCCCCTCTCTTTCTCTTCTCTCTCTCTCTCTTTAATTTTTCTCTCTCTGTCACTCTCTTACATGTTTTATTAGGTATTATTTTGTGGTAAAATTAAAAAACAAAACAAACCCCAGGATATTCAGGGTACGAGATTACAGTAATCTAGGGATGTGCAAATTATCCCTGGCTCTAAAAAAAGGGTGATCACAAGAAATTCTTCTAAAGATCATATAAAATAAACTAACGATCCGATTTTAATAAAACTTTCGGTATATGAAGTAATAAAAGACGAACTTTTATTGTAAATAAATGTTTACTAAATTGAAAAGGCTAATAATTATTTTCGTTAGATTTTGTTTCGTGCATTGATCCCCCGTACAAAGATTTTTTTTTTTTTTTTGTTATAAATGATTTTTACATTTTTGGAAAGATAATTTAATGACGGAACATATGTAAAAAAACAAACTAAATCGCTACTCATTCGGTTTTGGTAATAGGGCATCTTTAACATTGAAACTTAAATCTCGTAAATAAAAAAAAATATGTATCTTTTTTCTTCTTTTTTTTTCTAAATTGTTAGGTTATTTTCTAAAGAATTTTATATTAAAAGTTCCTATTGCCTACTTGTTTATTTTTTTTTTTTCAGGAATTTTTAAAAATTTATAAAATGTAAAATAAATCCTTTTCTTTAGCGGATATCAAAATCGTATTTATTGGTCAAAGAAAATATTGTATAAAAAATATCTAGCTAAAAATAATGACATAACATATTTCGGTTTTTATTTAAAAAGAAATTGAAAATAATGTTTGAATTACAAATTGTCGTCATTTTTATTAATGGGGGGCACTAAGGGATATAAAAAAATCTGTTTTTTGGGTATTGTTGTTGATGTTGTTATTTTTTGCTTCAGCGATAATAGGTTAAAATCCGTGACGCTAGTATAATTATACTTTGTAGAACTCAAACAAACAGTGTTTGAAGAAATTTATTATTTTATTTGTTTGAATACATATATGTATAATCCTCCATACAAAAATAGTGCATACGTCAAGATGCGATAATTTTGTCAACAAAGATTAAGAAATTACGGGATTTTACGGGAATTTACTTTTAAATGTAAAAATTTAGGTTTTATGTAAGAGAAATTTGTTTTTTCTTTTTTATAACACATAAACTTGAAATTGTTCTTTATATTAAACATAAAATAAAACATTAAAAAGTTAATTTTCCATTTTTTATTGACGTTTTAAAATATTTTTAACAATTATGCGCACATTTCCAAAGTCCGTATTTTGCACATCCCTACAGTAATCTATATTACCTTCCAGCTGCGTCCCTAAGTGAACGTATTGTGGATATATTTCATATTAGATTGACAATTTTCAATATATTTTTATTTCTCAAAAGAAGGACAAAATGATATCTATGTTAACATTTTCAAACAAGTCTTTTTAGTGTTCTTGATATGAAATTAAAATTTATGAAACGCTAGGATAAACGGTTTGAATGATGGCTTCGAACATTCCCTTACGTTGTGTGTGTGTGTGTGTGTGTGAGAGAGAGAGAGAAGGGGGAGAAAGAGCGTGTATGGAAATGTGAGTAGATTAATCGGTTCATTTGTGTGTGTGTGTGTGTGTGTGTGTTTATTTATTTATTTTTTATTTTAAGTAGTTTATCTCGGCGTTTCATAAATTTCGAACAATTCTAAGAGCGGTAATTTTCCATTCAAAACATTTTTAAATAAACTGATCAACAAAAACTATCACAGTCTCCTTATTATTCCGTGATAAATTTTCCTTTTCCTTATATCAACAAAAACCCTGAAGAAGATCTACTAAACAGATTGAAACACTGTTGGCTGAACAAATATCACTCATTTTATTTGAACCTGTGTTTTTCACTATATTACATATATATATATATATATATATATATATATATTTGTCCCAAATTTTCTTTAGAGTGTTTTTGTATTGTTGTGGGATAATAACAAACTGAAAAGCTTCATTCCTGAATGTGACCTGTCGTCTTTTCAATATTTACAATAAATGATAAATCATTGGGAAGCAATAAAAGTGATTTCATTTGAAACCTGAAAGTCTTAGGATATTTTTAGACCAGGCTTTCCTGTTAATAATCATTCGATATGAATAAGTTGTAATAATATTGAAATGTTTGGGAGTGTCATGGGACTTTTCTCTAAATCTGGGGAAATTAGCAAGATTTTCTGGATTGATGCTTCATTACCAATTTGCAGTTAATTACTGGATTATCAAATTTGGATTCTACCATTCTCCATTGGTGCCAGATTCCTACAGATTTCATTTATCAATAGCTGGTCTCTAATTAAGATAATTTGCTCTTTGGAGATCATATCTCTCATATGTGTGTGTGTGTGTGTGTATATATATAATGTGTGTGTGTGTGTATATATATGTGTGTGTGTGTATATATATTGTGTGTGTGTCTGTTGTGTGTGTGTGTGTGTGTATATATTATATATATTGTGTATATGTTCGTGTGTGTGTGTGTGTGTGTGTATATATATATATATATGTGTGTGTGTGTATATATATTATATATATTGTGTATATGTTCGTGTGTGTGTGTGTGTATATGTGTGTGTGTGTGTATAATAATATATTGTGTATATGTGTGTGTGTGTGTGTAATATATTATACATATTGTGTATATTTGTATATATGTGTATGTGTCTGTATATATATATTGTGTATATGTTTGTGTGTATATATATATATATATATGTGTGTGTGTGTGTGTATATATATTATGTATATTGTGTATATATGTATATTGTGTATATATATATTATGTATATTGTGTATATGTTCATATGTTTGTATATTGTGTGTGTGTATATATATATATATATATTTTGTATATGTTCATATGTTTGTATATTGTGTGTGTGTTATATATATTATAATATTTTGTATATGTTCATATGTTTGTATATTGTGTGTGTGTATATATATATTATATATATTTGTATATGTTCATATGTTGTGGTGTGTATATATATATTATATATTTTGTATATGTTCATATGTATGTATATTGTGTGTATGTGTATATATTTAAGTGTGTGTACATATGTATATTATGTATATATATATATAACTCAATAAAAATGGTACAAAATAGTGAGATTTTCATTATAGCAATGTTTCATTCATTGTTCATTATTGCCTTGGTAAATACAGCTTTTACCTTTTTGAACATGTCATTATCTATCAGCCCTGTCAGCTGGGGTTTTAGAATACACTGACTGCAACTCTGTAGAAGGGTAATACTCTCCAATGGGGCCACCTGTGATGCTTTAGGATGGAATACAGGTGGTTGAGCAGTCCATTACATCCAACACTCCACTTTGGTCCTTACTTAGGTTAGATGGGTGGTCGGAGAGGCCCCCTCCAATCAATCGGCTGGTTATGTCAAGCCCTAGCACCTATATGTTTGTCCCAATCCTACTCCCCAACCCCTACCCTTTTTATCATATATGTATTAGTTGGTGGTGCTGAGGATCATGTACTGGGTACGTTAAACTCTATCTGATGGTGAGGTTCCAGTTCTGGAGGTCTGGGGAATGTAGAGCACCCATTCATCAGCATTGCTCCCTGGTCCACTCTGACCCGGATTGGTAGTACTTGTTAGGGTCCCATTTATGGATTAAATAGAAAAAATGTGTTCATAAAAAAAATTGAGTACCCATCAAGAATGAATTTATTTCAAAAGTTTGTTGGCATTAAATGACCCACTGAGGTTGATATGCCGTAAAACAAAACAAGCCGTCCATATTATGTACTTAATTTATTTTGGTACAAACCACAAACATGGGGCATCTGGTGAGGATTAAACTCACTACTCAGTAGTAATGATCTTTTTTGATTATTCATAGAATATATTTTTGTTTTACTGTAATGTAAAACCTGTGTGTGGTATGTTTTACGGTTAGAATAATAAAAACAACATGTCAGGAGTAGATGCCAAGTCTTAACCTTTATGACACGGATGTTGAAAAATCTTTTCAAGGGTTGATGTAGAAAGGGGAGGAAAAAAGAACCCCAGGTGTCAAGAGAACATGTTGCACAACGTATATTAAAAGATGAGTGTCTTCTCTTAAGTATTTTGATATTATCTTTTAATTCTTTTTCTAGAATAGCCCGATACAGATTTCATTACGACTTAGATCAGTTAAAACCTAAGCACTTATATGAAAAAGAAAAAATGTTATTGTAATAAGTAATTGAGAGTTACTTTCCCTATTTTATGATTACCTCCCCTTTTGGAGAACTCTCTAGTGAATACTAGACTATATAAACTCTCAGTAAGTGTACCTATTATTCTAAGTAGAATAAAGCTAAGTCTATCGGTGTTATCGTCTGTCATTACAGTTGTCTTCTGTAATTTTTTAACACTACTAATTATCATTCCAAGAGTTGCTTGAACTATTAATCTCTCAGTTATGGATTAAATAGTACCACTACTGTTCTTCTACAAGGATAGCTTGGCCATTAAATAACCCATAAAAGCTAACATTAATTAAGAATTAATTTTTTTTTTTTTTAAATTTTTTTATGAGGCTTGATAATTTGGATTATTTTGGATTTTTCGTCCTCATCTTTATTGTTATATACACAACGTTTCGGCTGATGTACCCTCTGACCTTCTTCAGGTGTTTCTTGTTGAACTCAGGAACCTGCAGCCTATAGATAACTGTCACTTAGAACAGTATTAACACAATGCCTATATCCACTACGCCATATTTCCAATTGACAACAGTAACATAGAATAATTAACACAGCTTAGTACATGTACCCAGTCATGGTTAACGGAATACCCCCATGGATTGAATAAAGGGTTAGGTTCGAAGTTCTGTGAAGGCTCCTGATTACAACATGAAGGTTCCCAAGATCGAAGAGAAGGTTCCCGAGTTTGACAAGAAATACCTGAAGAGGGAGGACATCAGCCAAAACATGGTGTAAATAACAATAAAGATGAGGGCAATAGTCCAAATAATACAAATAATACAAATTATCAAGCCTCATCTAAAAAAAAAAAAAACTCGAGAAATTTGTAGAGATGTTTTGCAGTTTAATTCAACGGTCATTACAGTGCTAGAACTCCGCTATCCAGTAACCCAAATTTAACCCTAGCAAAAAGCGTATAAACTCCCTCGCTGCCTGGGTAATACTGACTATAGACCACTCTGCCAACTTTACTCTTATCATATCTGGAACCTTGCGATTTCTAGGCGGATGCACTACTGATTGATCTAAACCATAGAAAGCAATAAAACTGTGCAATGTGTGAGACAGTCTTGTAACTTTGGTAAACTTCCTTTAGACAATATTCAAAGTAGGGTACATGTGCTTTCATGATAAGGAAAAGATAGTTTTCTTGGCTTTACATTTAAGATAAGCTTTTGTGTCAAAAGAACGAAGAGGATTGTCGACTAATCAGATTCCAGACATGTCTCTATTTTCTTTTTTCTTTTTCTCTATTTTCTTTTTTTACTTCTTTTTTCTTTTTTTCCTCTTTTTTTCTTTTTCTTTTTTCTTTTCTCTTTTTTTTCTTTTTTTCTTTCTTTTTTTTCTTTCTTTTCTTTTTTCTTTCTTTTCTTTTTTTCTTTTCTTTTTTCTTTTTCTTTTTCTTTTTATCTTTCTTTCTTTCTTTCTTTCTTTTTTTTCTTTCTTGCTTCTTCTTGCACAATATACAGAATGTTTCTCTTTTACACATTTCTTCTCCCATTGTATTTTGGGGGGTCAAGGTTTTTTTGTTAATGGATCTGAAAGATGAGACAGTGTTCATGAATTATTTGTCTGGAATTTTTGAGATGAGGATTCATGTGTATAACTTTGATTCTTTGGACTGTTGTCCTCATCTTTAGTGTGGTATGTGTGTATATATATATATATTGTTCATGATTTCTGGTAGAATGAGAAATTAGTATCTGTGTGCTCTGTGCCAGATTAAATTGTAGATAGATAAATAAAACAGACTTTATCTTTCATGTCGTCTTCTCAATTCTTCCCTCCTCCCTTTTTTTCTCTTTTCTTTCCTCATCCACTCTCTCTTCTTTTTCCTCTTCCTTCACCTCATCCAATCTCTTTCCTCTCCACTCTCTCTCCTTTTTCTTCCTTCACCTCATCCACTCTCCTTTTTCCTCTTCCTTCACCTCATCCACTCTCTTCTTTTCCTCTTCCTTCACCTCATCCACTCTCTCTTCTTCTTTTCCTCTTCCTTCACCTCATCCACTCTCTATCCTTTTTTCCTCTTCCTTCACCTCATCCACTCTCTATCCTTTTCCTCTTCCTTCACCTCATCCACTCTCTCTCCTTTTTCTCTCCTTCACCTCATCCACTCTCTATCCTTTTTTCCTCTTCCTTCGCCTCATCCATCATCCACTCTCTATCCTTTTCCTCTTCCTTCGTCTCATCCACTCTCTATCCTTTTTCCTCTCTCTATCCTTTTTTCCTCTTCCTTCGTCTCATCCACTCTCTAACCTTTTTTCCTCTTCCTTCTCCTCATCTAAGACGAGCTTTATAAAGATTTATAAATGGATCATTTGTCTGAATTTTTTAGATAAGCTTGATGTATATAATTTTGATTCTTTGGTCTGTTGTCCTCATCTTTTGTGTGGTATGAGAGCAAAACTTGACTGACTTTTCAGCAGTCTGATATCTTCCCTCTCGGCCGGCCATAAGAGTCAGCATTTCAGATTGATAGCTGTGCAAAAACAATGAAATCCTTATTTGAATGAGATCTTCTAAAGTTCTTCAACACCTTTTTTGATCCACTGTCACACTATTTAAAATGATTTCCTACGTTGGAAAACCAAACCAATCATTTGGTTACATTTCATGAAAGTATCTTGTTCAGCCTATGAACTTTTCAGCCAACCCTCATATAAACCTTATTTGGTCACATTTCATGAAAGTATCAGCCTATGAACTTTCAGCCAACCCTCATATAAACCTTATTTGGTCACATTTCATGAAAGTATCTTGTTCAGCCTATGAACTTTTCAGCCAACCCTCATATAAACCTTATTGGTCACATTTCATGAAAGTATCTTGTTCAGCCTATGAACTTTTCAGCCAACCCTCATATAAACCTTATTTGGTCACATTTCATGAAAGTATCTTGGTCAGCCTATGAACTTTTCAGCCAACCCTCATATAAACCTTATTTGGTCACATTTCATGAAAGTATCTTGGTCAGCCTATGAACTTTTCAGTCGATCTTCAAATTTAATTCAGTGTCTTGTAGTTGTTTATATTTTGCTTTGTTGGAGTTGAAAACAAAAAAGATTCTGTCTTGTCTGAAGTTGTTTAAGAAATTTAGGGTGGGGGTAGAAAATTGAGGGTGAGGATCAACAAAACCTGTAACACTGCCCTGTTTGTAATAAAAACCATTGTTCAGCTTCTGACATTTATTTTCACAAAGTGTTTTTTGTTATTTTTGTATCTATACTACTAAATTTTCTTTCTTAAAATGCAAATGATATTTTAACCCTAAAGGTTTGCTTGAACCGAGGGTCATCTTAAGATAAAAGAATCTTTCATAAAAAGCAGTTTTTTTTTTTTACTCCTAATTATATTTTATTAAGACTTTATTTGCCTAAAGTTTTTGGATGAGACTTGATAATTCGTATTATTTAGATTTTTTTTATTGTAAAAGTAAAAAAAAGTAGTATATTAAAAGTAGTGTTTTATGATTAAACATTAGTATTCATTAGGCATGGTATTCATTCATTAGTATTTATCAGACATCGTATTCATTCATTAGTATTTATCCGATATAGTATTCATTCATTAGTATTCTTTAGACATAGTATTCATTCATTAGATATTCATGATTATACATTCTTTAAAGTAGTATATTAAAAGTAGCAAAACGTAGTGTTCTATTGTAAAAGTTAAAAAAAGTAGTGTTTTATTGAAAAGACTTGTTTTAATTTTTTTAGATGAAACTTGATAATTTGTATTATTTAGTTATTTTGGACTGTTGTCTTCCTCTTGATTGTTATATACACAACATTTCAGCCAATTTACCATCTGACCCTCTTCGGGATGTTGCAGGATCAATCCTGACAACAGTTTCTTAATAGATTTTTGGGTTTTTATTCATGATCTGGAGAAAGGGGATAGGAAAGTTTTCTTTGAAATACTGAAGCTATCTAACCCCTACCTTGTACCCAATCCTGTGTAATTAATTTCTAAGAAAATATTGAAATGCATATACAGTTAGCTTAAAATGGTGAGAAAAAAGACCCCACACACCCCAAAAAACTAACAAACAAAAAAAAAACAAACAAAAAAACAAATGTATTTATTCCAGGTTTGAGAAATACCCGAGTTAGGAACAAAGTCAGAAATTCTCTTGTGATGATATTAGTGGAGAACTCACATCCCTGAACTGTTATGGGTTGGTTGTGTGCAATGTATTGGGAATTTTTAATGGACAAATTGTGTCTCTTGGTACATCCCTGGAATACATGGAAATTAGATTTTTATGTGTAAGGGATGCAGGACGCATACCTATCAGCATCTCTGCCCTTCATAGTGCCACCCACTTCAAGCAGAAGTACACATCTGTCTTGGTATTAGGTCGACTGCAAATTTATAAGTTTTTTTTTATCAATATTATAAATAGCTGCATGTATTAAATTCCTTTATCTTAACTATGATATTGAAGAAAGTGGCCAAGTATGATATTAGGTCATAAGATTACGCTTGAGTGACTACAGGTATAATCAACACCAGGCATGAACAACTTTTTGTTATGGGTATTGAATAGAATGCAGTCTTTTGTAACTTTCTACATGATATGATGTTTTTCTTTTGTGGAACTTTCTCGAAGGTCGAACGGTGACGATGAATTCCACCCAGAAACACCGCAAACGAAGGTCAAACATAACTGAGATGCAGAAAGCACAGGTGAGAATCACGACGTTACATACAATTGTAGCACTAGCGACCACTCAATTGACCTGGCAGCAAATCCATCTGTTTATATACAGGGTGTATTAGGTGCATGATCTAATGGTTAGATTCATAGGAAATGGACCTGAGTTCAATTCCTGGACAAAGCTGTTTGCATTTCACATGATGCTAATCCCCTTAAGAAAGGTATGCATCCAACTGTGACCTGATTCAGGTTTGGAAGATAGAAAAAGAAAGAAAAAAAAAATCGGAAGTTAAATCTTCCGATCGTTGGGTCAGAATTACAGGGCCGCGATCGAAATATGACCTGATCTAGGAAATTAGAAGAAGAAAGAATTAGGACTCGCTGGCCGACTTTGCCGTAGATCCAAAACAGATGGGCGATCGGCAATGACGCCGACTGGGCAGTCGATAGCGTAGTAAAATCTCAAGTAGGTCTCCCAGAAGTGAGGAAGCCGTTCTTAGACGAGTCTTTGATGTATCCAGACTTTTAGTCGCGGGGAAAAGATAAATCTTGTTTTATAGATTACCGGAACATGAAGAAACCAGGATTAAAGAGAATCTATTGTTTTTATGTTTCCCTATGGCTGGATAATGGAGATAAACTCTTGTTGGAAATCGACATTAAAAAAAAAAAAAAAAGGGTCGAATGTATTTAAAAAAAACACATTCAAGTGGCCGGAAGAGATGGTACCCAGATTGGTGGGCGGAAGTAAATTTGATTGGCTCGTTGAACAAGAGGAAGGCGGTTACCCTTCTTGGGTGGGTGGAGCAGAAAAAATTCCCGATGTTTTCATGCCGACCGGAAATAAAATGTTCCGTCGGAGTGTACTTAACTCGGGCGTTTTTGGCTTGAGGGCAGATTAAGCCACGCTGCGCTTGAAAGAGGACGTTGGTTGTTTGATCACATGCGCTGACCGGCTAGCTAACAAGATTAACGCAATACTGAGAGCCGAGAGTAACTGACTTCAGCTAAGACCATTTTGAAAACTTAGTCAACTTACGAACTGTTTTGCACAATACTTTGCAGAAGACCAGAAGTATTAATTACGGGCACATCACTCCACCAACCTTGAGAAGTAATTATTTATTTCTTATATTTTCGAATATAAATGTTGTTGATTTTTTTTAAAAAGAAAAGATTCGTTATTCTTTTTTTTCATATGACCAATCGGCCGCCATTAATCTCGGAAATCAGTTTCTATAGCAGATTTCTAGTCGTTTACAAAGATCTTAGCACAACGTGGGGCATTCGGCTAGATTTCCAGCAAATATAGATACCCTGCAATCCGTGGTTGATGCAGAAAATCCGATCTTGACGGCCAATTTCGGAGATTCTGTGAGCCCTTCAGCTCGGGAGTGACCGAAGGGTTATACAACTAGTCTCCCTCAAGTTATGGGTAAATAGTAGGGTAGACTGGGCTCTTTAACCATGGCTAGGTAACCAGTCTAGGAGATGGAAAACTCGGAATTCAAACCTGTTAAACTCTGCTTAAGAAATTGACCTTGTGTTGCATCCTGCTTGTGCGGAGGGGTTGGTATATATATATATATATATATAAGATAAATCTAAGGAGTCAGACGAACCTACTATTAGTTTCGCTTAATGCTCTTCAAGGCTAAGATGTGACTACAGAGACAAGGAACAAAACAAATTAAATAGTACTAACCACAGTAGTCATTTAAATTAGCTGAACCAGACGGACCAACAAAAACGAACAAAAAACACACAAAACACTATAAATCTATTGTTTTATAAATATTTAATTTATATATTAAGATTTTTTATTTTTTATTTTTTAATTTTTTTATATTAAGCAAATTTGAAACAATTATTTGCTCTACTTAGGTATTGAGCACTTTTTACTTATTAGCTTATTCTCCTAGCGGTTATATGAATATATATATATATATATATATATATATATATATTATATATATACATATATATACATATAAATTGTTTTTTCTTTGGGCCAAATACTGTACCAATAGATTATTTTTGTTGGTACGACTATCTTGGTCTTTTCTTTTTTTCAAAATTTTTTTTCTCCCCGGTTAATGTTTGGTAGTATATTTTTACAATCAAACTATTTGCTGGGTTTTTTCACACCACGAGGATTTACCAACACGCTTGGTATATTATATATATATATATATATATGGTAATTTTGCCAAGCAGAACATTGATTATTTGCATAAGCAAATTCTAGGCACTGCTCAGACCACCATTGCAACCATATTTTTTGTAAGCAGATCCTCTTGGGTTCGCGCCAGCCATTTTCTCCTGCATACACACCACATTAAGCATTGTCTCTTTGATCGATGAGGATGGACAGTCTCTGTTCACGCTGTGAAGCTTAAAGATGGTTGATCAGTCCATGACATGCAACACTCCATTTTGGCCCTTATTTAGCCTAGATGAGCGGTCGGAGAGGCCTTCTCAGATCAATTGGCTGGTCATGTCAAGCCGTAGCACGAACATGATTGTCCCAACCCTACTGCCCTTATGGTAAACCCCCAACCCTTTCTATTATATATATATATATATATACATATACACACACACAGCGACCCCTCCGCATGAGCAAGATGTGACAGGAAGGTCAATTTTTTAAGCGGAGTTCAACAGGTTTGAATTCAGAGTTTTCCTTCTCCTAGACTGGTTGCCTAACTAAGGTTAAAGAGCCCAGTCTGCTCTACTATTTATCCATAACTGGAGAGAGAGTAGGATTCATACCTTTCCCAAGGGTACTAGCGCTAAGTGAAATGCAATTACCACAACCAGGATTTGAACTCGGGGCGACGTAATTAACCATTATACCACGCGCTCTCATATATATATATATATATAGCTTTTTCTTTAAGTGCTTCGTGAGAATCCAATGTTATTCCCTATGTTATGGTAACTAAGTATTTTACAAATAAAACTTAGTTGACTAAATTTATTTAGTAACATGAAAGGGTGGTTTTTACTCATCACCTTGGTTCTAATACTATGCACCCCACACCTTTTATTCCCACACCCTCAGATTTTCCCACTGTCCCTCAGGTTGGAATTCTACTGCCTACTTAAAGAATAACTAATAGATAGACCAAGTCATCAGTCTTGACTGACCTCTGGGTCAAATGTGGTTGACTCTGGTTTATTGATACATGAGAAACATGAACTATTATATATTGGGGGTGGGTGGGTGATAACTGTTTTTCTAAAGCTTTGATGTAGGTACAACTTTAGATATGTTTTTAAATACATACATTATTTGCAGAACCACAAACTTTGGTTTTACTTATATAAGGTTGACCCAATCAGAAAAATCAAAAAAAGAAGAAAAACAGATATCCTGGAAAACATATTTCAAAAGAGTAATCTTTATATTAATACTCGTATTCCTTAATTGTATGACCGTTATCATTTTGCAACACCCTTTAGTTAAAAATGACGCCATCCAAATCATCCAAGATGCAATGCGAAAATGTAAATCCTGATTATCTGTTGTTGCTTATCTGCCAAATTCTTATTTCTTATGAGTGTCATCACCTCAGCTAAATAATGGACCATTCCATTTTTATTAGAAAGAAAGAAAGGGAAGAAAAAGGACATGCTACTATTTGGGGTCCTGGAAGGATGGGTTTTATCTGAATACTGCTTTATGAAAATTTACATGTAGTAGAGTGGGGATGTTATAGATTCAGAGTGGATGAGAACCTGGTACCGCCCCCCCCTCTCTCTCTCTCTATATATATATATATATATATATATATATATATATTATATATATCACACACACACACACACATATTTGCTGAGTTTGCTTGTCATGATTATTTTCATTCATTATCAAATTTTATATGATACATGCATTGTAACTACCTTCAAGCAAAAAAAAAATATAAATAATAATATACTTTACTCAACAATACTTCTAAAGCAAATTATCTTTTTATATATATATATATATATATATATATATATATATATATGAGAGCAAACAAATAGTTTGTTTGAGATGGTGATAGCCGACAATTTTTGGTAGAATATGTGCTTAATTGAAGTCATACCTAATTTGAAAATTAGTTACTTGATAATTAATGAATTAGACGAATATATCTCTTCAAATATAAGGTGTAAACAAATCGAGAAAAAGTCGATCTCTGTATGTACATTTCGGCATATTATGCCTCATCAGCAGAGTTATAGACAGGAAGCCGCTTTGTGTGTGAGGCAGTTAGGGTTCGAATCACACACAAAGCGGCTAGGTTGAGAGAACATGAAAATCAACTTGCTCGAATGTTTATATATTTATTGATATATAAATAGATAGCCATGTGAACATTGTTGTGAAAGGGTTATTGGTATGGGAACTGGATTTTGCAATTCATTGAAATCCTCAATGAATCTGTTTGCATTACACTTCTTTCTAATGCACTTGGAAAAGAAATGAGTCCATCACTCCTCCTACACACATTTAATGGTGAAGTCCCAATTCTGGAGCTGTAGGGTGTGTGTGGCGTACCACTTCATCATCATTACTCCACCTCTGACCTGGAGTGGTAGTACCTGTTAGGGTTCCATCTATAGCTTAAATAGAAAAAATATGAATATGAAAGATTGAATACCCAACAAGAATGAATATAGTTCAGAGATGCTGATAGCTGCGCATCCTACGTCCCTGACGCACAAAAATATAAAAGGATGCTGTAAAACCATATACATGCGTCCCAGTGTTTTTCTTTTTTCTTCCCCCACCATGTCAAGCTAACTGTAAATACATTTCAATTGTTTCTTAGAAACGAAATACACAGGATAGGTTACAAGGTAGGAGTTAGAAGGCTTTAATTGGGACCCATAAATTTTCCCTAGGATTAATTCAAAGCAAATAGGTGTGTCCCAGGACGCACTAAATCAAAAAACTATCAGCATCACTGTAGTATATTAGTTTTACTCTTTGCCTAAAACATGCCCTTGTTAAATATTGGTCTCAAGGCTGTTTTGACCTCTGAATAATACACAGAGGGGGGGGGGGCAGCACTCTGTTTATGGCCAGTCTACAAACGAGCCAAAATTGTCTTTATATAGACAGAGAGGGCAGACGTGATAACATATTATTAACTAGCACCGGCTACCTGGCTTCGCCTGGGTAGAGGGAGATTTTTAAAGTTAGTCCTGCAGATCCATTATTACTGAATCGCGTGGGATGCCCCATTTAAATCTCTATGTGAAAGAAAAAAAAGAAAAAAAAAAAGACCTTGCATTGATCCAGCTATTCTGAAAAGAAATGTTAATGTCTACTATCTAAAATATCAAATGGAAAAAAAAAACATGCTGTTATCATTTAAATTTTATTTTTCAATTATCTTCCCGAATATAAATCAAATCTATTATTGTTGCTCAAAAACCAAGCCCTGATGATATTCAATGTGTATATATATATTTACTTTGTCGTTAATTGATTTATTTTCGAAGTTTCCTCTGGACATACAGATTCACACAACTGCTCTTTATATATGTATAGAGATAGATAGATAGATTAGTCTCAAGACTGTTTTGACCTCTGAATAATACACAGAGGGGGGCAGCACTCTGTTTATGGCCAGTCTACAAACGAGCCAAAATTGTCTTTATATAGACAGAGAGGGCAGACGTGATAACATATTATTAATGAGAAAGCGGCGTCAGTAGCTGAACTGAGAAAGGTATAATAGGTACACACTAACATACTGGATATCACATTGATTTGTACTGAGATATATTACTTGTATGCAAGACTCAAGTGACGTGTAAAGTCAGTATTTGGTTTATGTGTAAAATGTTCTTTCAAGGTTGTATCGTTGTTTGTTTTGTTACTATTTTTAGTTTAAAGGTTTTATTGTATTGAAAGTGTAGCGTCAAGAAAGAATGATGGTGCTATACTGGTTAGAGTCGTAGGAAATAGACTCGTCGACCAGAGTTCAAAACCTGGACGAAGCCAGAGTTCACATAGCGCTAATATCCTTGGGAAATGTATGAACCCAACTATTCTCCTTCCAACTATGGGTAAATAATAGAGCAGACTGGGCTCTTTAACTTGGTTAAGCAACCAGTCTAGAAGATGGAAAACTCTGAATTCAAACCTCTTAAATCTCCGCTTTGGGTGGTCACTACTAGAATAGGCTCAGGCCTACTTAGTGATCTATTTCAATTTTTTTTTAAATTCATAACCTCATATAATAGGGACGTTCAATGACGGGTGCGCGCAGTTATGACCTTAAGATTTAAAACGATTTAAACATATTTAAATAGATTTTTTTTTCATGAAAAAAAAGGGAAAAAATAATATATAAAAAAAAAAACATAGCTTCAATCGCTAGTTGAAAGCATAAAATTAATGACAATAAAAAAATGTATATATTTCCAATCAAACCAGTTTTAAAAGTGTGAACAATTTTTTTTCCAATCTTAAAAATACAGCGTATTTTGAAAAAAACCCAACAAAAACCCCTCAATCTCCGATTTTTAAAATTTCCCCCAAATTAATTGATCTAAATAGAAACTATCTATCAAACAAAATTGTTTCATTTAATTGTCAATTAACATGATTTAAAAAATACTGTTTACCCTGAAATAGAAAGAAAATACTTCAATTCGATATGACATATTGGATATTTTTGGCTCTGGCGAATGTAAAAATTGGCGTTAAAAAAAAAATGTCTTCGGTTTTAGTATTAATATTTAAAATCGAAAATGAAATGAAAATTTGAATATTTTTTCTAAGTGAAAAACTGATAAAATAATCATATATACTTACTTTTTATTCTAATAGCGTAAAAAATTATTTTATTTAACTTTTTTGACCAAAGAAAAACAAACTTCGGTTTCTCGTCTCTTTGTAAAACAAATATGTCAGTTTTGCTCTTCCGTATATTCTAAGAATCATACATTACTATTCAACAATAAAAATTACAAATTCTTTTAAAAATATTAATCGAGCTCGGATCGGACCAACTTTTAGTTCACTTGAATTCTAAAAATCATATTTTTAAATATTCGTGAAAAATTCGATTTTTTACCGCAGAAAAAAAAAATTATTTCACGCAGAAAATGGAAATATTTAATCACACAAAAGATTAAAAATCTCTTAAAAATTAATTTCTTAAAAAAAAAAAAAAAAGATTTTTTTTTTGTTGACTATTTAATAGTACATACCAATTACAAAAGCAAAAAAAGTTTTAAAATATTAATATTATGACATTTTTTTGCTCTTTTTATTTCCGATTTCATTAATTTTTCCTAAAAAAACAATAGCTCGGTACGTTATACAATTTCATTGATATAGTTATTCAGCCTCTTATCTTTATAGAAAAAAAAGTACAACATTTTTCTACCGCGTCATTTTTTTTATCTCATAAAATAAAATAGGACCTCGTAAAAAAATATTTCCCCTAATATATTTTTAGAAAAAACTATTTCAGATGTATTTACATCCAATGGTAAACATTTATGGAAATTTTCGTGAAAATCGGACCATTAATTGATTTTTCATAGAATTAAAAAAAAAAACTTACGTTAAATTTCAGTTGATTTAACAGTGCAAAAATGAAAACATTGTTTTTCAATTATAATTTTCATTATTTTCGTAAGCTGATAAAAAATTTAAAAAATCATCAGGAGTTTGTTTAATGTTTTTTCTTTCGAATGGAAAAAAATTTCAAGAAAATATTAATTTTTCTGCAAGTTTCATTGTGTTAAATATAGGGGAGGTAAATTTCACAGGGTAAAATTGGTGGTACCTAGTAAACAAACAATAGTTTTCTTTAATCTTATTTCTTTTCAACGATTTTTTTACGATAAAACAATTTCTGTAAACGTCTTGTAACTTTTTTCTATCATGTGTACATGTATCGTGCAAAATCGATTTTACGCCCCTATCATATAACAGCACACCTGTGACCAGTTTTTGGGACCCTCCCTTTTAGCCACGAAAAAAAAAAAAGGAACCTTTTTTACGTGGGTGGCAGACATACCCGACCTCGGAATTTTTCTGTCTCCTATCCCTGTTGTTTAGTCTCGATCCTCTCTATATGAGGAAATTGAGGTAACACAATCAGATTCCGGAACAAAATTGGTCCGAGGAAGACCGGAAAACGGACTGGCCGACATATTGTTTTTAAAGGGGGGAAAAAGAAAAAGAAAAAGAAAATTGTTAAGCATTTCACTGAATACAGTTGTTGTATTTCATGGCATACAAATTGTAGGCATGTGCAAACCGCGGACAAACCGCTGAAATTTTTTTTTTTTAAATCATCAGGAATTTGTTTAATGTTTTTTCTTTCGAATGGAAATTTTTTTTCAAGAAAATATCAATTTTTCTGCAAGTTTCATTGTGTTAAATATGGGGGGGGGGGGGTAAATTTCACAGGGTAAAATTGGTGTTACCTATTGTACGGGGGATTAATGCGCGAAACAAAAACTAACAAAAAAAAATTATTAGCCTTTTCAATTTACAATAAAGTTCGTCTTTTATTACTTCATATACCGAAAGTTTTATTAAAATCGGATAGTTTATTTTATATGATTTTTAGAACACTTTCCTGTGATCACCCTTTTATAGAGCCAGCGATTATTTGCACATCCCTACACAAACCATTGAGGGTTGTTTAATGCCAAATCTTATATACAGACACACACACATAAATGATGATAGGTACGCGTTCTGCGTCCCTGACGCACAGAAATTGTATTCATGTGTCCCAGTGTTTTCCTTTTTTCGTCCCCCACCATTTCAAGCTAACTGTTAATAAATTTCAATAGTTTCTTAGAAACGAATTACACAGGATATGTTACAAGGTAGGAGTTAAATTTTCCCCGGGGCTCATTCAAAGCAAATATGTGCGTCCCAGGACACACTAAATCATAAAGCTATCAGCATCACTATATATATATATATATATATATATATATATATATATAATACCTAATTTTGAAAATTAATTAGTTAATAATTAATGAATTTAGGCGGGTATTTATGTTCAAATGTAAGGCTAAACAAATCGAGAAAATGTCAATCCCTGAATGTAACATATATGCCCGCCTAAATTCATTAATTATTTACTAATTAATTTTCAAAATTAGGTATGACTTCAATAAAGTACATATCCTCTCTTCTCTCTCTCTTATATATATATATATATATATATATATATATATATATATATATATATATAAACAAATTTTTGGTACAGCTGAATTTATATAGAATTTTAAAAATAACATACTTTTATTGATCAGCAATTTAACAGAGCGAAAGAGAAAAGAAAAAAAAAAAAGGAGAAACTTAAGGGCCCTTTCGACCGGGGCTTTTTTTCTTTGGTTGTTACTTTTGAAAAAGCACCGGTCGAAAGGGCCCTTAAGTTTCTCCTTTTTTTTCTTGTCTCATACAGTCCTGTTTCGCCGTTTCACTGCTCATCAGTACGGCTTGACCAGCGCCTTTTTTGTCTTGATAAATATAGCTTCAGTTTCGATGCTTTTTGAATACACCTCGTATTTCGAAGAAAATTAATGTTAAATTTTGTTGTTCATGTCTGTCTTTGTAAATACGGCTTCAGTTTCGATACTTTTTGAATACACCGTATTTTCACGGTAGAATGGCGTCGTCTCGGATTGAAGGAAGTTATATAACTTATATAACTTCCTTAATGTTGATGGAACGTTAACATTCGAAAGTCGTTATTGTTAACATTAACTAAATGACGCTGTTAAAGTTTGGAGTGGATAAAAAGAAAGACATTCATTTGTTACTGATAACAATAAGGTCTTCGCCTTACACTGAATAGGTACATGGTAGACTGTGGATTCATGGGCGTAAATTTTTACTATAGTTACCGTACAGATGTTAGTGGAATATGAAATGAAGTCCAATTTATATATTTTTAATTTCTCAACTGGTATTAATACGTTTAATAAAAATGAAACTCTAAGGAAAACATAATTTAATACGTTAATTCATTTATAAGTTGTTGTTTTTTTAAAATTAAGAACAACATTAATTGATGTTGTATAGATTTAAATTTGTTGCGTTGTGATTCAGTTATACACTTTTTGAACTGTCCTTTAATAAAATAAAAAACAACAACTGTTAATTGTTAAATAAACAGTAAAGTAAGCATAGCATGTAAAAAGAGCTGCAAATATGTAATACTAACTTAATAACTTACAAAGGAAGTACATTTCTTAATGTGATGGGTGAAGCTGATGACTTTTGATAAGTTCATGAATATTGGGCTTAAACTTTGAAAATATATCAACATGAGCATGTTCTCCAGAATTCTTGTGGAATTAATTTCTTCTAATTACTAAGAAGGCTTAGTAGTTTCAATAGACCCCTTGTAGACTTACAGACCCCCTGAATTGTTGTATAGCCCCCAAGGTGTTTATGTAAACCACTTTAGAGAAACCCAGTTCTACGTGGTGTGCTTATGGGTTTACTGCGAGACACCAAGCCGTTCCTCCCCAATCAATTAAGAGACAGAGACAGACTGATAGACAGCCAGACAGACACAGACACACGTAATACTAGTGGTTAGCTGCGAAGCCCACTAAATTTCGCAACCATTCATTTTACCTAGCCGAGTGGTCATCTCCTCTCCCCCACTGCGCTGGCTACTGGTCCCTTCCCCGCCTGCGTGGGGAGAGGAAACGTTTTACCGACAATTCACTGCAAAACGGAGGGGGGGGGGGCGTTTAAACATTAAACATAGAGTTGTTTCTATATATGCTGTTAAAATTTTCGATCATTTGAACGAGAATTGGTCAAGTTATTAGATTACGAAATTGTATTGGGGGGGGGGTAGTCCCTGTTGCGTAGTGGCTAACCTGCTGGACTGCGATATCGAAGTAAGCGAGTTCGAATTCCACCTATTCACTTTCGGACTACTAACCTTGGAAAAGGTATGAACTCCTCATCCCACACCAATGGGTTAAATAGTACCAATATTATTCTTCTTCTACAAGGATGGCTTTGGCATTAAATACCCACAAAGGTTTATATACTATTAACTCTTTGCCTGCTTTAAATCGCTCACAGTGGCTCTCCCACCACTGCAATCCTACCGTAAACCGCTGATGGTTAATTCGTTGTAATTGAGCAGAACTCAGATTACAATAATAGGACTTTATTTGAATAGAATGAGTTCTGAGGTGAATAGATAGTGAACTTTAAAATATCCCGTCATACAGATAAAAAAATCCCAAGAAAATTTGGTACAGCCGTGAGTATAAAATATATCTACGGTAGGGCTGTATCTCCCTTTAAAATGATAACATACAATGATTTCATTTCTCTCGTTGGGAGAATATAAAAATATATCTACGGTAGGGCGGTTGTCTCCCTTGGTCAACGTACCTCTTTTCAAATCAACCAATCACTGTCCCGCAATTTTCGGCGCCAGAAATTGAAGATAGGAATCTTCCCCTCTTTTGAACCAGCATCTCATGGAGTAGGACGTAAAAATCGTCGCCCTCACTAATTCAGCTGAGATAGAAAAGGGCCTCGTAAGTACAATAAATTATCATAACCATACCAAGGACTTGGTTAAGTGGACTTGTATTCATTTATATCTATATAATTGATATTTGCCGCAGACAACACTATCGTTTGCAACAGAGAATATTACCAGTGTATTTTCATTTATGTATAAATTGTATAATTATCATTTGAAATTCTAAGTTGTGTCCATGTATTTCCTGTTTCAGTTTGGGTATTTACAACTCACATATCTCCAAATGGGTTAGAAGAGGCTCCTTAGCCTTGGTCGGTAACCCATCTAAGTCAAGGAAAAGCTCGACACAAAACCTCCGCTGCCTAGCGGCTTTGCCTAATCCCAAGGAAAGGCTAGGGGAGTAAACCCCGAAAATAAATCAGGAACTGGAGTCCCTAAGGTGGTGTGATGCTGAAATCCAGTGATACTCAACAACTCCTGTGACACTACCGCTGCCAAACTGCATTGGTTCCTACCTTTCCTTTGGCTCACAGCGGCAGTATGGAGAGGAGGGATTTGCTGCTTGAGCAACAGCTCATCCTCCATATAGCCCCCCTCCCTCCAAAAAAAATTTGGATACTACTTCATCGACTCGTAGACGGAAGGATGCCAACCAACTCTTGTAAATTCCACATTCGTGGCTTAAATCAGCACATGGGTGAAATTTGGTAGGCAAAGAGTTAAACAAAGAACCCAACTAAACGGAATATCTAAAATATTGTATATGTACAGTGTTTACATTGTTTAGAATTGTATCTTGATTTATGTCTCACTTTTTTATGCACTTAAATATCTACAAATCACATTAAAAAATAAATTGTATTAGTTGACAATTAACTAAACATCGGATTTGAAACAAGTTAAAGGCTAACTATTTTAACATTTCAAACAACTGTGCAAGTCATGGTTGTCCTTGGATTAAATAGAAAAATGTATTTATAAAAAAAAAATTGAGTATCCATTAAGAATATATTTGTTTCAAAATTTTGTGGACAGCAAATGACCCACTGAGGTTGATATGCCGTAAAACAAACCCTGTATGGTAGTATTACTTTATTTGTAATTTCGTTATTATTTCTTTCATTATAAAAATACACGATTTTTGCAGATTTCCTAAGATATTTTTTCTTCTGTAAATTGTTGTTTAATTGTTTAAACTTGCTTCTGGATTTTTTTATTTTTCAATTCTTTTTATTAAACTATTCTGTATTTAAAAAAGTCAATAAACATGAAGGAAAACAATACTGCGTGCTCAGCCACCTGAACAGACGCGGAAACTACATTCCAACGGGGAGAACTAATTTTACATTGAGTAACAAAAACCTCTGCAAAAGATTATTTGGTTAGGGAGGGTTAATGATTTTTATGACCACTCACTCTCTCTGTCTTCCTCCTCACTCTCTCTCTCTCTTTCCTCCTCACTCACTCTCTCTCTCATCTCCTCTCTCCCCTCCCACCCTCTCTCCCTCTCTATCTATCTATCTATATCTATATCTATATCTATATATATATATATACTGGATTTTGAAGCGTGAGAGAATGGTGCAACTAATAATTCGAATGAATTAATACTAAAGAAATATAGTTGTCTTGACCAATTGTGTATTAATTCAAAATTTATATACCAACTAGTCAGTCGCTAGCATCCGGTTCAGAAAATATGGTAGTTAATATTGGAAAAAATGAAGTTAATAGATTTTGATTAGAATGGGATTTGGAAATTTACTGCTAGAAAACTAATATATATATATATATATATATATATACACTTTGTTTGTTTGTTTGTCTAGTCCCTGACCCTTCGTCATTTCCATGATACATGTACAGTGTAGACGTGTTATCTTGAGGGTTTTTAATTCTATTTCTCCTAAGGAGTATTATGGTACCAGGTCGGATTAACGTGGGGAAGTTTTTTATGGAGCATTAATCGAGGCTCGAACTCGCTAATTGGTAATAAATAATGGATCTGCGAGACAAGCTTGCTAACCATCGATAAATATGGATCTGCGAGACTAGCTTGCCAACCATTGGTAATATAATGGATCTGCGAGACTAGCTTGCCAACCATTGGTAATATTAATGGATCTGCGAGACTAGCTTGCCAACCATTGGTAATATTAATGGATCTGCGAGACTAGCTTGCCAACCATGGTAATATTAATGGATCTGCGAGACTAGCTTGGCTTGCTAACCATTTTGACGGGCTCTGATTACACAGCGCGAGATGCCCGTTTCTAAGTAAGTTTAAAGAAAAAAATGTCACGTCCTTTTTCAATGATGCGTAAATTAAGCCCTTATCGAAGTCGTTTATTCTGTCTATATCTTTGCATATTATAAATAAATTAGAAAAAGCTGTAGGAGTTATTTTCTTTTCTCTAATTATTTAAAAGGCGTAAGTTAAGCTTCTCCTTTTTTCTTTTTTTTTCTTTTTTTCTTTTTTTAAGTGATACCCGCACTTTTTTCATTTTATTTTTCATTATTCTCTTTTTCTTTTTTCTTTCTTTTTTCTTCTTTCCTTCCTCGGCTACTTGTGTTACATAGCTTATTTGCTCAATTTAACTGTTTCCAAAAATAGCTTGCCTCGTTCTAAAATTAGTTGCTGTGCTTACCTGTTCTTAGTGACCTTAAAGCCTTTGATGGGGGTTTAGTTTGCAAAGTTTTTCCTATCTTTCTTCCCCGTTGCTTTTTCTTACGTTCACCCAGCTCAATGGTTTTACTTCTAGCTTGCTCCTCACTCACCCTTCACTCTCCCCGACCGGTTTAAGGAATCAGTAAATTGACAGATGTTGTAGAGAAGCTATTTCTTTCTTTTTTACTATATATTCTTAAACCATATTTTACCCCCTTTTTTTACACTAAGAAGTAAAAATGAAATATGATATCTTAAAACTGTTGCTTATCTAGGCAAAAATAATTTTGTGTGTGGAAAAGCGTCTCTATTTTTTAATTTTTTTTTTTTTTAGAAAGGATAAATATTTTTCTTTTTTTTTTTCTTATTCTTATTTTATTTTCAAATCAGTTTTAACTGGTGGTATTTCACTGAAGTCTAAGTGACAGCAAGTCTCCTCAGATCTCCAGGACTCTTCTGAGTATTCCAGCTAATCATATCAATGCTGTTGTCTAGATCTGTGTTTTTCAAATTTTCAAATTTTTTTATTGCGACCCACAGCCAGAATAACAATTTGAATTGTGACCCATTAAACTTAAGTAATGATATGAAATGATAAAATCAACGACAAACATTGTTATTTTGTGCCCCAATTTATTAATTTCGCGACCTACTGTAGGGTCGAGACCCATAGTTTGAAAACCCCTGGTCGAGCTAGTCACGGTTCTTCTCTATTGGTCTGAATTTTTAAGATGAGGCTTGACAACTTGTATTATTTGTATTTTTCGAACTGTTGTCCTCATCTTTATTGGGTTAAACTTGCAAATCGTCGTCAAAATTAAAACAGAAAATTTTGACGACGATTTGCAACACATCAAAGTAAATTTTGAAATCAAAATTGATTTTAAAAATCCAATTCAAAATACTTGACATTTTTTTGGGGGAGGGAGGGGGTAAGTTAGATTAGTAATTGTTTTATTTCATTTATTTAACGAATCTTGAAATATTTTCTAAACTGAAATATTTATGTGCAGTTTAGAAAATATTTCAAAATTCATTAAATAAATGAAATAAAATAATTACTAACCTGACTTTAGTTGCAAATCGTCGTCAAAATTTTCCGTTTTAATATTGACGACGATTTGCAAGTTTAGCCTTTGTATTATTTGTATTTTTCAAACTGTTGTCCTCATCTTTATTGTTATATACACAACGTTTCGGCCGATGTGCACTCTGGGCTTCTTCAGGTTTTCTTGTTGAACTCGGGAGCTTTCACGGAACTTCAAACCGAACAATTTATTCAATTCACCGGAGTAGATTGTTCTCATTCCATTAACCATGACCCGGTTCAATTGTTAAGCTATGTTAAGTATTCTATATTATTATCGCCCTTGGCCAGGAATGAATCTGCAACCTACAGATGATTGTTACTTAGAACCGTATTAACCCTTATATCTGTTGCACCATGTGCACTCACATTCCTCTACTCTCTTTCTTTCTTATATTTTTCTGTGTAGTATGTCTTTTTCTTCCCTTTCTTTATAATAAAAATTGAATGGTCCAGTATTTAGCTGAGGTGATAACACTCATAAGAAATAAGAATTTGGCGGATAAGCAACACCAGATAAGCAGGATTTACATTTTTTGCATATCACCTTGTATGATTTGGACGATCTCATTTTTAATCTGAGGGTGTTGTAAGATGATAACGGTTGTAGAAATAAGGAACACAAGTAATAATATACAGAAGATAATGTTGGTCATCTGCAAACCGGAAATGGTAAAAATAACTGAAGATTGGAAAAACAGGAATTGGCCAAATCCTGCAATTTCCTTTTGTTGATTCCGGATATACAATCATTTATCGGTAACTTTCTTATCCTATTTTGGGGAATAGGATTTGTTCTTCTATCAGTTAATCTTTCTCTCTTAAAAGACTGGAGTCTATAACTGGGGTCAATGACTTGTTTTTCTCATTTCTACTTTTCTTTTCTTTCTTTTTAAATCTTTTTGTTTTTATATCAACCCCTTTGCAAGAGTAGGATACAGATATGCTGATAGGTACGCGTCATGCGTCTCTGACACACACAAATCTAAAACGACGCAGTAAGATCATATCCATACATCCTAGTGTTTTTCTTTTTTCTTCCCTCACCATTTCAAGCTAACTGTAAATACATTTCAATAGTTTCTTAGAAATGAATTACACAGGATAGGCTACAAGGTAGGAGTTAGGTGGCTTTAGTTGGGACCCATAAATTTTCCCGGGGACTCATTCAAAGCAAATATGTGCATCCCAGGACACACTAAATCAAAAAGCTATCAGCATCACTTGAGGATGTGACACATGATCAATTTGTTAGTGTTATATCCCAAAATGTTAGTTATAACAAAATATAACAAATAGTTAAATATGTTTTAAAATACAATAATATACGTTTTTATTTTCTCACCGACTAGGAGTACAGCAGGATGGTTGGATAAACAGTAGGTACTGGCAAACTGAGCCTAAAATGCGTCTTTGACAAAATGACTTTATCCCCCCCCCCTACAGAAAATAATTTACCAAAAATCAGGGAATTATCAGATTTTAATGAAATTTTCAGTGTTTATTTATCAATGAATGATCTTTATAATGCATTATGTATTTTATTTCAAAACTTTCTGATTTTTTTTTCAGGTCACTTATTTTTTACCCCCACTTATAGTTTTCTAATTACAGTACAAATAATGAGATAAAAGACCGAACTTATGAATAGAAACAAAAAAATTTTTTTACGGTGGCTTTTCTATGAGAAAATAAGTACCGAAAATTGAAAAATAAAATGTAAAAAAATAATAAATAATAATTTTTTTTGGAGATTTCTTTTTTACTCATTTCGATAATTATTTAATTGGCTATTATTCTTATAAAAGAAAAAAAATTATACATTGATATTTTTCTGCTTAAAACGGGGGGGGGGGTACATTTTCAATAGAGTTTTTCTTCAAAACTTATTACTTTATGTGTCTAAATTAGGTTTGCCTTAAATAGATATTTATTTCTAGAATCTAAAAATATAACATTTTAAAATTAACATCAGAATATTTTTATTTTAAACGAATTTTATATATTAATTTTTCATAGCAAAAATACTAAATTAAAGTTTTGAAATAAAATAACTGATGCATTATAAAATTCATTAATTGATAAATCAATACTGAAAATTTCATTAAAATCGGATAATCACCTGATTTTTGGTTAATTTTTTTGCAATCGCGAATGTTACATAAAAATTGTAAACAAGCGCATAAAACCATTGAAAAATAGACAGAATGGCGGATCGCGTTGAAATTGACCAAAACAAATAGTTTTAAATCTATTAAAAATAGACTGCATATGTAATGATATTTTTCTTTTTTTAATGATGGTTATTATGTTACTACTTATCGATTTAGACAAAGTTTAACCTTAAATAATAGATTTAATTATTTTTAAATCGCTTTAGAATTTGTAGCAGACGACAAAAATGCCAGTCCCTAATAAACAATTAACTGTTAACAAGTTGTGTATTCATCAAGCAGCCATTTTGTTGACTGATACTACACTTTTTAAAATGAAGAGTCATATATTCGTTAGGGGAGATAACTCTTACTTAACACTTAGTCCACTACAATTGAGTTTCTCTGTTCTATCTGCAAGACCATGGCTCAAGTTACAAGACCCTGGAAAAGTTGCATGGAAGATAGACAATTGACTCTACACCAACTCTCTTGTTTCGGGTGTCCCACTGTGGTGTAATGGTTGGCAAGCTAATCTCGCAGACCCATTACTACTTTAAAGCAAGTTCGATTATTGCTGGATTCCCCATACTTGCGACTTTGTGTCACATCCTATCTGTGGTGAACAAGTTGGATAAATAATATAAATGGTGTAATGGTTAACAAGCTAATCTCTGTAGAGATTTGTGTAGACTGATCAGTTTTCAACTGTGTTGCAAGTTTAATCTGCTTCTAAAAATCCAGACTTGGTAGGTGGTTTAAATAACAGCTTAGGCTATTCTACTGTGTGGCATAGTCAAGTCTATTTCCAGGATTCTGATTGGCTGGTGGTTTTAGTGTGGATATTTTTATCCATATATACTTTTAGTGTAGATATTTTTATCCATATATACTGTCAGTTGCTACAGAGTCTATTCGGTTAAGGTCCGTCTTTTTTTGTCTGGTGACTGGGTGCTAGTCACAGCCTTCCTGCGAAGGTGAGTATGATGTTCATTCTACGCTCTCACAGATCTATTATTACTTCATAGCAAGTTTTATCCTTGCTGGATGACCCATACTTGTGACCTTGTGTCGGATGAATAGGAACAGCAAGACTCTCTTTCCATGCCATTATAAGAATTTGTGGGGTATTAGTTCGAAGCTAACATCTGCATTCCTATAATGCAATAGGTTATCCAAAAGCAGGTCACCCAACAATGAATATTCGGTATGGAAAAAACAAGTCAATTTATACAAGATAACATTTAATTAAAACAACATACAAAGATAAAACATGGTTCCAGACCCAAACCCTAAAAAGGACACAAGGATGTTCCAAGAAATATGAAGAAATGCAAAGTAAAAAGGGGTGGAAAACATGGATTTATCCTTTATCAGGGGAGTTCAGGGAACAAGGCGGTACAATGTGTTTCATTGCACGCAATGAAAAGATTCAATGTGAATTTCGTTCTATGTCATGTTGGTAAAAAGAAATAGGGAGATTTTAGGGTTTATTATGTCACATGACAAAACGGACATGTGATGTGGGAAAGCTTTGCCTCCTATATAAAAAAGGGAGAGAATTCTATTTTGTCTCCCAACACCATGTTATCCTTGGCATCAGTGTTGTTGAAGGAGGATTTTTTTTGTCACTCTAGTAATAAAAAAAAAAGAAAAAAAAAAGAAAGAATTTTATATTCCGCTAATTCAGAAAGGAAGAGGCTACTTAGCCGATTCTGGTCAAATAGACAAACCTACTTTTATTTTTTACTGTCACTAAATATTTTTATTATGATTACAAGTAATCATTTATATTTATATTTTGTGAAAGGTAGATATAAAATTCTTCTAAATGAAAAATATAGATACCGTTAATGACTTTATGATAAAACATGTGAATTTTTACAAAATTGAAAAAAAAAAAAAAAAAAAAAAAATTAAAGGAAATGATAAAGGTAAATTTGACTATGATGAATTTTTGTCCAAAGTAGAAAAATGGCATTTTCTATTATCAATTGTTAAAACATAAAATTGTAACCCCAACCCTAACTATGAATTCTTGTTGATGTTTATGAAAATGTAATATAATTTTTTTCGTTCCAAACATGAAGCATGTAAAAAGTTGTTTACATAACCTTTTATAAGGAAAGATGTTAAACATGAAATGTCCAAATGCTAGCTTTTAGAACCGGCGAACTAGCTTATTTGTTTCAGAAAAATGCTGAATTTAAGGAATACAGAAATATTAAAAGTAAAAAAAAAAAAAAAATCATTAAAATCAATATAACTCTGTTCTCCAATTTCATTACCATGTAAATTAAAAAATCTATTTTTATATAACGTTATTTTTGGATCTGGATGTGAGCCATAGTAGTTGAAACTGTTGCCTGAAGGAATTTGAAGATAGCATCAGACGGCCTTTGGGACCCTCGACTCTGGGGATATGTCTGAAGAGGTTAATTCCAAGCCATTTCCCATTTGGCTGTAAATTTTGATAGATTTATTTTAATACCATATCAACCTAGGGTTATTATATGCCGAGAGGTTAGGGAAATACATTCATTGTATGTTCATATTTATATTTTTTGTGAAGTTTTTTCTTATGCTTTTTTTTAAAACACGGTTAAATCAAGGTACGAACAATTTTTAACCAGATCTACCATTTATACTCACGGATAAGTTGCACTAGTGAATGGATTGCAACCCTAATTTGTGGTTGTCCCAGTCAGTTAACTTTGAACCACGTATCTTTGAGAATCTGTGTTATGCCTCAAAGATACGTGGTTCAAATTAACTGACCTGAAAAAATGTAAAAGTTTTTAAATAAAATAACTGGTACATTATATCTTTTATTCATTAATATAGCAACACTGAAAATTTCATTAAATTCGGTAATTTCCTGATTTTTTTTCTTTTGATGGGGTGACATACGATGGTGGAATTTAGGTCCGTTAAGTTTGATTTAACCCATTGTAGGATTTTAAACACATAAAATGGGTTCTTTTTAGGCAAATACAACTCAGATTTTCATAGAGACATTGTTGATAAATAAATTTATTCTATGTATTAATGATTTTGACTATAGATTAAATACTCATTGATAAAACTTTTGCAATTCCTGAGGATATTGTGATGTAAGAAGTGACATACTTTCAGTTACAGACAGACACCGAATCTCATTATAATAATATATTCTATTATTTGTATCTGATTTTGTCTTATAAGTTTAAAGGGTTAAAACTTTCTCTACATTAAATTCTATTTGGATAGTTTCTTAGTGTCTCTTATTTAACAGCTACAAATAACTGCACAATCTTTCCAGCCTTACTCCTCTCTCTTTTCCCCTTTCTTTTTTTAAATCAAAGGAAAACTAAGTTGCTTGTTACTTTTATATTGCAGTATTTTTCTAATCAGGAAAGATTACCCACTTTCTATTTTAAGTTTATAGCAACATTCTGTTTTTGAAAGATCCTGCCACAAGAATGTTTTAAAAATAGTTTAAATCCTTAGAAATATATTTTTTTTCCTGTATGAAATATTTAACTCACTTATATATATATTGACCAACCCCTCCACACGAGTAGGATGTGACTCAAGGTCAATTTTTTAAGTGGAGTTTAATAGGTTTAATATATATATATATATATATATAGAAGAAAATGGATATAAAATCCGACAGTGTAATAAAGTATAACATTTTGAAAAAACAATAAAATTAAGTCAAAGATTGACTTACAGACAGCTGGCACTAAAGCGTTTCGGTTTTAATAAAAACCATCAATGGGGTTTATCACAATTGGTAATTGTGAATTATACAAAAAAAAATTAGTATAAAAACAAGCAAAAGCTTGTAAGCCTTAGTTTGTGATGTTGGAATATATATATATATATATATATATATATATATACACACGGGACACTGCTGGAGAAGCAAGGACGGACTCGTAAGCGACGTCCTCCTGTGGAAGCCAGCACATGGGCATGCCAGTGTGGGCCGACCAACAAAGACATACATTGACTAGCTCTGTGCAGATACAGGATGCTGCATAGAGGACCTCCCGAGAATGATGAGCGATAGGGACGGATGGAGAGAGATTGTCATGGATATCTGTGCTAACAGCGCAGCATGGTGATGATGATATATATATATATATATATATACTGATAATTATTTGTATTAGATAGGAATATTGGAAACCATATAACTGTGCAAAATAATTTATATTAGATAGTATTGCGCTAAACAAAGGAGATTTTTTTCTGAGGTGGAGTGCCACACCTACCATTAGCCGTCCACTTTACTGCACAGATCTGATACCCATTCTATACTACTCATGCGCTAAGTTGGCAGGGAGCCGTATCAAACCAGGACCCTTGCGATTCTGAGGTGGATGCTCTACCGACTGAGCTAAACTGACTTAGATTTATATTTCAAGCCCATTCTATCAAATAATACGCACTTCCTATTTTAGTCATAAGATTAAGCAACCTCTAAGTTACGTGATATCAGCTGTTACTCAGTTGGGTTGATCTTAGATAAAAGTTTAATTTAATTTTTTGAAATATTCTTTTTTAAACAGATTTTCCCGCTATGCATAATGATGTCATCCCCAAGCTTATCTAAGAAAGCCTCCATTACAAGATTAATATATGACTAGCAGTGTTGTATATCAATATTAGGTATACCCAACATTAAGTATACAAACGGTGGGAGAGTGAATTCTTCTCGGTGAGAGAGAGAGAGTCAGACAGAGACTTACTTGCGGATTATTTGATAAAATGTGCTTGAAATATAAATCTAAGTAAAGGAGTTAGTTTAGCTCAGTCGGTACAGCATCCATCTCAGAATTGCAAGGTTCCGGGTTTGATACTGCTCCCTGCTAACTTAGTGCATGAGTAGTACGGATTGGGTAATCTGATGTGTGTGGTAAAGTGAGGAGCTGATGGTAGGTATGGCACTCCACCTCAGAAAAAAACCAATCTCCTTTGTCTAGCACAATATAGGATGATCTAGCTTGGTATTTTCATTACTCTTACTTGTTGCTGGTTACTGCTTCTTCTCCTATCTGCTATGGCTCCCATCTTGTCTAGTTGACTTCTAATTCCAACTAACAAGACTCTAAGTTTTCTTGATCAAGTTTTTATTACTTATCTAGCCCATAATTCCATTCCACACAGGAGACTGACCTGGAGCACGTCTAAGCTCTCTGATGGTTGGGTTGAATCTAATCTCTAAAACTAACTGTTCTCACGTCTCTCTGTACTGGAGGTCAGTTGGGGCCATATAAAATGTTAATCATAACCCCCAATGGTTATGGAAAACTACCCACCTCCAGTTTTAAATCTAACAAACTTTATTTAAAACTAACTTACAGGCACGTTCACAATTCATGAACTCTCATGAATTGTAACAGCAGGACTTGTGGATATACCACAGTATGATAATCTAATCATTACAACATTTGATATGTTTACTTAAGAGCTATTGCTTTTGTTCATATGTAAAAAGTATAATAATCTTCATTTAACTCTCTCACTCTTTTTCTTTTTTCCCGTCTTTTCATTTTTTCATTATGTTTGATTGAAACACATTAGCATTATTGCTTCCACGCTCTCACCCCCTCTCTCGTTTTCTTTCTTTCTTTCTTATATTTTTTCTATATGACTAGCAGGACCTGTGGATATACCACAGTATGATAATTTAATTATTACAACATTTGATATGTTTACTTAAGAGCTATTGCAAAATAGTTCAATATGTAAAAAGTATAATAAACTTCATTTAACTCTGTCTTTTTTTTCTTTCTTTTTTTCCCTTTCTTTTAATCTTTTCATATTCAATTGAAACAGATTACTGTTATCGCTTCCACACTCACCCCCTCTCTCTATCTTTCTCTTTCTCTCCTTATTATATTTTTTGTGTAGATTGTCCTTTTTCTTCCCTTTCTTTCTTCATAATAAAAATGGAATGGTCCATTATTTAGCTGAGGTGATGACACTCATAAGAAATAAGAATTTGGTGAATAAGTAATGCTAGATAATCAGGATTTACATTTTTGCATTTCATCTTGGATAGTTTTTTAAGCAGAGGGTATTGCAAGAGCATAAGGGTCATACAATTAAAGAACACAAGTATTAATATCTGTAGAATAATCATACTAATTCCAATTACCATCGAATTGGCAAGACACGACAGCAAGCAGTGGTAACCCAATACGATTCTGGTTTGCTACAAAGATTACTGCAAAATGGCAGGATATTTATGAAGCCTCAGAGGATCATACAAACCAAGCAGCCAATCAGGACTCGGGGAATGGAATCACCCAAATGCATGAGTGGACTATTCTGAATTCCCATAAGTACCAGTTGTCTTGACACTGGTTCTGTTGTGCTTGGCCAGTCACATTGTTCAAATCAATAGTAGACTGACTGACTGACTGACTTCCTTCCTTCAATAATATCTAGATATTTTATGATACAAGGATTGTTCAAAAGGTTTTAACAAAACCAGGTTTAATAAATAATCACTTGGTTTTATTGATCTCAATATTATTGTTTTATTCTCCAATGTATTAAAATCCATCCATGATTATAAGATTATGATCTTACATAGAAACTAATTAAAATCTGTATAATCTTTTTATATGTGATCTTATTTGATTTTGTTAGTCTTTTGAATTCAATATATTTCTTTACATTAAAACTGAAATACTTATGCCTAGGGTGCCTATATTTTTGCCTGTATTGTAAATACTAATTTAAACATAAACATTGATAATATCTTGCAGTTATGTCAAAAATGTGGTTATTGTACTCTGTGCACAGAAAATGGCCGCCAATAAATTCATTCAGTATACAACACAATGACTGTTACACTTTCCCACCACTCGAAAACAAGCTGGTTCAAAGGCAGCAAAAAAAAACAAAAAAAAAAAACCATTTAGCATCTCAAACCAAGAAAAAAAAAAAAGACCTACCTCAGCAAGACATATCTAACTAGATATACTTTCTGGAGCTCAACCTCACCTCCAGAACACGCATTCGCATGGTTCGACTCCTTAAATGGCGTGTTTGCATCACACACACATACAAACACATCTTAGCCACCTGCATGCATAATTGTGTAGAAATTACAGACTTTCACTTAGCCTATCTGTTGAGCTATTCAAAGAAGTTCTGCAAAAAACCTGAGAAATTCTTACAGTTGTAGAAATTCCTTCTGTTCTCATCTTTGCTCAATTATGTGAACTTTGTTGATTTATATGATGTTTTATTTCTTCCTCTTTTATTGCAATGTAAATTTATGACATGCTCAACTGATAAATTTTTTATGTCTGAATTTCTCTGATGAGGAATTATCATTCCACTTCTCTGATTGTTGTTAGACTAGTCTCCCCATCTTTGTTGTGATAATAACAATGTTTGGGTTGTTTTTGAGATGAAGAAATATCATTCATCAGTTCAGTTCACTGTTGTTAGACTAGTCTCCTCATTTTTGTTGTGATAGTAACAATGTTTGGGTTGTTTTTGAGATGAAGAAATATCATTTCAGTTCACTGTTGTTAGACTAGTCTCCCCATCTTTGTTGTGATAGTAACAATGTTTGGGTTGTTTTTGAGATGAAGAAATATCATTTCAGTTCACTGTTGTTAGACTAGTCTCCTCATTTTTGTTGTGATAGTAACAGTTTTAAAGATAAATAATAATTCTGATTAGTATTTGTGTCTCTCCATCTATTTCTTCATTTTATGTTGACAAAAACATTTTGGTACTTTATATCAGTTTTTATTTTTACTTCACTTGGCCATATCTTTATGACCTTGGAGTAGAATGACCTTATGTTGTCTAAATTGGAGCCAAATTGATGTATATGCAAAAATTAAAAAAAAAATTATGCCCTGGGATTTTTTTTTTCCATTATTTTTCTTTCAAAGAATGTTTTCTTTCTTTCAGTGTATTTCTTTCTGTATTTTGGCACATTTTTCATTCAATGTATTTCTTTTTATTTTTCTTTCTTTCTTTTTTATTCTTTCTTTTTCTTTCAATTCAATTATTCTTATATATTTCCCCAATCCAATATGTCTATTTTCACACACACACACATACATACACATATAGAAACTTCAGTATAATAGTATAGATATTGTTGAAGTGAATAATTATTTTCTTTTTAAAAAGTTTGGCTAAAAAGACTAAAATTACAAAATAATTTTCTCTAAAAATATTAAAATCAAATGTATGAACCAAAATTGGAAACAAATTATGATAATCAAATAGAAATAACTTTTTTTGTCCAATTTTAAGAATCTTGTATTTGTTGGATTTGCATATAGAGTGATTTCAAAAGAGTCACCGAGATTATCTGATTAAATTTGGTTGGTAGGTTAGTTTTGCAATATTTAAACTCTTGATCTTTTTTTAATGCTAAAGCCAGTTTAACAAATACTAGAAGCGGTTACTCGGCGTTGCCTGGGTAGAGGAGGGATTTTTAAAAAGTTAGTCTCGCAGATCCATTATTACTGAATCTTGAGTTGGATCCTCATAATTGTGAGTTGGATCCTACATAAAAAAGACCTTGCATTGATCCAGCCACTCTGAAAAGAAATGTTAATGTCTATTATTTAAAATATTAAATGCAAGAAAAAAAATCCATGCTGTTATAATTTAAATTTTATTTTTTAATTATCTTCACGAATATAAATAAAATCTTTATTATTTTTGCTCAAAAAGCAAGATATAATGATAGTGAATGTGTATATATATTTACTTTATCGTTAATTGTTTTATTTTTGTAGTTTCCTTAACTCATTTACCCAACCCTCCGTATGAGCAGGATGTGGCACAAGGTCAATTTTGAAGCAATTTAATGTTTTAATTCAGTTAAGACCAGTTGCATTCCAAGGTTGAATAGCTCAGTCTGCCCTACTATTTACCCATAGCTGGAAAGAGAATAGTTGGAATGCATACCCTTCCCGAGGGTATTAGAGCTATGTGAAATGCAATCAGCCCTGTCCTGGATTTGAACATGCCCATTTCTTAGGATGATAACCGTTACATCATGGGCACCTCATTTTAAACAGATAAACACTTTATACTTGTGGGGAGGGGGTCCCTGTGGTGTAGTCATTAATGTACTGGACTGTGAGAACACCAGCCACACTATTGTTCATTTTTGGACTAATACTGTTAGAAAAGTATGAACATACTCATTCTCCAGATATTGGTTTAATCGTACTACTACTGATATATTACAGCGATGGCTTAGACATTAAATAACCCACAAATGTTGATATACCATTAAACAAAAAAAAATTCATACTTAGTTGTAATATCAATATCATAAGAGTTAATGTATTAATGTAGTTCAAAATTAATTTAAACATTATCTCAAATAAATCTATCACTCTGGGTCAGAGTGGACCTGAAAGTAATGGTAATAAAGGGAATAAGGGAGAGGATATAGAGGAGAGCAAGGATGAGGGGGGAATGATATAGAGGAGAGCAAGGATGAGGGGGAATGATATAGAGGAGAGCAAGGACGAGGGGGGAAAGGATATAGAGGAGAGCAAGGATGAGGGGGAAAATGATATAGAGGAGAGCAAGGATGAGGGGGGAAATGATATAGAGGAGAGCAAGGACGGGGGGGAAGGATATAGAGGAGAGCAAGGACGGGGGGGAAGGATATAGAGGAGAGCAAGGATGAGGGGGGAAATGATATAGAGAGGAGAGCAAGGACGGGGGAGGATATAGAGGATATAGAGGATATAGAGGAGAGCAAGGACGGGGGGAGGATATAGGATATAGAGGAGAGCAAGGACGGGGAAGGATATAGAGGAGAGCAAGGACGGGGGAAGGATATAGAGGAGAGCAACGAGGATATAGAAGAGAGCAAGGATGAGGGGAGAGGATAGAAGAGAGCAAGGATGAGGGGATAGAGGAGAGCAAGGATGAGGAATAAAAGAGAACAAGGGGAGGGAATAGAGGAGAGCAGGGGAGGGGGAATAGAGGAAAAGAAAGATAGGAGAAAAGAGAAGAGGAAGAAAAAGCAAGAAATAAGAGAAAAAAAAAGAAAAAATTATTTATCTTTTGTATTTTTGTAACCACTTAACCAAAATGCATAGCCTGTTGGGGGCCCTTATATTTAAGTGAACTTTGTATTTGTTTATATAGAAAACCCCCCAAAACAACCCCTTAACAAGGGTGGTGACAATCTCAAGTGATCTAGGTGATTAGATTCACTTAAATTTGGAATGACATCTGCCTTGTAATCTGTTCACCTCCCACTGAAATGATAATCTGACAATAAGAACAGAAACCTTTTTTTTTTTTCTATTGTCTTCTGATTAAGACAAAATGGCTGCTTCCCTTCTCTTCACCTGTCTTTTCCACCTGGTCATTAAATATGAAAAGTTTTACTTTTAAATCAGCTGATCACAGACAATCAGTTGGCCTACTAAACTTAAATTGCTCTTCAAAAGTTTGTTTTTTATTCTCTTTCCGGTATAAAAAGAACTACATATGTAATTCCTGTTAATTCTAACCTACTTTTTCTAAAAAAAAAAAAAAATACTCCTTTTTATGAAAAGAAAAAAAAAAAGAAACAAAAAAATTAATTCTTTTTTTTTTATGTTATCTTATTATTCAGAGATTTTGCTTTTGTCAAAAAAAAAAAAAAAATTAAGAATAACTATATATTAAATTCTAGTCTAATTTTTTAAAAATACTCCTCTTTTATAAAAAAGAAAAGAATAAAAAAAGCATATAATCATTTTATGATAGTTACCTTATTATTGAGAGATTTTGGCTTTGTCGAGAAAAAAAATCAACAAAAAAAAAGAAGAAAAAAACCAATTTAAAAATAACTGCATAATAAATTCCTATTAGTTTCAACGTACTTTTTCTAAAATATTCCTCCTTTTTATTAAAAGAAATAATAAAAAAAAACATCTTGAAAGTTACTTTTATTATTAAGATTTTTTGGCCTTTGTCCTAAAAAAAAAAAAAAAAAAAAAAAAAAAAAAAGAAAAGCAAAAGCAAAAAAAACAACAAAAAAAAACTATATATTAAATTCTTGTTAGTTCAAGTCTGCTTTTTCTGAAAAGAAAAAAAAATTCATCCAATGTCATTTTGAAAGTCACAAATTTATTATTGGCTTGAGGGTAGGAAAATTGTCTATGCTCTAGGGGGAGGGAGTTAAAACCAAGTTTGGCCTTGGTCGGAAAAAAAAAAATGTTTTTAAGAATAACTATATATTAAATTCCTGTTAGTTCCAGCTCACTTTTTCTAAACTACTTTCTTTTTATAAAAAGAAAAAAGAAAACAACTACAAAAAAAAAAGCTGAAAACACCATCCAATCATTTTTTTGAAAGTTACCTTATTCAGATTTGCCTTTGTCAAAAAAAAAAAAAAAAAAAAAAAAGAGAAATTTGGCCACCCTGTCAGCTGGGTAAAATCCCCTTCCCCAATGGGGCCACCTGTTGGTTGTGATGTTAAAGGACAGCATCCTGGTGGCTGATCATTCTACATTGGCCCTTATTTAGGCTGGCAATCAGAGAAGACCCTCTGATCATTCGGATGGTTATGTCAAGCCCTAGCACCTATATGATTGTCCCAATGGTAAACCCCCTAACCTTTTTTCATATATGTGCTAGAAGGCAGTGGCTATGAATCTTTTAAGTGTCCTGGGTATGACATTAAACTGCATCTGATGGTAAAGTTCCAATTCTGGAGCTCTGGAAAGTGTGGAGTACTCCTTCATTGCCATTACTTCCAGGCCCACCCTGACTCAGAGTGGTAGTACATGCTAGGGTTCCATCTCTATGAGTTAAATAGAAGAAAAAATAAGTTTTAAAAAATGTGCATGAAGGGGTACTCCACACTTCCCAGAGCTCCAAAATTGGATAACGTCTTACTCAGGACACTTGCTGAACTCTGCACACAGCTTTATTTATAACTAGAAGCGACTACCCAGCATCACCTTATGTTAATCCGGCCTGAAAAAAAAAAAAAATTTGTGCTTCCATATTGATTTGTTTAACTTTATCTGTGAATCTCAAAAAATTAAAAAGCATTAAAGCTCTACTTAAAAATAAAGTAGAACTCTAATGCTATTTTAATTTTTAAATTTCTTTGCGAATATAAATCAAATCTTTATATTTTTTGCACAAAAAGCTAGACTCAATAACAGTGAACATGTATATATATATTTACTTAGCTGTTAACCATTTTATTTTCATATTTTCCTCCGGACATACATACACACAACTGCCCTTTATATATGTATAGATAGATAGATGTTAGAAAATTCAAAATTTTAGTCATGATAGTTTTCCATCCCAATTTGTACTTTAGTTCTGTAGCAGACAAGTGAACAAAGAAATACAAAATTATTTGGTTGGTAAATACAATAGTTTACTTGATTAGCTTGTTGACCATTACAGTCCTCAGAAATGCTGGTAGGTATGTCCTGCGTCCTTGATGCAAAAACATCTAAAAGGACGCAGTAAAATCATATCCATGTGTCCCAGTGTTTTACTCCCCACCCCCCACACACACACCATTTCAAGCTAACTATAAATAGATTTCAATAGTTTCTTAGAAATGAATTACACAGGATATGTTACAAGATAGTTTAGACAGCTTTAGTTGAGACCCATAAATTTTCCCAGGGAATCATTCAAAGCAAATATATGCGTCCCAGGATGCACTAAATCAAAAAGCTATCAGCATCACTGAGTCCTGGTATCTGATTCTCTTTTTTTTTTCTTTTTTTTTTTAGGGATATTATGTTGCTTACCTAATTTATTAACCCATTACAGTTCTGGTATCTGCATTTTTCCATTTAAAAAAAAAAAAATTATTTTATTTTATTTTTTAAATTTAGAGATGGTACGTTACTTGTTTATTGCATGAAGAATTTATTTTGGTATTTGACATTTTTGGAAATGTTTATATTCATTTTTTTTCTTGAAAGATATTTAATCTGAGAGTTAAATATAGAATCTGGTAAAATGTTAACCATTAATTAATTCAACAAATTAGTCATTAAGTGAACTTAAAATATCTGAGCATCTTAAATAATTGCTTTTTAATAGCTCTATCCCATTTATTTAAGCTGAGATTGTTTTGTTTTTTTAAAATTTATTTTAAAAACCTTTCTAAAATAAACCAGTTTCCATAAATACAAGATGTGAATAGACATGGGGGGGGGGTAATGTTCTGACCTGGAAATATTTTCTTCATTTTTATCTTTTTTAAAAAAAATTTAATTGCACAATGAAAATAAAGTAAAGTAAAAATTTGTTTATCGTTAGTGGATGGTAGTCCACTAACGATTAACAAATTTTTACTTTATTTATTTACTTTATTTTTTATTTTTACTTTATTTTCATTGTGCAATTAAATTTTTTATAAAAAATGCTTCTTTGATTTGTATTATTTAGATTTTTTGGGACTGTTGTATTCATCTTTATTGTTATATACACATTTTATGGAGGCACATAATGATTAGAGTCATAGGAAATGAACTCATCGATCCGAGTTCAAACCTTGAGATGAGGCTGTTAGCATTCACATAGCACTAATACCCTTGGGAAAGGTATGAATCCACCTACTCTCCCTCCAGCTAATGGGTAAATAGGGCAGACTGAAATTTACAAAACAGAAATGAGGTTTCTATAAAACAATGTAGGCAAAAAGATGGTAAAATAACCATCGTGGAAAAGAACAGAAAATGAACAAAGTTAATATTTTTATAATTATGTTTCCAATTGTAGTTTATAAGTACGGTTGTCGTACTTCAAATCTATACACTTTTAAAAAAATCATGTGTGGCACCTGTAGACTGGCAGGTACTACTTCACAGACCTGCATGGATCCAGAACAGGCTATGAAAAGCACTGATCTAGATGGCACCCAGTGTTGATACAAAGCTGATAAATGTAATTTTTTTGGCTGGTCAGCCAACACTGGTGAGTCCATGTGTTGGAATCTATAGGAGAACATCTTAATTAGATTACTAATAAATGTAATGTCTATTAATATTATCTATTCTACTGAAAGAACCAAGCTAATTTATCTAATTAAAAATTAAATATTAATAATTAAATTACTAATACAATGTATATTGTCCATTCTATAGAAAGAGCCAAGCTCCTTTGTCTCATACGAAATAATATTAATTTAAATTCCTATTAAATAGAATGTCTATTGTTCATTCTGTGTCATCTGTACTTTTTAGACAAGGAGAAAGTTTCCATTGGCTGAGAGGACAAACCGGAAGAAAAAAAAAGTGAGAACATCTGGATTAATATAGTGATACATACACTTATGACAGCCCAAACTTATAAGTTTACTGAGTTACGAGCTGTCTCTCAATCAATTTTTGTTGTTGTTGTGTGTTGATAACTAGAAATTGTGGTATGAGCAAGTTTCAGATATGCTTATTACTTAGGCTAGACAAGCGATCAGAGAGGACCCCCCCTCGATCACTCAGCTGGTCACATCAACCCCTAGCACCTATATAATTATCCCAACCCTATTGCCCTTATGGCAAACTGCAACCCTTTTTATCATATGTGCTAGAAGCTGTGGCTGAGGGTCTTAATGTCCTGGGTATGACCTTAAACTCTATCTGATGGTGAAGTTCCAATTCTGGAGCTCTGGGGAATGTGGAGTACCCCTTCATCACCATTACTCCCAGATTGGTAGTAAAAGTAAAGTCTACAGAGTGACCTATTGTTGGTATAGGCGCCTATCTCCTTTTTGCTGAGGTGGAGCGCCACACCTAGCGTCAGATTACCTAAGCTGTGTTACTCATGCACTGAAAAGCTGGAACCTCGTGATTCCTAGGTGAATGCTCTACTGAGCTGACGTGGTGGTAATTTAATTAAATTATAGATATTTATTTTTTTAACGAGACCAACGTGCTTGGCCCTTTCTGACATGAAACTCTATTCAATGCACATTTTTTTTTTTTTAAAGACACACCCTGCATATGATTCTTAACGACCTGAAGTGAAATTTGGTTTTGGTTATACGCATTGCTGCAAAATGTTCTTTACAATCTTAAGTTGATAGCAACAGCAAAAGGCTCTTCTCCTATGGACTACTACACATGGACACACCAGTGTTAGCTGACTAGCCAAAACTTATATTCATCAGCTCTGTGCAGACACCGGTTGCCATCTGGAAGGCTTGCAATGACTGATAGATGGGTAATAGTTAATTTTTAATGTGATAAATGAGCTTAGCTCTTTGTTGAATGTTATGTTATATATATTATATTGTATAATGTGTTTTATATATATATATATATATATATATATATATTGTATGTTATGTTATATTATGTATACTAGCAAATATATGCACCCTCAGGGTGCAAGTATTTAAGTTTTAATGTAATAAAATATCATATTAATTTAGAAAGGCTAATGAAACTAAATAAGAATGCATAAAAAGATTTGAAAGAGAGACGGGTATAATTGAAAAATAGAACACAAACTTACTCTTCCATCATTCCTATCTTCATTGCTAAATTTCCCTAATTTAACTATTTAGTTAAAATAGAAGTAAAGAATAGGATTAGTTATTTCTTCTTGTTAATGGGTTTCTTTTAAGATTTATCCCAACAATAAGAAATCAATAATACTAAGCACACATATATTTGATTTGATTCTTGATATCAATATGCAAATTACCTTTCCTGTTCACACTGTAAACCACTATTTTGTTGTATATATAAAAACAATTGCATGTTATTAGTATGTAGAAAAGGACAACCGTATTAATAATGTAACATAATTTTATTGATAATTGAGGTTTAAATGAAATAAAATCCTGGAGAATGTGACATAAATAACAAAGGGAATTGTGACTTGAGTAGTGACATAGTTTCAGTTACAGAAAAACAAACAGACTACCTCCATTATAATAAGATGTTATATTATGTATATATTTTATTGTACATTATATTATATATAGCTATTGTATTCTGTGTTATGTTATATTATGTATATTATATTTTATATATATATTATAAATAGTTGGCATTAAATAACCCACTGGGATTTGAGATGCCATTAAACTAAACCACACTTTCTGTTGAATGGATAAGACATTGTACTTTTTTGGTCATGTTATTAATATCTAATTTTTAATAAGTTTAATAACATAGGATACTTAACATAGTTTAACACTTGTTCTCTACCTCAATGGATTGAATAAAGGGTTTGAAGTCCTGTGCAGGGTCCTGATTAACACCAAGAAACATCTGAAGAAGGCCAGATTGGCTGAAACGTTGTGTATATAACAAAGATGAGGACAACAGTCTGAAAAATCTAAATAATGCAGAAGACATAAATGAAGTTGACTCTTTCTACATGAAGTTGCTGCCAGGTCTACTCTGACCCGGAGTGGTAGTACCTGTTAGAGTCCCATCTATGGGTTAAATAGAAAAACATGAGTTTTCAAAAAAAAAAAAAATAAATAAATAAATTGAGTATCCATTAAGAATGAATTTATTTCAAAACTTTGTTGGCATTAAATGACTCACTGAGGTTGATATGCCGTAAACCAAACCAAACCAAACTAAATCTACATGAAGTGAAATTTGTTTTTGGTTATACACATTGCTGCAGGCGCTGTTGGATGGGGAAGTAGAATACACCGACTGCACCTCTGCAGAGGGTAAGACCCCCATAATGAGGCCACCTGTTAGACTTGGGTGGCGACCCGTGATGCTTAAGGATGGAAACCTGGTGAGTGAGCAGTCTATGACATGCAACACTTTGGCCCTTACTTAGGCTAGATAGGTGGTTTGAAAGGCCCACTCCAATCAATTGGCTATTCATGTCAAGCCCTAGGACCTATATGAATGTTCCATCCTATATTGCCATATGGCAATTCCCAACCCTTTTTATCATATATGTGGTAAAAAGGTGGTGGCTGAGGGTCTTAGTGTCCTGGGTATGAGTTAAACCCTATCTGATGGTAAAGTTCCAATTCTGGAGCTCTGGGGAATGTGGAGTACCCCTTTCTCACCAGTACTCCCAGGTCCACTCTGATCCAGAGTGGTAGTACCTGTTAGGGTCCCATCTATGGGTTAAATAGAAAAAATGAGTTTAAAAAAAATGAGTTAAAAAAATTGAGTTAAAAAATTTGAATGCCCATTGAATATGAATAGAACAAGATGTTTTTGGCATAAGATAACCCAACAAGGGTTGACATGCTGTAAAAACCAACCAACTAACAACATTGCTACAAAAGGTTCGCAATGGTAAGTTGATGGCAACAGCAGGAGACTGTATTTATTTATTCATTTTTAAATTTTTTGTTATCTAAGATACGGATGGGTAAGACTTCACCGTGGAACTCCAGAGATTTAGTTAGGGAAGAGGTTTCCAATAAAAAGCACATTAAATCTTGGGAATAAAATTGAACGAGCGCAGGATGCAAACCAGAGATCTTTTTATCTTTGGGTAATGATCCTTTTGATGTGTCTAGTGTTACCAACTGGATGTCAGATTTACAAGACACGCATGTTACATTTACTTGGCCGTGATATCCACTGTTTTTATAAACCTCCTCTATAGTCTCCATTTTGTTTCCTCAGTGGGGTGTGTGTGTGTGCGAACCCTCATTTGAGAACTGCATTAATGTAACTGTTTGCATCTATTTTTTATTTAAAGTATGTATTACTTCCTACACTCTCTCAAATGAATTGACTCTGCAGTTGTAAATATACTATTATTGCATGATTCATTATGGTTTATGGGTGTGTGTGTGTGTGTATATGTATATATATATATATATGTATGTATACTTTCAAAGAAAGAAAATAAAAAAATATATATGTATATTCTCTATTCAAGGTTTTTATATATATATATATATATATATATATATATGGGAGAATAAGAAGGAAATTAATCTGACAGTATGTGGAGATGTCCTGAAGAAGGTCTAACAGACTGAAACGTTACAACGTCGACATCACTACCTACAATAAACATCCATTTTTTACAACATCCTGTGTTTGTCTACCTTTCTCCACATCTCCACAATATATATATATACTTTCAAAGAAAGAAAAGAAATATATATATATAAAATTCTTTGAGGTTTTCTTAGTCATTTTGTAGAAGGCAGTCTGATGAGACTAGGCTCATATTGAGTTCTGGATAATAATAGCAAATTAATTTATAACAGCCAAATGATAGTTTATGTTTTTCTTTCTTATTGAAAGCATAAATATTGGTCTGTATTTGATTAATTCATTAGTTATTATACATTGAGCTCTCTTAGGGATTTGTAAAAATCCTTGTATAAATCTATGTTTGCATCAACATGAGCATGTATTGTGGATTTATGGGAGATATTGATAATCCCAAATAGAATTGTCCCCTACATACCAGTCAGTTGGATACTTTTACCTACCTACCTACCTACACATATAATTTTTGTAATGCTTTCATTATGTCTAGAAGCTATCATAATATATTTACTTTACTATGAGGCTACTTACTATTACTTACTATTCACAGCACCCCTTCACCATTGCACTCAGGTCCACTCTGACCCGGAGTGGTAATACTTGTTAGAGTCCCATCTATGGGTTAAATAGAAAAATGTGTTCCACCGAGGTTGATATGCCGTAAAACCAAAACAACCCAACCAACCAACAAAAAAGCATATATTTTGTTCTAATCAGTTCAAATTTTCATTTTTTTTTTTTTTTTTTTTTTAGCAAAATAATTTCAGGTTAATGCAATTAAATGACTGAAAAGACTCGAGAATATTCGATTGATGTTATTGTATACATTATCATATTCCTTTTGGAATAGTGATGCTGATAGCTTTTTATTTTAGTGTGTCCTGGGACGCACATATTTGCTTCGAATGAGTTCCCAGGAAAATTTATGAGTCCCAACTAAAGTTTCTTAATAGATTGTAAATTTTTACTTATGATCTGGGGAAACAACTAAAGCCATCTAACTCCTACCTTGTTACCTATCCTGTGTAATACGTTTCTAAGAAACTATTGGAATGTATTTATAGTTAGCTTGAAATGGTGAGGAAAGAAAAATGAAAAACACTGGGATGCATGGATATGATTTTACTGCGTCCTTTTAGATTTTTGTGCATCAGGGATGCAGATAGCGTACCTATCACCATCTCTGTTGGGACCATCTCTTTTTAAAAGTACCTTCTTGCCGTGGTAATTGGTAACCTTTTGGCAATGTAAAATGTGACAGTAATATGTAAAACAGAATCCTTTATTTAATCTGTATGTGGATATTTTTATCATTCCTACACTTTTGTCATGTCTGGTGTTCTTCAAGACATTTCAGACATGTTGATTTGCTTCTTTACTACCTGTCCCAGGGATTGAACCCACAAAACTGGTTTGGCTGAATGGATGTATGATAGTAACATGATCTTGTCTCAGGAATGATCACATTTAAAAAAAAAAAAAATCCTTTTTTTTTATAATATTAAAATATATGAATTTCTTAAGGCCAAATTCCTAAATTACACAGAAGCATTGTGGACTTTTTGTTCTGGTTTTGCAAGTGAATTTGAAAGAATTTTTATTTGCTAAAGGCAAAAAAAAAGAGAGATGTGTGTCTATGCGTATTATTCACAAAAGCCGTAAAAACATTTCTTGATCTCCATTTTTCTTTTAAGAACAAAAATGATGTAACTTGATCTTTCATTTTTGTTCTTTTTTTCCACTCCCCTTTTTCTCTCCCCCCTCTTTTTTACTCTCCTTTTTTCCTCTTTCTTTTCACATCCCGCTTTTCTCCCCTCTCTTTGTTTCCCTCTCTTTGTTTCCTCTCCCTTTTTCTCCTCTCTCTTTGTTTCCTCCCCCTTTTCTCCCCTCCCTTAATTTCCCCCCTCTTTTAGTTTCCTCTCCTTTTTCTCCCCTCTCTTTGTTTTGTCTCCCCTCTCTTTGTTTTGTTCCCTTTTCCCCTCTCTTAATTTCATCTCCCCTCTTCTCCCCTCTCCCTTTTCTCCCCTTTCTTTGTTTCCTCTCCTGTATTTGAAACAGAAACTTTTATCAAAATGACTTGTTTCGGTATTAAATGACCTGAAAAGGGTTAATATGCTGTAAAACAACCAGACCAAACTTGTATATTGACTAACAATAAGACTTCATATAGTTTATATTATGTCTTAAAACACAAAATCTAAAAAGTATTTAAAACTAACACATGGCCACGTCCACACAAAAGATTGCTACAAAAGATAAGATCACATTAGGGGGAATCAAAATTATAAACAAACACTTTATTCCAGTTGATAAAAATTCAACTTCTCTAAAGGAGGGTGGCTTCTATCTGCTTGGATTCCTTGGAAATGGAGAGTTCGTTCCCGGAGACACATTTGATTGGAGGTTTGTTTGCCTCTTCAAAGTATAAAATACCTCAACGTCCGCCATCATAGTTTATTTGCTGTTGACATCATTTAACCTGACCACAAACTGGTGCTTGATCCACACCAACTGTGGGTCACTTAGATGAAGGTGTACAATGTTGTAAGACCCAAAATACCTGATAGGTACTCAGCCTATGTCACTGACGCATAAGAATCTAAAAGGACACAGAAAATCGTATCTATGCGTCCCAGTGTTTTTTTTTTTCTTCCCCCATCATTTCCAGCTAACTGCAAATACAGTTCAACATTTTTTGGGGGAAACGGTTACACTGTATAGGTACAAGGTAGGGGTTAGACAGCTTTTGTTGTTCATAGATAAAAACTCTGCATTTTATTAAGAAACTTTAGTTGGGACCCATCAAATTTCCCGGGGACTCATTCAAATCAAATCCCAGGACGCACTAAATTAAAAAGCTATCAGCATCACTGACACTGTATTCAGGAGGATCTTTAGGGTGTATTTGTTGATACCTAATGATATCAATTGATTGTATAATGTTCCACTCGAAATAGAACCTTGATATCTTTGATTTTAAGAAAATGAACTTTTTTGATAAAAAAATTGTTAGGGGTGTAGTTATTTATGGTTGATACTGTTTGGGGGCACAGAAAATTCATGTTTCTTCCTAATGTTTTTCTGTTAACTCTGATACCCAAGTTACAACACTATCAGAGATAGATTTTTGAGTTAGTTTCCAAAAATATGTTCTAAAATACAGTACAGAATTTACTGTTGGAATTTGGTACTTGAGTGTATTTAAACATCTCAAAGAAATGTGTGTCACCATCAGGTGAACGAACTGTAGCTTTCGTGTCTTTGTTGAGCATCATTATAACTGTTTCTTTTGGGAGACCATATGCTATATATAATATTTGCTTTAGGAAGCTGTGTAGAAATTTATTATAATGGAAAATCTGTGTCTGTCTGTCTGATACCAAAACTACGTTACTGCTTACTTCACAATACCCTCAGGAAATGTATAAGTTTATCAATGAGTATTTAATTTATAGTCAAAATCATTAATACATAGAATAAATCTTATTTATTAATGATGTCTCTTGGAAAATCTGAGTTAGATCTGCCTCAAAACAGCTCTTGTTATAAGTGCATTTAAAATCCTTAAATATGTGTCTTATATAAGAAATAAAGTTTTATGTATAAATATGTGTCTTATTTGTCTTATATAAGAAATAAAGTTTTACATAATATATGATGTGGTTAATTTGCATACTGGTTTTAAAAAAACTGGGTTTAATAAATGATTACTTGGTGTTATTGATCTCTAATATTATTGTTTTACTCTCCAACATATTAAAATCAATCTTATAAAATTGACCTTGTGTCACTTCCTGCACATATGGAGGGGTTGGTAAATATATGTGTGTGTGTGTGTGTGTGTGTATATTATATATGTACACACACACATACACTAACCCCTCAGCACAAGCAGGATGTGACACAAATGTCAGTTTCTTAAGCAGAGTTCAATACGTTTGAATTCAGGGTTTTTCTTCTCCTAGACTGGTGGCCCAATCAAAGTTAGAGCCCAGTCTATCCCATTATTTTACCCATAGCTGTAGGGGGGGGGATAGTGTGATGCATACCTTTCCCATGGGTATTAGCACTATGTTAAATACAAACACCCTCGTTCAGGATCTGGTCACTGTGCCCATTTCCTATGACTATAACTCTTACACGATGGACACCCAACAAATCTCTGACTGTTTTCATGAATCTATTGATTATTTCCCTTTGTGATTGGATTATTCTATAGAAATGCCAAATCTTCTAATGAATATTTTTTTTTTCTTTCTTTGAACGCCTTCCATTTATTAACATTATTTGGTCTTTATCTTCTATTTACAAATAAGGACATTGCAATGAATAGGGATTGAATAATTATGAGTTAAGTGGTTTAACGAGTTCAACACCTCCAATCTCAGGAAATCTGTCATATATGCACACACACACACACACACACACATACATACATACATACATATATATATATATATATATATATATATATATATACAGTACACACATACATACACACACACATATGTAGATTATATATATATATATATATATATATATATACAGTACACACATGCATACACACACACATGTAGATTATTTATATATATATACATACATGCACACACACACACACACATATATATATATATATATATATATATATTACACACACATGCATACATAAATATATATACACACACATACACACATAATGGCCTTGTTCTGTCAATAATGCATTCATTTCTAATTACTGCCAACCCCCTTTTCCTTAATTTTCTATTCCTATTCCTAATTTCTTCTGTAATAAACAAAAATTATGAAACCGTAAAAGTCGAAATTAGAATATAAAACACTAAAATACTTCATTCTTCACGGGTCACTGACCTTTGTTTATTAGTAGGACAAAAAATAACTATTTTTTTTTTTTTTTTTCCACTTTCAATTCTCACTTTATGTTAATTTTCTGGTCAGAAAGAAAATAAGTTTGAACTAGAGGTGAGGATTTTTTTTTCTTACTCCTCCTATTCCTCTTTCACTTGACCCCCGCCCCTCTGATTGCACAGAAATGGGGCTAGAGGGGGAGTTCCTGTGGCATAGTGGATAACATGCCAGACTGGGACATTGTAGTAAGAGACTTTGAACTCCATTTGCGCATTCACTTTTGAACTAATACCCTTGGGAATGGCATTTTCCCTCATCCCCCCAGCCATGGGTTAAATAGTCTACCACTGCTGTTCTTCGTCCCTGTCGCATAGTGGCTTATCTGCTGGACCGTAGAAAGTGTTTGAGCTCCAGTTGTGCTTTTGCGTTCACCTTTGGATTGATACCCTTGGGAAAGGTAAGAGTGTGGTCGATGTGTAAGAATCCATTGGAGCATGTCACTTATGAGTTTATCTTTTCTTCAAGACTGCTGCTCTTTTTACTTATAGGATTTGTCTGATAGGAGGTAAGTTGGCGTACATCTGCTTTTTCTTTTGTGCTGCTTCCAAGATTTGTTCAAAACAACCCCAGAGATACTGATAGGTACGCGTCCTGCGTCACTGATGCATAAAAATCTAAAAAGACACAGAAAAATCATATTCATGCATCCTAATGTTCCCCCCCCCCCAACATTTCCAGCTAACTGTAAATACATTTCTATATTTTCTTGGAAACGAATTACACTGTATGCAATACAAGGTAGGGGTTAGACGGCTTTAGTTGCTCATAGATAAAAACTCTACAATTTATTAACTCTTAACATCCTGTTAAGAATTTTCTAAGTCCAGAGCCCCATTCCTATAAGGATTTATCAATAAATGGCTAAAAATAGCCTTTTCATTTAAAGTTAGCTGTTATTTTCCTTAAATCAAAGACTTCTAAATATGTTTAATATTACATTTAAACAAAGGCTATCATTTGGGGTGGATTAGGAAACAAATGTGACTTCCGGACGGGTGGAATGAGGCGATATAGGATGTTAAGAATTAAGAAACTTTAGTTGGACCCATAAAATTTCCCGGGGACTCATTCAAATAAAATCCGTGAGTTCCAGGACACACTAAATTAAAAAGCTATCAGTATCACTGCAACCCATAGCATACTTGTGTAGTTATCATTTATCTTTATCTTCAAGCATTTCATTAAGGTCCAAGTGGTGGCATTGACATAAATCATGTGACCTGATTATGTGCTCTACCTTCATTTAACCACTTGTAACACTATGACTTTATTTAACCAAGTCATGCCGTTGAATGAATTACAATATATATATTTACCAACCCCTCCGCATGAACAGGATGTGACACAAGGTCAATTTCTTAAGCGGAGTTCAACAGGTTTTCATTCAGAGTTTTCCTTCTCCTAGACCAAGGTTAAAGAGCCCAGTCTGCCCTGATATTTATCCATAGCTGGAGAGAGAGTAAGATTCATACCTTTCCCAAAGGTATTAGCGCTAAGTGAAATGCAATTACCACATCCAGGATTTGAACTTGGGGTGACAAAGACGGTTGTAATAATCATATATATATATATATACCAACCCCGCCGCAAGAGCAGGATGCAACACAAGGTCAATTTCTTAAGCGGAGTTCAACAGGTTTGAATTCAGAGTTTTCCTTCTCCTAGACTGGTTGCCTAACCAAGGTTAAAAAGCCCAGTCTGCCCTACTATTTATCCATAGCTAGAGGGAGAGTAGGATTCATACCTTTCCCAAGGGTATTAGCGCTAAGTGAAATGCAATTACCACATCCAGGATTTGAACTCGAGTCCATTTCCCATGACTTTAACCATTACACTATGTGCTTCCATATCCATTTACAATATAATATTCCACATTCTCAAGAATTAATGTCCAAGTGTTGGCATATATATGAATTGTGTGACTTGATTATGTGCTTTGTCTAATTTAACCACTTGTAACACTATGAGTAGCATTCCTAGCACTGTAGCTGTTTTTGTTGAACATTGACAAATTTTGGACCTTAATTAGTTCAACTCGCAATTTCTTGTATATTTCTGATCCAATCTTAAAAATACTTATATGGTGGGAAAGAAAATAAAATGATATTTCTAAATATGTAATTTGTATCTGTTTTTATCCATTGAATCATTTCTTACAGTGATTTAAAATGGTATTTTGCTTCGAACGGACGAAAATGCAAAAAATCAATTTTTAATTTATTTTAAGACTAAATTTTACACATTACTTTGTTTTGCAAAATCAAAGTGGCCAATGTTTATTCATATTCTTGAAATTGTACACTTAATTAGAAGACTTAAACTATAACTAGGAACTTTTTATTTTCTTCTCTGGCCCGTGAAAATGAAAATATAGGCGACAAAAGTTGACAGAGGTTTCTTCAAAAAGTATAGTAAGCAAAAAAAAAAAGCACTATATCAAATAAACTCATGCCATGAATTTATCTAATCAAGTTTTGCTGTTGAATACATTAAGATACAGTACTCCATACTCCACCGAGTACCAGAACTTAAGTCCAATTGGCAGCTTAATTTTTCAATATCAGTTATATTCATCATTAGCATAAACCTACAAGACCTCCATTTCATCCTGCCTTTTGCCAGTCTTGTTACTATGAGAGGGGTGATGGTGCTAGTTTTGGGTCCTCTCTTCTTTGGTAACGCCATTGTTTTAACTCTTTGCCTACCAAATTTCCCTGTTATTTTTTACCTGAATGATGGGATATTTTTCAGGTTGTGGTAAATACAGCTTCAGTCTATTTTAAGTTAACTAAGAAAGACAAAACACCAGAACTGAAGCCTCAAAATAGAATTGAATTTAAGTCCTGACAGGTGACAAATTTTCAAGTTTCTTTTATTTTTTTATCTTTTTATTTATATATTTTTTTCTCTCTCTTTAACCAAGATCAAAAAGATTTATAGAAAAAAACCGAGCCACCATTATTATCAATGTACAACTGCCTGACCTCTTTAACCTATTACCTGGCAGGTGCACAGGTATCAAACGAACTTTTGCAACCAGGTGTGCTTAGCTAAAAAAAAAAAAAAAGAATCTGCTTCAGGTTTTGCCTGCCAAAAAATATGAACAACAAGAAACTTCAGGCAAGGAATAATGGAATGGTAATTTCATTGAAGACTGGCAGACTTTTTTGCCAAAGAATTTTCACCAATACACAAATTGAAGTATATATATATATATGTATATATATATATATATATATATATATATAATTGCCTTCAAAAAATATAAATAATAATATACTTTACATAACAATGCTTCAAAAACAAATTATCAAATTCCATTTACTCCTTACGCCTTGGCATAGGCTTAATTTGTGATTCCCTCAAACACTCACTGTACTATGTATAGTAGTGGCGTATTTATCATTGACAAGTTAAATTCAGCATATATTTTTTGGAAAAAAAAAAAAAAAAAAAAATTCATTTAAGTAGAAATGCCATAACAAGACGACTTCAGTTCCAGTGATCTTCTGAAAAAGAGATTTTATCTTGAAAATTCAAGAATAAAATACAGGTTAACACACAACACCATTGTTACCTTATTCTTTACACCTGCATTGTGATAGCCTTCAAAATCAACCTCCAAACCAATATATATATACACACACACAGATGCTGATAAGTATGTGTTCTGTGTGCCTGATGTACAAAAATCCAAAAGGACGCAGTAAAATCATACCTCTGTGTCCCAGTATTTTTCTTTTTTTCCCTCACCATTTCAAGCTAACTGTAAATACATTCCAATAGTTTCTTTGAAACGAATTATACAGGATAGGTTACAAAGTAGGAGTCAGACGGCTTTAGTTGGGACCCATAAATTTTCCCTGGGATTCATTCAAAGCAAATATGTGCATCCCAGGACGCACTAAATCAAGATGCTATCGGCATCACTGCATATATATAAATATAAATATATATATATAGTATCCAATTGCCGCTTTAAGTTTTCCATCGCAGTGGCGTCAGTAAATAATCCAAAAGTGCTCAATATATTAAAAACATAGAGCAGTAATAATACTAATAATATTATTATTAGAGGGAAATTAAAGGGTCTACTATGGTTTCAATCAAATTGAAATGGTTTCATCAGGACCCTACCCTACATTAACTAAGTCGATGTAATTCCTTAGTTAAATTAAAGATATTTTTCGGATAATAATGGTTGAATGCTACATTATTTTTCTCTCAATCTTTGCGTGTGGCCTGCGTGTGAAAATTGAGAAAAAAATGTGTGTGTAAATTATCAAAACTCACATACACATGGAAATGTGAATTTTGAAACAACTGCACTAAATTTAATCAACAAACCTGTATACAACGAGGTTAAATAAAGACAAACCAATAAAGAAAATCAGAAAAGAGAAAGAAAGAAAAAAACAAAAGAAAAAAAGATGAAAAAATTTCTCATGCCCAAACTAATAACATAAATAATACAATTGTCAGTCTGTTATTGTGAATTTAAATATAAAATGCTTATGCAATTGCACACTCGTGAATTGACTGCGTGTGTGTTCAGATTCTGGTCGCAAATTTGCCAGAAGTATCAGCTTTCAATTTCGACAGGCTATTTTAATCTGGGAGAGAGAGAGAGAGAGAGAGAGAGAGAGAGAGAGTGTATGAGTGAGAAAAGACTCAGAATATGTCTTGATGATTAATTAATACAAGCTTCTAAAGAGTAGAAGGCGCCGAGCAACCTACGGCTGGAGTTGCAGGAGGGGGAGGAGGAAGAGGTGGCTGCTGCAGTGGCTCAAAGAAAAGATGAATCAGAAAAGGGAATGGTAAAGAGAAGATGAAGCAGCCAAAAGAGATTCAGTGGCTGACACTCGTATTATTTATGTAATTGCAATCAGAAATGATTTCAAGAAGGGATTCAAATATAAAGACCGAGTGAAAAAAAAAAAAAAATGTTTAGATCAACATGTTAGAAATATGAGGGTGAGTCAAAAGTTTTGCAATATCTTAGTAACATTGGGGTACAATTTGGATGCTTAAAACTCTTAAGAAACAGATAAACAAAAATATGAATATATAATGAATGTGATTCTCTAACCTGTGGGAATGAAATAATAATAATAGATAGTTTGAAAAATTAAAATTAATCATTCTTAATATTAATTTTTGTATATCTCAAATGCTGATAGGTACATGTCCTGCACCCCTGACACACAAAAATCTCAAAGGACACAGTAAAATTGTATTCATGCGTCCCTGTGTTTTTCTTTTTTTCTTTCCTCACCATTTCAAGCTAACTGTAAATACATTTCAATATTTTCTTAGAATCAAATTACACAAGATAGGTTACAAGGTAGAAGTTAGATGGCTTTAGTTAGGACCCATAAAATTTCCCAGGGACTCATTCAAAGCAAATATTTGTGTCCCAGGATGCGCTAAATCAAAAAGCTATCCACCTCACTGATATCTATTATAAAACCCAAACATCTATCCCATAGAAGTTTGTTTTTTGAAAATAGACTTTTTATGAGGGTTGAGTCAAAAGGTTGGCAATATTCTAGTAAAATTGGGGCACAATTTGGCAAGATTTCTGAAGGTGATTAAACTTACTGGACTATAAGATTCTGACATTGCCTGATTTCATAGACATAAAATAACCCTAGACTGGTTGACATACCATTAAAATCAATCAATTTTATTTTATTTGTATTTTTTGGACTGTTGTTCTCATCTTTATTACACATTGTTTGGCCCTGCAGAGGGGCTACCTGTTGGTGGCATAAAATAACCTAACAAGGGTTGACATGCCAGAAAATCCAATCAACCAATAACAAGTGTTTTTGGTTGCTTCTTCAGTGGCATTATGGCTCAATTTGAACTCATAAAGCATCAGTTCCTGAATTAGACTACATTACACATTCACCTGTGTGGCTTTCATATCACTTATGATTCTTTGTCAGGTGCTCTATCATCAATCCCTAGAGCCTATATGATTTTCCCAACCCTATTGCCCTTATGGCATGCTCCAACCCCTTTTATCATATATGCTAGAAGGTGGTGGCTGAGGGTCTTCATGTCCTGGGTATGATGTTAAACTCTGATGAAGTTCCAATTCTGGAGCTCTGGGGAGTGTGGAGTACCCCTTCATCGCTATTACTCCCAGGTTCACTCTGACCCGGAGTGGTAGTACCTTTTAGGGTCATATCTATGGATTAAATGAAAAAAAAAATGTGCTTAAAAGAATTGAGTTTAAAAAAAACTGAGTACCCATGAATAATGAATAAAACAAAATGTCTTCGGCATAAAATAACCCAATAAGGGTTTACATGCCGTAAAATCCAACAACCAACCAACCAACCCCTTCACCTTTCGCACAATAAATGTTTTTGGTTCCTTCCATGACATTACGGCTCAGTTTGAACTCATAAAGTGTAAGTCCCCGAAATAGTCTACATTGCACATTTATTTGCATAACTTTCAAATTACACACAGTGAAGGAATGCGCAATATGTCAGTGCACCAACTACCATCATACTACTAAACACAGCGGGTCCCTTCCATGACTTTAGTCATGTGATATACATGCTTCAAACTAGCACATACTAAAATATTGCAAACTCATATATATTTGACTCATCCTAGAACATTAACATATGCACATGATATATTTCAATATCTATATATTAATACTTGTGTTGCTTAATCTTCTGACCGTTATCATCTTGCAACACCCTCTGGTTAAAAATGTGAGTGTCCAAATTGTCCAAGATGAAATCCAAAAATATAAATCCTGATTGTCTGGTGTAGCTTATCCACCGAATTGTTATTTTTTATGAGTGTTGTCATGTCAGCTAAATAATGGACCATTCTGTTTTTATTATAAAGAAAGAAAGGGAAGAAAAAGGACAGGCTACATAGAAAAAATATAAAAAGAAAGAAAGTCAGGGAAAGATAGCGAGGGTGAGTGCATGGAAGCGATTATGCTAATCTGTTTCAAACATAATGAAAAGATGAAAAGAAAGAAAAAAGAGTGAGAGATTAAGATTATTATAGTTTTTACATATTGAACTATTTAGCAATAGCTTTTCAGTAAACATATCAAACATTGTAATAATGAAATTATCATACTGTGGTATATGCAGAGGTCCTGCTAGTCTACACATGAATATGCTTGTATCTGTGCATATCCCCCCCCCCCGAGGGTATTAGTACTATGGGAAATGCTAACAAACTAGTCCCAGATTTTAACTCAATTCATTGTGTCATTTCTAATAATGATAACCATAAACAGTGAGCGTAACCCCCAACCCTCTCTCTCTCTCACACACACACACACACACACACACATATATATATATATATATATATATATATATATATATATATATCCAAAAGTCCAGAGAAGAAATCTTCCTTACCACACAAGAGTTTTATTTAAAAAACCTGTCGCAGTTTGAGAGCTGAATGTGTGCTCTTAATGTTAGAGTCACAGAGCAAATGTATAAGTAAAGAAATAACAGGGAGAGTTAGACTATTTGTCTAAGCTCCCTGAAATAGACTATAATGCTAAATTTCTAAGTCTTTTGTTATTTCTTTACTTATATATATATATATTAGAAAAACATGACACGTTGGGTCACCTATTCAGCTCTGGGTAGATAATTGAGATTAAGGAAAAGTAAGTATACAAAGTGAATAAAATTAAAAAAAAAAAAAAAAAAAAAAAACACTGCTGACATCAATGTTTGACTTAATTTAAGCTACTGGTTGCTGCTTGTGAAATCTAACATAACATTTCAAATTCTCCCCCCACGCGCGTGCGCGTGTGTGTCTCCCCTCCCCCCAGAGAGACTAAGATTATATAACAAGGAGGTAATCAAGAGATACATAGAGGGGGAAAAGTGATAGACAGAAAGTAAAGTAAGAGATTGGTCAATTTTTGACTTAATCCAAATTAAGACTAATTAGAACCAATTAAAACGGAATTTTTTTTCAAACATAATTCAATCCTAAAAGTAAGGAATAATTTAGTATACTTTTCATGTCATTAAATTAAATAGGAAAAAAGCCTTAGGGAACCAAAAGTTGATTCGTCAGCTTTAGTATAATATATATATATATATATATATATATATATATATATTAACTTTTTTAATTGAAGGCACTTACAACGCATGTATCGCATAAAATTCAATACTTTTTCTTATAGAAAATGAACTTGACAAGTGTAATCCCAGCAAAGGATCGCTCGTGTGTAGAGTATCGTACAGACTGTTTCGACTTTATTAAGTCTCATCAGCGATATATACTAACGATTTCCCTCCGACAGAAATTGAAACCGGGACCTCAGCAGGCATAGTGAAACACTATATCGCCTCGGCCACAGTACACAGCTAACAATCCCAGGAAATTAAGCTTGTAAAATGATACTACACGCCTCTACCATAATAGGTAAGGGGGTGTTTTTGAGAGAATAATAACAACAAACAGACTACATGCCCTTCGGCGAAGTGAATAAGATTTTTGGATGTTTGTTTATTTAGAAGCGTTGCTGAATAAAGTATATATTAATTTTTTAATTGAAGCACTTACAATGCATGTATTGCATAAAATTTGATACTTTTTCTCATAGAAAATATATATATATAGGTACAGTGGCCTATTGTCAGTATCAGCCAGATAGCAATGGAGTTCATCCTCTTTTTGCTAGTGTTAGACCAGGGAGATTGTTTTTGCTAAAGTGGAGTACCACACCTACCATCAACTCCCCACTTTACCACGCAGATCAGTGCTACTCATGCGCTGAGTTGGTGGCAACTGGTATCGGACTATGAATCTTGTGATACCTAGGTGGGTGCTCTACAGACTGAGCTAAACTGGCCCTTTATATATACATATATAGGTTTGGTTGAATACCACAGAATATTTCTTCTTAATGATTTTCAGTTCCTTACGTTCAAGTCCTCGTGTAATTTTTTTTTTTATATCAGGGTCCAAATGGTAGAGAATGTGCCTCATATTTTTTCTAAGCACTTTTGACCATGTTTGTGGTCATCTTCAATGGGATTATTTGTTGTAGTTGTTGTTTGTTTGTTTTTTGGGGTGGATTTTTTTTGTGTGTGGGGGTAAGGTTTATTCTGTTGGGAGGGTTTATTGTAGGTGTGTGTGTGCTATAGTTAGTGTGATAGTCATTAAAGATGTTTTAATATATTGGTGCTGTTGTTAAATGCTATTTTATTTGTTTATTTATTTATTTTTTATTTTTTTTTTTAATGCTAATTGCCTTCAGAATTTGTAGGCATGCATATATATTATATATATATGTGTGAGAGATTGCATGCATGTTTGGTTAAAAAGAACAGACAATTATATTCATTTTTTAGAAAGTTTTTTTCTTGTTTACAAAAAAGGGAATATAAATCCGGATCTTAAATAATTGGATCGGGATTTATGTGTGGAAAAGAAACAAAACATTCTTGTCTGTTCTTTTTAACATGCACTCACAAAGAAATGTTGCTCATATATATATATATATATATATATATATATATACATGAACATCTAAAGAGTAGACTCCTGTTATTGTGGCACCCCAGGGATTTAAGAGTGATGTTATAATGGGTGGATTTTATATGAAGTGTATTAATAAAGAGAAACTAAAAATAGATGCAAAAATTACTTTTTATTACCCTTTCAAAGTTTATTACCCTATACACATACATACACACACACACACACACACACACAATATATATATATATATATATATATATATATATATATACACATATGCACACACACATATATATATATATACACATATGCACACACACATATATATTTATATACATATGCGCACGCACATACACACACACACACACACACACACACACACATATATATACATACACACACACATATGCACACACACACACACACTAACAGAAGTACCAATTTTAGATTTGGAAATTAATGTACTTCTATTTTCAACTCATTTCATCTTCTTTTTCTTAATTATTCCCAGCTTATCATTAATTGATAAGATTTTTTTTCTTTTGAATTTCTTTTTCAGACTTTCCTCTTTAGGCGGCATTTCTTCATCATTTCTTCATCATTTTTAAATAGTTTACTAATATTAGCTTTTTAAAATGAGGCAATAAAATCTTCATGTTCACTTGCTGCACACTCATCTCCCTACAGTGGTCTGGAAAGATGATAAAAAACAAACTATAGTCCCATTAGAATGTGGCTCATTAGATAGTGTTTGTAAGATTTAGAGTTATGTAATATATATATATATATATATAAGTAAAGTAAAGTCGTAGGGGCGGCCTAAAGTCGGTATCAACCAATCAGCGAGGGAGTCTATCCCCTTTTCACTTGCGCTAGACCAAGGAGATTATTTTAGCGTCTGAGGTGGAGCGCCACACCTACCGTCAGCTCCTTGCTTTACCGCACAGATCCCTGTGCTACTCATACGCTGAGTTGGCGAGGACCGGTATCGAACTGGGAACATTGTGGTTTCTAGCCGAACACTCTACCGACTGAGTGCTACATAAATGGTGAAAAAAAATGTAATCTATGTGTGACGGAAAAATTCAGGATATTGAAGTCCTTAATATCAACTGATAACCACCTCAATAAAAAATCTGAAATATTTAAGGCATGCCCACAAGAAAAAGTACTTTCTAAAAGCATGGATAAGTGAAACTCACCATCCACCCTAAAATATAAGATTACAAAATTTACAGGATTTTACCATCAGGAAATTTGAATGTGCATAAGTTTCTTTACATATGGTTTTTTGTTTATATATATTTCCCCCCAAAAATTAATTTTTATAAACAATCAAAGGGAGATAATATTTTTGGATTTATCAGTGTCCAAGAACCCAACCGAAATAATTGCAGTCATTAACAAAAACATAACCTCAAAAAATGTTTTTGCAGACACACCAGAAGAATTAAAGGTATCCTGACGAGAGCAAAAAGCTTGAAACCTTGGGTAGATGCCTACTAAAAACAGTTATATTTAATAAATAAATAAATAAATAAATAAATAAAGCTCTTATAATTTGTAATTGAGCACTATAATTTCCTTATTTCATCTTGGAAAAATTTACCTATATATCTATATATATATATATATATATATGATTATTATTATGATGTAGGCATGTGGTGTAATGGTTACTGTTGTGGGAAATGGACACAGCATGATGAGTTCAAATCCTGAATGAGGCTGTTTGTATTTCTCGTAGCGGTAATACCCTTGGGAAAGATATGAATCCAACTATTCTCTCTTCAGTTATGGGTAAATAGTAGGGTAGACTGGGCTCTTTAAACTCGGTATGTCAACCAATCTAGGAGAAGGAAAACTCTGAATTCAAACCTGTTAAACTCCACTAGATAAATTGACCTTACATAACATCCTGCTCATGCAGAGGGCTTGGTAAACACACACACACACACACACACACACACATGTGTGTGTGTGTGTGTATGTATATATATATATATATATATATATATATATATGATGTTGGTGGCTGTTGACTTGTTTTCAAGTATGACCTCTTTCAAACCAGTTAGGTCTTATTTGCTTCTCTTTCAGCTCAGGAGACACATAAGATAATTAGCAGCTTAGCTCCAGGGGGTCTTCCCTCCAGGCAGCACCTGCCTCCCCTAGCCTAAAAGGGGTAAGTGATGAGGGCCTCCATCCAAGGGCAATGCTGACAAAATCTAAGAAATTCTAAAAACTGCCCTGTGGGTGGCTTGCTTCCTGGAGAGCACCCCACATTAACCTGACATTGTGTCTTATTCTAGCCTTCTGGGGGAGTCGGATAAAAATCTCTGAGTTCTTAAATAAATTGCTCCTAAGAATAGCTTTGGTTTAGAATGAACGACAGATGACATTGATAACATGACAAACAATTAGATAAACTGAAGGAATCAGAATTGCATTGGCAATATATATATATATATATATATATATATATATATATATATATATTTTTAAATCTAATTATTTAAAAAAATTACTTTTTATGTAAAATATGAATGGTATAAGGGTGTATTGGAATAATGTGAAATATTAATTTGTTAGGAAGTGTATGTCTAAAGTGATTATGTGAAAGGGATTTTATGTGTGTGTGTGTGTGTGTGTGTGTGTATATGTTTTTTTTTTTGGTGGGGGGATTCTTTAAGCATGAATGGATGGTGAATGTGATATTAAAAAGATTAATATTAAAAAATTACTGACTTATGCATTGTGTCCAATTTAATAATGTAAATGATACTGGACTAAAGAGATATTTATACTAATTGTTGTGCTGATTAAGGCAGTAAAACTGCTTGATATAAATTTTTTTTAAGTTAATGGATTTTTATTGGAAGAGGGTTTTTATGCTGAAAATTATTTCGAAAATTTTCTAAAATTTCAGCACAAAAACCATTCAAAACCCTTACAACTCAAAAAAAGAAATATATATATATATATATATATATATATATATATATATATGCACTTCGTTATATATAAATTAATAAAGAGAAATTAGATTATTTTTTAGTATTTCATATTATGTAATTATTTTACCTCTAAAAAAAATATGTACAGGTATGACAAGACTTTCGGAACATTCTATACATTTATAGTTTCAGCTTTTCTTTGAAAAATACACCACCTACACAGAAGATATGAAATGAGAAAGTAAAAACAAACTGTTTTATGATGACTAACGAAAACAAACACCCACATACACACAGAAATATAGAGTAATGGTCTTCATTTTCATATAGTTGGTAGGTGTGGTGCTTCACCTCAGACGCAAAAGTGAGTGCCACATTTACTATCACCTCCTAGATGCGTTAACATACAGATCAGATTACACAAGCTGTGCTACTCATATATTGAGTTGGTGAGGACTGGTATCAAACTCTGGACCTTGCAATTCCTACATGAATGCTCTACTGACTGAGCTAAACTGGATACCTAGAATAAATATAATTTTCATGACATTCCTTAATTTTAATTTCTATTGTATATTTATCAAATACATGCAATAAATTCAGTAATAAAAAATTATGAAATATAAAAAAAATACCTAACAAAAATTAAAAAAAAAAAAAATCTATCTATACATATACAGTGAGGCTGATAGCTTTTTGATTTAGTGCATCCTGGGATGAACATATTTGCTTTGAATGAGTCCGCGGGAAAATTTATGGGTCCCAACTAAAGTTTCTTAATAAATTGTAAGGTTTTTATTTATGATCTGGGGAAAGAACTAAAGCTGTCTAACGCCTACCCTGTAACCTATCCTGTGTAATTCGTTTCTAAGATAATATTGAAATGTATTTACAGTTAGGTTGAAATGGTGAAGGAAGAAAAAAGAAAAACACTGGGATCCATGGATATGATTTTACTGGTCCTTTTAGATTTTTATGCGTCAAGAATGCGTTCTGCATCTCTATCAGCATCTCTGCATATATAAAGGATAGTTGGTGTGTATGTATGCATGAGTGTATGTCCAGAGGTAACTACAAAAATAAAACAATTAATGAGGAAGTAAATATATATATTATACACACACATTCACTATCACCAGAGCTTCCTTTTTGTTAAAAAATATTGAACATTTTATTTATATCTGAAAAGATATTTAAAAATTATGATTTGAATAATTAGAGAAAGGAAAGTCATTGGTTGCATTCATGATTAAAGCAATAATCAATTATGTAAGACTAAAACAATCAATGGATCTACAAGACTAACTTTTTATTATCCCCCCCCCCATTTACCCAGACAATGCCGGGTAGCTGCTTCTAGTATAAAATAGGTATATCTTTATATAATATACTTTAATATAAATTTTTGTTGCATATTTATCAAATGTTGTTTTTCAGCATTAAAATTAGAATCTGAAATAAGAAAGAGGCCATTTTTTTTTTCCCCTCATATTTCATTATTCACAACAAAGACTATATGATCCAAGATCATTGTCAAGACTTCCTTTATTTTTTTTCTTCTATTCTCTTTCAATAAAGTTTGTTATTTTTATATTGTTGTTTTGTTGTCTATTTTAGTTGTCAATTAGTCGAGTATTTGTGTTTTATATTTTCCACCCACCATCTTGTTTGTTTTTCTTAGGATTGTCTTCCATATTTTAACCAATCACATCTAAGACTATATTACAAATTATTTTGTCCTCATTTCTTTCTTTTCAAGACACTTTGCTCTTCTTCTAGCTCTATTTCTTTCTTTCTCTATTTTTGGAATACTTTGCTTTTCTTTATTTATTTTCTAAACACTTTTCTCTTGTTAGAGCTCACTTTCTTTCTTTTTTCTTTCTTTTCTTTCTTTTTCTTTCTCTTTCTTTCTTTCTTTTTTCTTTCTCTTTCTCTTTCTTTCTTTCTTTCTTTCTTTCTTTCTTTCTTTCTTTCTCTTTCTTCTTTCTTTCTTTCTCTTCTCTTTCTTTTTTCTCTTTCTCTTTCTTTTCTTTCTTCTTTCTTTCTTTCTCTTTCTCTTTCTTTTTTCTTTTTGAAACACTTTTCTTTTTCTTTAATTTCAAACAGCTCTTCTTGTAGCCTCTCTTTTAGTGAGGCTTAGAATATGCAGAAGGGTAAGAACCCACCCCCACTAAAAAGAGTAGTATCCTGGGTATAAAGCTGCATTTAGTTTCACTCTAGGGATCAAAAAGAAATATATATTATATATATATATATATATATATATATATGCAAAAACCAAAAAAAATAAAACCCCCCCAAAAACAACCGCTTATGAAGCAACTACCCAAAAATGTAAATATACAATGAATACAATTCCCTAACTCCTAGGTATAAAATAATCTTGATGGATTGACATGCCATTAAAATCAATCAATCTTTTTATTGTTCTGATGCCAATTCATAAAGTTTACATTGATATAGTGATTTAATTTTTTTAAAGGAATGTTTTTTTTTTTCTGGAAACTATGGAAAATATTGTATCGAAAGAGTTAATGTTAAAATGTCATCTAAAAGAAAACATCTATATTTTTATTTTTCAGGAACCGGGACGTTTGGGCGTGTTGTTCTAGTCCGTCACAAACAAAGCAAGGAATATCATGCCTTAAAAATAATGTCTATCACTGGAGTAATACGACTCAAGCAAGCAGAACATGTTAAAAGTGAACGTGAAATTTTAGAAACGGTTACCCATCCTTTTATTGTTAACATGTAAGTAAAGAATTTGAATTTTTTGATTTCTTTTTAAACTTTTATTTATCGTTGATGGCATAGTGGCTAACATACTTACTAGGCTACTGTTACGTACCCCTGTCTCATTGGGTACATAACAAGAGGGTAAAACTTGCAAATCATACTCAAAATCCCATGATATTACAGGGTGACCCAGAAAAAACAGACCCCAAATTATTTATTTATTTTCCCATTAAACTAAATAAATTAATCTCAGAACCAGGAGAATTGACGAGAATGTATTTGCACATATGCAAATTTTTTCGAGATCAAACTGTGCATAAAACACCAGTTGAAACTTTTATTTAGAAATGGTTATTAAATTTGTTGTGGTGTAAAGCTAGCCTCTCGAATCCATTACTACTGAATAGCGAGTTCAAATATCGCTGCATCCCCATACTTGTGACCTTGTGGCAAATCCTGATGTTAAACTGCATTTAATGGTGAACTTCCAATTCTAGAGCTCTAGGGAGTGTGGAGTACCCCTTCATCATTACTCTCAGGTCTACCCTGACCCGGAGTGGTTGTACTTGTTTGGGTCACATGGGTTAAATAAAAAAAACATTTTAAAAAATGTTTAGAAAAAATTTGAATACCCAAGAATGAATAAAACAAAATGTTTTTTTCATAAAATAACCCAGCAAGGGTTGAGATGCCGTAAAATCCAACCAATCAACCAAATCCTACCCGAGGTGAATGGGTTGGGTAAATAATAATGTTTTTTTTTCATTAAGAAACAGCGATTAAATTCATTGTTGTTTAAAGCTTACTGTGTAGAACCATTACTACTGAAAAGTGAGTTCAATCCTCATTGAAAGCCCTATACTTGGGACAGTGTGTCAAATCAATACCTAACGTTAAACTGCATCTAATAGTGAAGTTTCAATTCTGGAGCTCTGGGTAATTTGGAGTGCCCCTTCATCACCATTAATCTCAGGTACACCCTGACCCAGATTGGTTGTACCTGTTAGGGTCCCATCTGTGGATTAAATAGAAAAAAAAAAAAAACCTGAGTTTAAAAAAAATTGATTTAAAAAATTTTTTTAGTACCCATCAATAATGAATAAAACAAAACATATTTGTCATAAAATAACCCAACAAGGGTTGACATGCCGTAAAATCCAACCAACCAAATCCTACCTGTGGTGAATGGGTTGGGTAAATGATTTATTTTTTTTTATTAAGAAACGGTTATTAAATTCATTGTGATGTAAAGCTAATCTCATGGATCTATTACTACTAAAAAGTGAGTTCCATCCTCACTGGATGACCCATATTTGTGACCTTGTGTTAAATCTTATCCGTAGGGTAGATCATTTTTTTTTTTTTTTTGGTTTCGTACCATACATTTTGGACATTCCTCATGAATAGTTAGTATATACAGACAATGATGAAATTATTTTTACACCGATTACTTTTGAATATTTTTATGCATTTCTCAGAATCTAATGTCCACATGATACCAGTTTTTTTTTTATGTTAATTAACACACACACAAAAGAAAAGGAATATAAAACTCAATTTTCAGAACAGTAGTTTAAATACAACAAATTTGACAGGTGAATTATGCAAAATAGGAAAAAACAAAATTATTTGTATAGTAGAAGATATTGTTTTATATATATTGGTTCATGTAAGTGAATAGTTAATGTATATACTTTTGCAAATTGCGGATCTATTACCACTGAAAAGTGAGTTCAATCCTCACTGGATCCCCCATACTTGTGACCTTGTGTCAAATCCTAACCATGGTGAATGGATTGGATAAAAGATCTTTTTTTTTCTTCTTTTTTTTTTTAAAGTTGTGACTGTAGCAAAGCGTAAGTAAGTAAAGTCATCGTCGGAGTGGCCTAAAGTTGGTATCAGCCAGACAGCGAGGGAGTCTATCTCATTTTCACTTGCACTAGACCAAGGAGATTGTTTTTAGTGTCTGAGGTGGAGCACCACACCTATCATCAGCTCTTCACTTTACTGCACAGATCCATGTGCTACTCATACGCTGAGTTGGCGAAGACCGGTATCGAACCAGGAACCTTGAGGTTCCTAGGCTGACGCTCTACTGACTGAGCTAAACTGAGTTTCTAATCAGAACATTTCCAGTTTTTCTATCGGATGAAACATTTTTTAGGTGTGGTGTTTATCTCTTTTTTCGGCTCGGCTAGTTTTGCTACATTTTTTTTTTTTTTTTTTACAGATGATACTTTTTGTTTTAGGGTTATCTTTCAGCTTTTTCGGTCGGCACTGAAACACGGACACTTCCTCTGAACTCAACCCACCCTCTTTTTTTTATTTTTTTTAACAACTGGCCATTTTTGCTTTTTTTTCTCCTTCAGTTTTGACAGCTGTTTATTTAGATTTTTTTGAAAGTGAAAATCGCAGACCCTCAGTTTCTACCATCTTCTTCTCTTCTCTTCTTCTTGAATCTCTAATATTTAATGATGCAATTTTACTATCCGTGTTGAGAGATTTGTTTTTATTGTCATTAATCACAGGATATCACATTATTTTCCACACCAGATCAAAGCATCCACCCAGTAAACAAAGCTTTCATATTGTTTTACATTTTCTCACCTTTTAATGTTAGACATCTTGTGAGTGTTGTTTTAGAAATTCACAACATAAATTTGAGCTGAGCTTGGGAAATGGTTTGCATTTTATTTATTTTCTTTAAACATTGTCTCTTTGTAAAATGAGAATACTCCCAAGCTGTTTTTGGATGGTTAAAAAGGGAGTTTCAGTGGAATAAGCTTTGTTGAATTCAAAAGAGACTATTTTGAAGAAAGTTAATGTTTCAGTCATTGTTCTTTTCTGTCTTGGTTGGTTGGTTGGATTTTATGGCATCTCAACCCGTGTTGGGTCATTTTATGCTGAAGACATTTTGTTTTATTCATTCTTGATGGGTACTCAATTTTTTCTTTTTAAACTCCATTTTTTTAATCACATTTTTTTTTACTCATTTTGTTCTATTTAAACCCATAGATGGGACCTTAACAGGTACTACCACTCCACTTAATAAATATAAAAAAAGCCAAAAATTCAAATGCTGATTCTCAAGGTACCTCTCCCCATTTAACAGATTGGTGCAACACAATCTTCCTTCCTTAATTTCTTCCATTTGGTTTCGTTTTCTATTAACTTAAGCTTAATGAATATCAAAATGCCAAAAATTCAAGCAACAGCAGGTACTGTAACCAGACTGAGTCTATTGTTTTAAGAATGTTGGCATGAATATTGACGCTTTCCTGTTGAATAGAAGGAAATGAGGGGGAAATCCATATTGACCAAATTTATGTTCCTTATTTTATAGAATGGTAAAATATTGGCAAAGAATTTGCATTGATTCACAGAAAGTAACCACAAATTCCTTATTCTCTCTCTCTCTCTCTCTCTCTCTCTCTCTCTCTCTCTCTCTCTCTCTCTCTCTCTTAAGGTCATGTATTTTTTTTTTTTGTCAAAATATTTTTTGCAAGATAAAATAAT
>CM042156.1:59727732-59757732 GCA_023376005.1 Doryteuthis pealeii
TTAAAATTATAGTAAGTAGTATATTTCTATAATCTTAAATATTAGTCTGTTTAACACTAACATTCACCACCCAACCAACCACTCAGTCATTGCCCCTGGGAGGTCCTCTGTGCAGCATACAGAATCCACACAGTTGATTGATGTAGATCCTTGCTGGATGGCCCACACTGGCGTGTCCATGTGCAAGTTTCTACAGTAGAACATCACTTATGAGTTCGTCCTTGCTTTTTCAGCATGTTTGTGTTATAGGGGTCACGTGGCAATACAGCTGCTTTCTTGTAGGTGCTGTTTCCATGATTTGCTAAGACAGCATGCAGCATTCTTGTGCAACTCCTATCTTATTCTCTATTGGCTTCGTTAGGGTTCAAGTGGTGCAACTTTTCAGTAGCACATACAACTAAAAGGTTGAAATACTAAAAAGTAGACAAAATAATTTGCAGTCGGAAGGCTCTCTCCGACCAATTAGCTAATCACATAGAGCCCTAGCACCTATATGACTGTCCTGACCCTATTGCCCTTATGGCAAACCTCCAACCCTTTTTATCATATATGTGCTAGAAGGGGGTGGCTGAGGGTCTTAGTATCCTGGATATGACGTTAAACTGCATTTAGTGGTGTGAAGTTCCAATTCTGGAGGTTTGGGGAATATGGAGTACCCCTTCATCACCATTACTCCCAGGTCCACTCTAACCCGGAGTGATAGTACCTGTTAGGGTCCCATCTATGGGTTAAATAGATAAAAAATGAGTATTAAAAAATGTGTTTTAAAAAATTGAATACCCAACAAGAATGAATAAAATAAAATGTCTTTGGCATGAATTAACCCAACAAGGGTTAACATGCCATAAAATCCAACCGACCACCAAAATAATTTTTATTTCAATATCACCATAATTTATGTATAAAATTTCATGAAAAATGACCCCGTAATTTTAGTCTTCTTGAATTTAAAAAAAAAATTTAATTTTTTAATTAGACAATTAATAAAAAATGAGTTTAAAAAATGTGTTTTAAAAAAAATTGTGTTTAAGAAAATAATTTGAATAGCCCACAAAAATGAATAAAACAAAACATCTTTGGCATGAATTAACCCAACAAGGGTTAACATACCATAAAATCCAACCAACCAACCAACCTTAAAATCTGTTACATTTTTACATACTAAGAGATAATAGACAAGGGATGACACAATAGGGCAGGTTGATTTGTCACTTTTTTTGGAAATTCAATACAGCTTTGATGGTGAAAGCTGGGGTTTGGTGTTATAAGAACTGACAGCAAAAATTAGATCCTTAACTTTAAAACTCATTTCATTTTAATTTTAAAAGATCTCCAGCAAAAATATACACAAATACCTATTTCTGTAGGATTTTGATGACAAACTGGCTTCAAAATTTCATTATTTCAATAATAAATCCAAATAAAATTGATATTTTTCATTACATACAATGAATGGAAAATATATTCAATGTTTTAAATTTGCATTGTTTATTGAACATTGTACTAAAAGCTCCTACACTATATAAAATTATGTAATAACAGAACTGAATTGTTCTGTGTATTTTCCTTTCGAGGAAAATGCAGGTCTGATCTGGTGGCACAATGATTTGCTTATAATGTGCTTGTGCCTTGCTTCCTGTCCATACACAATCTGTGAAGCTTCCATTGTTAATTTAACAGCTCTTTCCACACTTTGTGAGTGGGCAGATCTGACACAATGGAAAATCCAAACAACAAAATAATTTTTTTATTTCAATCTATATATATATATATATATATATTAATAATGGAGATTTGCTTCTGGTTTTTGTCTGTAACAAAAACTATGTCACTGCTTACGTCACATTACCAAAAATCGTCATAACATAGAATAAGTAAAGTAAAGTCGACAGGGCGGCCTAAAGTCGGTATTAGCCAGTCAGCGAGGAAGTCTATCCCCTTTTCAATAGTGCTAGACCAAGGAGATTGTTTTAGCATCTGGGGTGGAGCACCACACCTACCATCAGCTCCTTACTTTACCGCACAGATCCCTGTGCTACTCATACGCTGAGTTGGAGAGGGCTGGTATCGAACTAGGAACCTTGTGGTTTTAGCTGAACTCTCTACCGACTGAGCTAACCCGGCCCCTTAACATAGAATAAATACACTCAAAATTTGAACATGCAACATTAGACAGTCCTCATTGTTTTTTTAAGACAAGTTTTAATAAATACATGACTGGTATTATATATCTATATATGGTTTGTTTTGTTTTAATGCATATATTTAAAGTTTACATTTCAAATTGTTTTATTTTTTAATCTTTAATGAATTTGATGATTTTACTTAGGGTACAAACTCACTGACATTGAATTTTTAACTCCTACCCCTCAGGCAATATATTTCAAAAATTTATTTTTACATTTTGCTAGTTTATTAATAATGGAGATTCGCTTCCGGTTTTTGTCTGTAACAAAAACTATGTCACTGCTTACGTCATTATACCCATCATAAATCGTCATAACATAGAATAAACACACTCAAAATTTGAGCATGCAACATTAGACAGTCTTATTGTTTTTTTAAAACAAGTTTTAATAGATACATCCTTAGTATCATATATTTATATATAGTTTGTTTTATTTTAATAGATATTCAAAGTTAATAGAACTTAGTTTTAATTTCAAATTGTTTTATTTTTTTTACTCCTTTAATAAACTTGATAATGTATGGTTCAAACTCTCCGACATTTAATTTTTAACTCCTCAAGCAATATCTTTCAAAAATGTATTTTTACATCGCCCGGAGGGTGTTTTTTCTATTTTGCTAGTCACCATAATTTATGTATAAAATTTTGTGAAATATGACTCCATAATTTTAATCTTCCTGATATTATTTTTTTATATTTTTATATTTTATTTTATTTTAAAAAAAATAGACAGGATGGCTGATTGAATTTCTTTTCTTGCGGCTGCAAAACTTTGTCTGCCTGAGCTGTTAACCTCATTTAGTGTTATTTTGCCAGGTGTAATTAAAAATATTTTTAGACGTTTCTTGTCCTTTTTGGCACATTTCCCTTAGGTAGGTATACCTGCTCACTCACTCACATCACTTGCCCAACCCCTCCCCTCCTCCTTCTGCCTCCCCCTCCACTCACCTCTTCATGACTAACGTCTATGCTGAAACTGGGCTGTCCTTACCAAAAATAGCACTGGAAGTACTGGCATTGCTGCTCAAGTGTTGATATTCCTATCGTCAGCACTATGAATAGCCTTTGAGTTTGGGAAGTAGGACTTTGTGTATAAACATCTGCAGGTAAGCTGCATCGGATGTGTTTACTGATGAGGCTCCTCCACATTATTAAATTGTAAGGCTCCTCGACCAGTGTTTCTCAACCTTTTTTTTGGCCGTGGCCCCCTTTAACCCAATTATTCTTGCTAGCTGAAAAGCAATTCTATAGTATCCCGAAACTATATATATATATATATATATATATATATGGATGTGCGTAGTCTAATGGTTAGAGTCGTAGGAAATGGACTCATCAACACGAGTTCAATTCCTGGACGAAGCTGTTGGCATTTCACATGGCACTAATACCCTTGGGAAAGGTATGAATCCAATTCTCCCTCCAGCTATGGGTAAATAGCAGAGCAGACTGGATTCTTTAACCATGGCTAGGTAACCAGTCTAGAAGAAGGAAATTCAAGCCCGTTAAACCCCGCTTAAGAATTTGACCTTGTGTTGCATCCTGCTTGTATGGAGGGGTTGGTAGATATATATATATATATATATATATATATATATATATATGGGGTATTTACCAACCTCTCTGCATGTGACACAAGACTAGTTTTTAAGTGAAGTTTGAATTCAGAGTTTTAAGTGGAGTACAGCTGGTTTGATCTTCGATTTTCCTTCTCCTAGACTGGTTTCCTTTCCAAGCTTAAAGAATTAAGTCTGTTGAAGCTTTATTGGTAAAACACCTGAAAAGCTAATCCTTTATTGTTGTCACTCATCTACATTATTCCTCACTGTTGACAAGATTAAATCCTGGAACATTCGGAGGATACTAAAATTATTCATATTAATTACTACGTTTGTTATCATCTTGCAACACCCTCTGATTATCAACTAACTTCTGCCCTGTACCCTTCTGCCTTGTTATCCACTTGAGCTGCTTTATCAACTAAACTAAGAAAGCCATTGGTATTGCAGAGGTCTAAATCACTACTACTACTAATAATAATGATTGACAATGTTTCACATAAAAGATAAAGAAATTAATGATTTAACTGTGTAAAACAATGGCACTGTCATATCAGAGATGAAGTAGAGGATGAGTTATAAGTGTGATTTAGGATTCTGCAATACCAATGGCTTTCTTAGCTTAGTTGATAAAGCAGCTTGTATGAATGATTTCTTTAACATTTTTAGTTTTTGTTGCTTTTTATTTATTTATTGCAACTCTGCTTATGCTTTTGGCCATGCGGCCACTGGAGCAACAAAAAACATTGCACTGCCTATATCATGGGATGGAAGCAGTTCAAGCTGTTCCAGAGCCTGAACTGCTTCAAGTCATAGTACAAGCGAGGGAGTCTATTCCCTTTTCACTAGTGCTCGACCAGGGAGATTGTTTTTGTAGAAGTGGACCGCCATACCTACCATCGTCTTCCCACTTTACTGCACAGATCAGATTATGCAATCTGTACTACTCATGCACTGAGTTGGTTGGGACTGGTATTGAACCCAGAATCTATTGATTCCTAGACGTGTGCTCTACCAGCTGAGCTAAACTGTTGGTAATCAAAGTCCTCTTTCCTCGACCGTTGAATAAGGGCATCCCATCATGATGTAAGAATTAGCAAACTAATCCTGCAGATCCATTACTACTGAATAACAAGTTTGATTATCACTGGATGCTCCATACTTGCAATCTTGTGTCACATCCTACCCATGGTGAATAGGTTGGCTAAATAGCTAAGCATCCCATCATGATGTAAGGGTTAGTAAGCTAGTCTAGCAGATCCATTACTACTGAATAGCAAGTTTAATCCTTACTGGATGTCCCATACCTGTGACCTTGTGTCACATCCTACCCAACCCTTTTTATTATATGGGTGCTAGAAGGTGGTGGCTGAGGCTCTTCATGTCCTGAGTATGACGTTAAACTCTATCTGAGCTAAACTGGACCCTGAAACTAATCCTTTATTATTGTCTTTCATCTACATTATTCCTCACTGTTGCAGAATTTATGACTTATGTCACATCCTACCCATAACAAACGGATGGGGTAAATACCTACTTTCTTTCGTGTATTTCTGAGAAATGGGGCAAAGGGGCCCGTTGTACCTGTTTTCAATGAAACTACCTTTGTATTATACATAATTTCAAGTGTCATCTTGTTTCTTGTGTTCTTCTAGCATGCAAAGAATTCAGAGTATGATATTCAGCCTGTATTCTTGTTTGTGTCAATGCATTTGATGCCAGTTGACTCTGTTGTAGATAAGGGGCTAATTTTATGCCCACAATGCAAAATATGGTCAGATAGATCTTAACTGACAGGTTACCCAGAAAAAAAATATCTATAAGATTTTTGAGATGCCATTAAAAAAAAAAAAACAACAAACAAAAACTTTACTGTCAAAATCAGAAGTAAAGTCTGCAGAGTGGCCTATTGCTATTATCAGACGAACAGTGAGGGAGTCTATCCCCTTTTACTAGCACTAGACCAGGGATATTCTTGCTGAGGTGGAGTGCCACACCTACCATCAGCTCCCTGATGATTTACAGTACAGATCAGATTACCTAAGTGTGGAAGCAATGCTCACCATCGCAGTAGGATTCCAATTACTGCCAAATTGGCAGACAAGGCAGTAAGCAAGCTGTAACTCAATACAGAGCCTGCATTGCCAACAGCATAATGCAGAATGATAGATATTTATCTAGACCAACAGCCAATCAGGACTTAAGGAATAGGATCACCCAGATGCAAGTATGGAATATTCCTGGTGCTATAAATAACAGCTGGACGTGACACAAGATCAATTTTTAAAATGAAATTCAACAAGTTTTTATTCAGTTTTCCTTCTCTTAGACTGGTACCCATAGCTGGAGGAAAAATATTTGGATGCATACCTTTCGCACGTGGAGGTGTGTAGGGTAATAGTTATCATCGTAGGAAATGCACATGGCAAGATGAGTTCAAATCCTCAATGAGACCGATTGCATTTCATATAGCATTAATACTCTTGGGAAAGGTATGAATCCAACTATTCTCTCTCTAGCTATGTGTAAAAACATAGTAGGTCAGACTGGGTTCTTTAACCTTGATTAGGCAACCAGACTAGGAGAAGGAAAACTCTGAATTCAAACCTGTTAAAATCCACTTAAGAAATTGAGTTTGTCTCACATCCTACTTATGTGGAGGGGTTGGTAAATATCTATTAGCACTCTGTAAAATGCAAACAGTTTCATCCAGGATTTGAACTCGAGTCACCATGTCCATTTTCTATGACAATAAGCATTACACCACCAGAAATAAGATTTGAGACTTAATGGCTGCTAGAGTCGTCCTTTAAGCATGTAGTTGTGATTGTAAAGAGAATCTATTTAAAGTGAATATTAAATTAACTTTTAATAAGATATTTGAACTTGTGAACATATGTCTTTAATATTTTGTTGTATCGCACGCTTTTTAAAGATATTAAGATCTTTTATCCCTTGGTATGTAATTTAAATTTGAAATCTTGAAAGTACTCCAATTAACTATGTTTGACAAATTATGATATTGCAATAAAGAAGAGGGTGGGGTTGTGGGGGTTAGTGGGGGTCTTGAATCTATTAATAATGGAGATTCAGTCTCTATTTGTCTTTAACCAAAACTATGAAACACTGCTTATGTCACATTACCCAAAATTGTCAATACATAGAATAAAGAACAACCTTATATCATATACACTCCAAATTTGAGTATGCAAACTATAGACAGTCTTCATTGTTTTTTAAAACAAGTTTTAATAAATACATGCCCGATATCATATATTCATGTATAGTTTATATTATTGTACTATATATTTTTACCAGAAAATTATTTACAAACAAGAAATAGTCATTTTTTTTTTCAGTATCAAGAGTTTAACTAAAAAGTTTACAAATAAATAAATGCCTATGATTTTGTGTAAAATTCATGTGTAAAATATTCAAGATAATTATTTAATCAATAATTAATAGATGTATGCAACATTTTATTTGAGGGGGACAGAACTAAGTTTCCATTTCAAATTGTTTTATTTATTTACTTCTTTAATAAATTTGATGATTTTACTTACTTGTGATACAAACCCTCTGACACTAAATTTTTATATCTTTCAAAAATAAATTTTTACACCGCCCGGAGGGTGTTTTTTTTTTTTTTTTTTTTTTTTTTTTTTTGCTAGTTAATTAAGAAAACTTATTTACTTAGATTATTTTTCTGTACTCTTTGCAGAAAATGCAATAATACTTCAATCTTCACCAACTTTATTTTCTTTCTCTTATTTCAAGTTGAAATTTCAAAACTACTCAAATGATGGAGAAATTATCAATCTTTAAATCTTTTCTGTAAATCTAAAACATTGTAAGTTGCTTGGTATTCTCGGGGGGTAAAACTCATATTGGTCATGGAATAAATGAGTGCAAATGAATGGTCGGTATTTACGCTGGTAACAGGCATCAATATGACTTTATCGGCTGGTTACATCAAACCCTAGCACTTATCTGATTGCCCCAACCCTATTGCCCTTATGGCAACCCCAACCCTTTTTATCATATGGGTGTTAGAAGGCGGTGGCTGAGGGTCTACATGTACTGGAAATGATGTTAAACTCTAACTGATGGTGAGGTTCCAAGTTTTGGAGGTTTGGGGAATGTGGAGCACCCCTTCATCACCATTGCTCCCTGGTCCGCTCTGACCTGAAGTGGTAGTACCTGTTAGGTTTCCATCTATGGGTTAAATAGAAAAATGTATTTATGAAAAAAAATTGAGTATCTATTAAGAAATTAATTTACTTCAAAACTTTATCAGCATTAAATGACCCACTGAGGTTGATATGCCGTAAAACAAACCAAACCATTTATTAGCAATCTGTTACTAAAGAGGAAATCAGCACTTATTTGCATTCCAAAATTCTGGGATATTAAAAGAATTTGGTAAGTCTTTTTGGTAATTCACTTAAATTTGGAATTCTTCAAGAAGAAAAATTGGTTGCAAAATTAACATATATTATCAAATCCTGGACGAGATTGGTTGTATTTCACTATGGCTTCTTTCCTTCCTTCTTCCTTCCTTCCTTCCTTTCTTTCTTTCTTCCTTTCTTTCTTTCTTGATACAAAACGCTGTGTCACAAAAGCATGCAAAAAATCGCCACACCCTCTCTGCCCAAAATGGGCCACTTTTATGGTGAAAGCAGGAGTTGCAATGCACCATGGGCCATTACCCATAGTGCCTTTCAATATCAATAAAAATGTCTTCTCTGCCCCCCTTCCAACTTTTCAACATTTCTCACTCCGACCACATTCCTTTCTTCTTCGCTACATTTTCTCCCTGCAAGCCATGCACCGGAACCGTTTTGAGTCAGGTAGGTTTGCCTCGTCATTACATTCCCCCCTGATCTCAGGATCACAAAAAGTACAACCATGAGCAGGACGTTTTCGACGTGTACTCCTCCGGAGAGGGACAGGGCCTGGTTGATCGTCCTCCCGATCGCAACGGGCTCCAACAGTGAGTTGGTTTGGCAAATCCGGGTCGTCTGAGCGCGTTTCGACGTCGGGTGGCTGTTGTGCATATCCCGAGTGAGTGACACTGTTTTGCCTTCCTTGTTGATCACAATGCTTCCCAGCGCCAATCTCTTGTCTCTCGTTGGCATGGGACTGATGTCCCAGTCTCGGCTCGTCTGCAGAGGATTCATCCGAGGAATCACTGGCAGCACACGATTCTGATGAGGGGGATCCCACCTGGATAAGCCTCATACTTTCTTCAGAGGAACTCTCATCTTCCAAAGAGCAAGGTTTTGAACAGAGGCGCAAATGTCTGACATGGCGTGGAGTTCCATCAACCGTTACGGATTGCTGACTGTTGACTCCGGTCACACGACCTATTTTTGATCGTGTAGTGCACCTGCCGTTCGGAACCTTGACCCAAACATAGTCCCCTACCTGGTACATTCCGTGTTCCTGTTGCAATTCGGTCGGGAGAGCGGCATCAATTCCCCTGACCCTGACATGGTACTGGTGTATACGATTGGCCGGTGCTGAAGACGACGAAACATCGTCTTTGGGTGTCACGTTATACCAGTACACAGCTTCTTGGATGGTACACTGCTTCCTGGCCGCGATTGTCTTGATCGTCCTATGACACCGTTCAACAATCCCGTTTCCGGACGGCACGTATGCGCATCGGAGACGCAATCGCACTCCCCATTCCCCAAGAAAAGTTCGAAATCTCCTGCTGGTAAAGGCAGTGTCATTATCGGTAAGTATTTCGACTGGTGGACCCCGCTCGCAAAAGATTGCCTCCAAGTGACGAGCCACTGTATCAGAATCCTGGCACCGAATTGAACGCCAAATAGCAAATCGAGAGGGTCCGCAGTCGATGAGGCTCAGGTAGTGTCTACCCCCATAGTGGGTAATATCCATTCCCAGCCGGCTCCAATTAGTATCCACGTCTAATTTTCCCTTCCTCCAATGTACCGGTGCTGGGTCGATGGTTTGACAGTCCACACAGGATCGCACTACAGATCTCACGTCTGCTTTTGTTGTTGACGGGCCAACTCGCCGCACAAAATAGGTTGTCCGTCTTACTCCGGGGTGCCCGCTCTGCCGGTGAATACTCAATATCTGATGTTTACTCAGAGCAGTGGCACAGACATCCGGCGCCAATCCCTCCCCCTTTTTCATAGCCTTGAACCAGTGTTGCGGTACTCTCGTCAGTTCGTCGGCTCTGTTATGCTCTGACCTTACCAGCGTCACGTCTACGGTCAATTCGTACTCTTTGATCAATTGTGAGAGGGTGTATAACCTCCTCTTGACCAACATCTCCGCAGCCGCTTTGGTGCGTACCTTTGACTTTCCACTCAAACTGTTATTGAGCCAATGGTACGTACACAGGGAATCCGTTTTGATGTGAAGTACTTTTGCCTGCCATTGAAGCGCAAGGTTGACACCCTTCACCACCGCATCGAGTTCGGCCAAATTAATGTGATGGGAGTCATTGTCAGGGCGCAACCAGCACGCATCTTCAATTACGGCTCCATTGTCGTCTAATAACACCCCCGTAGCAAGTGAGCTGGCGTCAACCCACAAATTCATCTCCAGGCCAGCGGTACACCACACTCCCTTAACCGGATCACCCCGCTTAACCCGGGTGACTGTATCTTGTAGCATCTTCTTCAGTAGAGGATCAGCAAGCTCAGTGTCCCAACCAACCGATACCACACTCGCCCGACGTTTGATAAATCCAGCAGCCACTCTAAGCCAGCCACAAACAGGAAAATGCCCCACAAGTCTCCCACACAGGGAAAATGTGTTTCGGCGAGTAATGACCTGGGGAACATCGGGAACTTCACTCCCCCGCTTCCATCGAAGAACACCTTTTTCCCCCAGACCTGCAGACCAAGGACTTTGGCACCATCCTGTAGTCGCTCTGGATCCTTGCAAATCAGGCCGTACTCAGACAGGTGCGCCCTCACCCGAGCTGTTGAGACTAGATCTTCATTAACGAAAATATCATCGATGTACACCGACGTGGCGCTCCTGATGGTTGGATCTCGAGACATAACGGCTTCAACAACAGACTTCATGATGAGAGGCGCCACATTGAGGCCAAAACCCAGCCGGGTGAGGCAATACCTTTGGCCCCCAAATATCACAGTCTGATAAGGCCACAAAGACTCGTCAATGCCGATCTGAAGATATGCTCGCTTCAGATCAAGCAATGACACATTCGCGCCCTTCTTGCGCCATTCCCTCAACGTGGCCGCGCACACGTCAGCATTAGCCGTAAATGCGTCCACATGTTCATTTAGCTCTCTGTAATCCATGACAGGGCGCACCTTACGCTTATTGTGCTGAATTACGGCCATTAGTGGAACCAGTCCCTTAGGTGGGCCAAGTCTCTCTTCGGGGTAGGACAACAACCAGCCATTTTCAATCCACTTGTGGAGCTCGGTTTCGTAGCTCTCTCTGGCATGTTTTGGAACTTGGTACTCCAGTATCTTATTGTCCAGAAGCTCTGGAGCTCGTCCTCCGGACCATTTCCATTTAGCAATCCATCGGTTCATCCTTTCGTCGAAATCCACGCGAAAATCCGGCTCATCAATTTGGATCGCAGTGCATACATTCGCTTCATACCCACTAAAGCTCACAGTTCCTGATGGTGTAATGGTCATACCACCTAAAGCTCTGATGGCATCGTTCCCCAGTATGAGGTCAAACCCCAACAGCTGCCGATTCACAACAAGTGCATTAAGATGCACCGGCTCAGCATTGCCCACAGTGAGCCGAAGTCGGCTTCGCCCGCAGCACTTAAACATTTTTCCGTCTGCTGTCAGCACACTAGCTTGTCCGAGCCTCCAGGCGTCACACACAAATCTGCTGGCCAGCGTCCGTGTACACCCAGTGTCCACCAGGGCTGTGCATTTTCTCCCGTTGACATGAACATCAAGTGTTGGCAGCGCCTCATTCTTCTTTTCTCTGGGGAGCAAGCTGACGCTGATTACTTCTCCCCCATGCTGTTTCCCGAACACTCCGAAGCAATATGGCCGGTCTTTTTACACCGAAAACATCGGATCGTACGGAGACACCGAGATGGTTGTTCAAAGGCTGCATCCGAGGGTCCTTGCAAGCAGTCCCTTGACAGATAATTGGGACCGGAGCACTTGTAGCACACAACTTCGTTCCTTCGGGGCAGGTTTAGCAGCAGCAGCGATCTCCTCGGGCTGTTCAGTGTCGGCCATAACGGCCCGTACCCGATCCACTATCTCTCCCATCGTCATGTCATCCATGCGCGATGATGCGCGCAACAATCGACACACGTCCTGCGGCAGTCCATAAACGAATGCACAAATCATTCGTCGCTCCCCAACGAGTTGGTCCAGCCGTTGTAATTCAGCCAAATACTCGTTCACGGTTTCACCAGGCTGAAGTCACCGGGCCACGAATCGATCATATGCACCGAATGAGTCAGGAGCGTAGGCTTTTATCAGAGCCTGTTTTATTCGCTGATAATCAGTCTTCTCCCCTTTGCTCAATTGTCTATAAACAGCGAGAGCTCCACCTCGCAGGTGCAACGGTAGGATCAGCTCGATATCTGTCCTTTTGCAGAGTTCGCAGATCATCTCCACACGCTGAATCCACTCGATGACGGGTTCATCGGAGGGAGACCCACCAAACTCCGGGATTAGTCTGTAATCAAACACCTTGTCCATAATTTGGCCGAAATAGCTTACGGCTTCTTTCCTCCTTCCTTCCTTCCTTTCTTTCTTCCTTTCTTTCTTTCTTGATACAAAACGCCGTGTCACTAAAGCACGCAAAAAATCGCCACACCCTCTCTGCCCAAAATGGGCCACTTTTATGGTGAAAGCAGGAGTTGCAATGCACCATGGGCCATTACCCATAGTGCCTTTCAATATCAATAAAAATGTCTTCTCTGCCCCCCTTCCAACTTTTCAACATTTCTCACTCCGACCACATTCCTTTCTTCTTCGCTACATTTTCTCCCTGCAAGCCATGCACCGGAACCGTTTTGAGTCAGGTAGGTTTGCCTCGTCATTACATTCACATAGTACTAATACCCTTGGGAAAGGTATGAATCTAACTATTCTCCCTCCAGCTATGGGTAAATAGTAGGGCAGACTGGACCCTTTAATCTTAATTAGGCAACCATTCAAGGTGAAGGAAAACTCTAGATTCAAACCTGTTAAACTCTCCTTAAGAAATTCAATTTCTTTTCTATAAAATCTCCATTGTAATACATTGTTAGTGTTATGGTAATTTACCACACATATATAAACTCTTCCAATTATAAATAGCACCAGGTTCTGCACTTAAGCGAGAGTTAATATTTCAGTGGATAGCGATAAGACAGCCTCGTGTGTAACTGACTCATTTGTATATATTTGTACTACTGTTCTTTGTTAATATATTTGTTTAACTCATTTTCTCTCTTGTGTCTTTATTCTGGCCCCTAACCAGGCCATAACAGTAAGCTTCTTGGTGTTCTCCCGGGGTAAAACTTTCATGTTGGTCCTGGAATAAATGTTTATAGTGAGAAAATGAATGTTTGGTATTTATGGGGGTAACAGGCCTCATATGGATGACCTTATTAGCAATCTGTTCTTAAAGAGGAAATCCGCTCTTATTTGCATTCCAAAAATGCTGGGATGTTAAAAGACTTTGGTAATTCCTATAAATTTGGAATTCTTCAAGAAGATCAGTATAAGGAATTTGCAATTCCTTAATGCCTGCAAAATTATCATATTATACATGGAGGCGTGTGTGGTGTAATGGTTATTATAATAGGAAATGACCTGATTACAAATCCTGGATGAGACTGTACTCACATAATGATTGCATTTAACACAATGTTGATACTCTGAATTCAACACTGTTACTCTGCTTAAGAAATTGACCTTGAGCCACATCCTACTCCTGCAGATGGGTTGGTGCGTGCGTGTGTGTGTATGTGTGTATGTGATTAAAAGTTGAGGAACAAAAGGGGATGAAACACTTTCAATAAAGAATTTAAATCAATTAATATTTTATCTCTGTGTATTTACAAAGCTTCATGAGAAATTTTTTCATAAATACAGAGGCAAAATATTAATTGATTGAAATTGTTTGTATTTTATCCACTTTTGTTCCTCAACTTTTAATCACATCTTATTGGATTTTACCCAATCTGTTATATATTATATATATATATATATATATATATATATGAATTAGGTAAAGCCGCTAGGCAGCGAAGGTTTTATAATAGACTTAATAACAGCAATGAGAGCCAGAAAGAGGGAGAGAAAAACAGCAGCCCCAGAAAGCATCACAGTTTGTGTGCCGTCAGTGCACCAAAGACTGTCAATCAAGGATAGGCCTGCACAGTCACTTGCACAGATGCAGATAATTTTTTATTTATTTACCTTTTTTTTATTTTACTTTTTGGACACTATGCCAGTGTCCTTAGTGGACAGAAAGGTGCCAAAAACAACATTAACATATATATATATATATATATATATATATATATATATATATATATATATAATAGGGCCACCTGTTGGCCATAGGTAGCAACACATAATGCTTGAAGACTGGATCCTTATGGCTGAGTGGTTGTATTCCAGCTATTAAGTACCCAAGTGACCTGTAACACTTCACTTCCTTAATTGATGACTGGCTAGAGAGGTCTGATTTGATTAATCAGCTGGTCATGTCAAGCCCTAGCACCTATATCACAAAATCCCAACTGTATTCTTTAAATTGCTCTTATGACAAAGAAACACCCAACCCATTTTATCTTAAAGGTGCTAGAAGGCAGTGGCTAAGGGTCAGCCACCAGTTTATTAATTCTATCAATTTATTAGTATTATAAGAACTAGCAAATATATGCACCCTCCGGGCGCAAGTATTTAAGTTTTAATGTAATAAAATATCTTATTAAATTAGAAAGTCTAATGAAACTAAATAAGAATGCAGATAAAAAGATTTGAAACAGAGGGAGTATAATCAAAAAAATAGAACAACTGAAACTTACTCTTCCATCACTCGTCTTTCATTGTTATTTTTTCTAATTTAAGTATTTAGTTAAAAGAGGAAGTAAAGAATAAAATGACAGTTATTTTTTCTTGTTAATGGATTTCATTTAAGATTCATTGAAGAGATTTTTGCTTATATTCATTAAAATAAAACCAAACAGTTAGAAACCAATAATACTAAGCATATATTTATTAAAATTACATTTTTAATATCAATATGCAAATTAGCCTTCCCGTTCACACTAAACCGCTATTTTGTTGTATATATAAATAGAATTGCATGTTGTTAGTATGTAGATATGGTTAACAGTATTAATAATGTAAAACAATTTTATTAAAGATTGAGGTTTAAATAAAAATTAATTCATGGTCAATTTGACCTCAATAACAAAGGGAATTGTGACTTGAGTAGTGATTTAGTTTCGGTTACAGACAGAAAAGCACACAATCTCCATTATAATAAGATATAAGGTGTGGTTCTTACAATACGTTGGAAGGCTCAGAGTAACCTTCCAACGTAGGTGAATATATATATATATATATATATATATATATATATATATATGGTGATTGCCACTTCTTCACAGAATAAGATCATTTCTACAAGTAGTTCAGTTGTGAGCACGCAGATGACCCACGGATCCAACTTGTTTTTATGTACCCTGTCACACATGAAGCCCTCGACAGACAGGCCCTGTCATACAGGTCAGTCTTAAATGTAGGAAATGTTTCCATGATGTCTGTCATGTGTCACTTCAGGATGGAGTGCTCGAGCCGTCTTACCTCAAACTTCTTTCAGCTACCATCAGCCTGTCTTTCCAAGAGGATGTGTACCCAGCCCAACCCCTTCTGTCAATTGGTCCTTATTGCTGAAACTGACTTCCGCAAGGGCATTGATGTTGACCCCATATCGAGACACTCCCCTGTCCTGACACCAGTTCGTCGTTTGGGGTTTCCCGATCTCTCAAGATCGAGAAGTGTATAGACATTCCAGCGTTATTTTTTGTTGTAATATTTTCTTAGCGTTGTTTTTTGTTGTAATATTTTCTTGTTTTCACCCATCTAATGTGGACATCCGTCAAACTGCAGGTCTGCTTGATAGGTGAACCAGCATTTGTTTAGGTCTCCTTTTCTAGACACTTCCCAAATGGCTGGGTGAACAGTGTTACCCAAGGAGCTGCTCAGTCACCCACAACCTCTCCGAGGCATGTTGCTGTTCAATCAACAAGGCAGTGACATTAGGTCGGTCACGAGTCACGCCGTATGTAGATTCATATCTGCATGCTTCCAGCCCGTCAGGCCTGCACATGTCACCATTCCTCCATCACTGTGGGACTTGTAGAAATATCTGCACTTGTTTTTGTTTTACATGTTGTGTGCTTGTGTGACACGCACCGCATGCTCTCCTTACCCAAAGTCAAGTATCAGTGACAAGCGGAGGCAAGATGACTGAGAGACTTTGGGGAAAGCAGGTGGATGATCTGACGAGATCTACGGGTCCACCACACTGAAAAAAAAAAAAAAATTTTTTTCTAAGTTTTAACTTAGTATAAGTCAACATATACCATTTTCTATTGAATAGGTGATATTGACATCAGCTTTAACTGGGGGAAATTCAAATAAAAGGTGGACAATGAGGAAGGGGGCTTAGGTATGGGGGATTCTTTCTAAGTCATTTAAAACAAAGTAAAAATGTATTTTCTTTTTTTACATATCCCTGTGAATAAATTGTGTTAGAGTCAAAGATAAAATGCAAAATGCTAGGCATAAAATTCGATATATTAGCCTTTTCTATAAAAAAAGAAAAATTAAAACAGTCACTTATCTGAAACAAACTTATTGGTGCTTGTCCACTTCTTGAATTAAATCCAAACAAAGAAGTAAAAACATAACAATACAGACTTTATTGTCTGAGCACTTGGTCAAATGTCATACATAAATACAATATGAGAATACACAAAAGATAGGATGAAGGTCCTTTGGAAGTGAAAGAGTTCATAAAGAAGTCACTTACTGATAGTTCGGGGGGCAAAGCCACCCACTTAATGGACAGAGACATCAAGAGTCTAGCCCATGTTCTGTGGATGCTAGACCAAAAGAAAAAGAGTGAAAAAATACCGGGCTGCTGTTTTTATACCCAGTTACCTATTGGCGAAACCCTAGCAGTAAGGGAAGATAACCCTTTTGAACACAAGTCCATCCCAACAGGGACAGACAATCGCTACAGTATGCATGAAGAAATTATTTCTACCAATGTATTAATGCACACATGAAGTAAATGAAAATTATTTCCACCAATTTATAAAGCCAAACTAAATACCCAGCTATGGGTTAAATAGTACCACTACTGTTCTTCTACAAGGCTTTAGCATTAAATAACCCACAAGAGTTGATATGCCATAAAACAAAGAAAAAAAAACTAAACATTTTTTTTCCTACAACCTATTCGCTTACAAATATATAGAAAAATCAAGGTTTAGCATTAAATAGCCCACAAGGGTTTATATGCCATTAAACAAAATAACCAAACAACCAAACGGGGCCACCTGTTGGCTATGGTTTGTGACCCATGATGCTTAAGAATGGAATCTTAGTAGCTGAGTAATCCATGACTTGCTAAACTCAACTTTGGCCCTTACTTGGGTTAGACAGTTAGAGAGGCCCTCTCTGATCAATCAGCTGGTCATATCAATCCCTAGCACTTAAATGATTGTCCCAACCATATTCATCCATTGCTCTTATAGCAAATCATACAAAATATTTGCTTACAGATGATATTCACAATAAAACAACATTTGGCATTAAATAACCCACAAGGGTTTGATATGCCATTAAACAAAATAACCAATCAACCTAAAATGAACTGACAAGTGTTGTGTAATGGGTAAGGCATAACATTGTATATAATGGGGAAGTTCCAATTCTGGAGCTCTGGGGAGTGTGGAGTACCCCTTCATTGCCATTACTCCCAGGTCCACTGTGACCCAGAGTTAAACAAAATAACCAACTAACCAAACTTTTCACAATTTATAAAAAAAAAGAAAAGAAATATGAAACTTGTGGTAAAGTAGGAAAATATTTTAAGCTTGGTTAAATCTAAACAAAAGTGTCATTCCTCCCCCTCCGGAGGGGGTCATGCGTACACCCCCTCCCCCATGGACTATATTTAACAAATTGCTTATGTCTAAATTTATTCATGTGTCAAATTTAACCTGTTTAAAAATTTTGTAACGATTGAATAATGAATACCTTACAATGTTCCTGACATTTTTTTAACATCTGCCACAGGTTATCATTTCATTGGAAATAATACAATTTTTGGAGATAATATATATATATATATATATATATATATATATATACTAGACAAAGTGTGAACCATTGGGCCACCCATTCAGCTCTGGGTAGATAATTGAGATTAGGGAAAAGGGAGTTAGCAAAGCGAATGAAATTAAAAAAATATATATATATGGCTGGATGAAACCTTAAAATCATTTTGTTAGCTTTCTAAGAAAGGGAATGTTTGACCTCATTTAAGCTACAGGAAGAAAGAGATAGACACAGAGTAAAGTAAGAGATTATTCGTAATTTGCAATTAAGTCAAAAACCGACCAATTAGAATCAATTAAAACAGAATTTTTACTGCTTCTAGTACCTTACATTTTGAAAATTTTCTGAAAATAATTCAAACCTGATCTCAAAAATTCTGATAATTTTTTTCTTCTGCCATGTAATTATAATAGAGGAAAGATTTCTTTTCATTATTTCAACTGCATATTTATTAAATGTGACATTTACATTAAACAATAAATGAACATAATGAGAATGACATGTTGTACACTGCTGGAGAAGCAAGGATGAACTCATAAGCGATGTCCTCCTGTAAAGACCTACATTGACCAGCTCTGTGCGGATACTGGATACTGTGCAGAGGACCTCCTGAGGGCAATGAATGATAGGGACGATTGGTGAGAGATTGTCATGAATATCTATACTACTAGTGCAACATGATAATGATGAGATTGTTACACTTTTTCCTGTGACAATCGATTCATACTGTTTTATTTTCTTTGGCCTATTTGCATCTGTCTGTCTCTATCAAATTAGTTAATTCTGGCACAAGGCCATCGTAATGAGGGATCCAGAAGCGATCGAACCCAACTATGCTTTGTTAAATTAAACAAAATTTCCAGATTATTATCTGACAAAGTATTTGGACTAATACCCTTGGGAAAGGTATAGACTTCCTCATTCCCCCAGCTATGGGTTAAGTAGTACCACTATTGTTTTTTTTTTCTTCTACTAGGGGTGGGGGCAAATGAATATTTTTTTTCCTAAAAATTGAATAAGACAGGTGTTTTCCATGGCCATTTTTGCTGCTGATTACAATTCTGTTGAGATCATTGACCTAGGATGTCATTTTAGGTTGGTTCCGTGAGGATTTTCAAAATGGCGGCTGGAAATCCTTGTTTTTGTTTTTTAAAAAAAGGACAATATATGGCTTAATAATAGTGTAATATGTCTAATCATAGGTTTTCTTAGTGACAGAATATGAAAATATATTCATTTTATTGATTAAAACAGCTCTAATATTTTTATCATGTAAAAAAAATGAAAATTATAATAAGAATTTTCATGTAGGCTTGAATTCCTTAATCTCCGTTTATGTAGAACCAAAACATTCTTTTCTGCTTTCACTTCTTGATTTTCTTTCTGCCATTTTGTAATAAAACTGTTAATTTTAACTAGGAGAGTTTAGGGTTTGGGTTAGTTACTATCACCAGGTCTTAGTTTTAGAGCAAAAATAATGAAGATTTTATTTATATCTGGGATGATATTTGAAAATTAGGATTTGAATATAGACAGAACCCAAATTATTTATTAGAAAGGAAAGTCATGGGTGGTGTATGTGATTAAAACAGAAATCAATTATACCAGACCAAAGCAATCAATGGATCTGTGAGTAACTTTTTATTATCCCCCCTCTACCCAGGCAACGCCAGGTAGCCACTTCTAGTCATTAATAAACAAGATGCTAATTAAGATTAAATAATGACTATTTCATAATTATTCAGAATATAACTTAAATAACTAAGAAAATTGTGATGTCAGTGGTGACGTAGTTTTGGTTACAGAAAAACAGTTACATAATCTCCATTGTTATAAGATATCTCTGCTAATTGTTAATTTCTTTCTTTCTTTCTTTTCAGGAGTTGGTCGTTCCATGATAATAGTTTTTTGTATATGTTGTTGGAGTACGTTCCTGGAGGAGAATTATTTTCTTACCTGCGGAATGCTGGACATTTCGAGGTGGAAACTGCTAACTTTTATGCCTGTGAGTTAATTTCTGCCCTTGAATTCTTACACGGGAAGTCCATTGTTTACCGGGACCTGAAACCAGAAAACTTACTTTTAGACACCGAGGGACACATGAAGATCACAGATTTTGGTTTCGCAAAGAAACTCTGGGACAGGTAAGTTTTCTTTCTTTCTTTCTTTCTTTTTATATTATTGTTTTATTTTTTATATGTCCTTCAGCATTTGATCTTTTTAGAAATTTAAAAAATAGGAACAGGTAATTTTTCTCTTTTTCTTTCTTTCTTTTTATATTATTGTTTTATCTTTATATATGTTCAGTACAAATGCAGAAAAGCGCACAAGAGATGATATCATTAGAATTGCATTTTACACACAAGATGTGTCAAAAAGTATCAAGATTTTTTGTACTTTTTGTTACACCTTGTATTCTGGAAAAAAAAAAAAAAAAAGTCCCATTCATTCTTTATTTCTATCTTGGTAAAGCTTTAAACTTGTAACTTTTTTGACACACCTTGTATTCTGAAAAGAAATTAATAAGTGGAACTTTTTTTTCCCCAGAATACAAGGTGTGTCAAAAAGTAAAAAAAGTACAAAAAATCTTGATACTTTTTTGACACACCTTGTATAAATAACATTAGCTTATGGAAACTCTCAAAGTACCCTAACCCTAGCACCTGAAAGGGTTCAATGTAATCTAACGATAATAACAAAAGCATTTTTTCAGCTATATCTTCTCGCATAGATAGATATGAACAAACAGGAGTTGATAGATAAAACAAGGTGTCCCAAAATTATGTATACACTCTTTAAATATTGGGGCAATGGCATTAACTATTAATATTTAAAAAGTGTATACATTATTTTGGGACACCGTATTTCAACAAACCTAGATCATTTTGAAATGTATAAAACATGACTAAACTATATTTTTTACCGTAAAATAAATCCGCGAGTATCAAATGATTTCTTTTCTTAGAAAAACAAGATTGTTCTACTTTAATCTGATTGGACTAAAATGTCTTTTATTAACTTTTCTTTTTTCCTTAGTTTGTCCATGTAAATGAGTGAAAGTAAAGTCGTCAGGGTGGCCTGAAGTCAGTATCAGCCAGACAGTGAGAGAGTCTATCCCTTTTTCACTAGCGCTAGACCAAGGAGATTGTCTTTTGGTGTCTGAGGTGGAGCACCACACCTACCATCAGCTCCTTACTTTGCCACACAGATCTCTGCACTTTACTAAAACAAACTGAGGTTGATATGCTGTAAAACAAAACAAACTAAAAACCTGATATCTTATTATAATGGAGATTTGGTGTGTGTAACCAAAACTATCACTGCTTACATTGTTATATATCCCTTTTTACTCGGGTGTATATAATCATGGAGAGACAGAGAGAGAGAGAGAGATTATCTCGTGTGATAGACAGAGACACATTAGAGAGGATTAGTGAGGAGATGGACTTATTTTATTACTTGTTGCTGGTCCCTTGTTGACTGCTTACCGAGGAGATGGACTTATTTTATTACTTGTTGCTGGTCCTTGTTGACTGCTTACCGAGGAGATGGACTTATTTTATTACTTGTTGCTGGTCCCTTGTTGACTGCTTACTGGACTTATTTTATTACTTGTTGCTGGTCCCTTGTTGACTGCTTACCGAGGAGATGGACTTATTTTATTACTTGTTGCTGGTCCTTGTTGACTGCTTACTTGATGGACTTATTTATTACTTGTTGCTGGTCCCTTGTTGACTGCTTACCGACTGATTCCTGCTATCTTGTCTGGCCGCCATTGTCTTGTCTAGTTGATTTTCCTAGGGGTTAATTTCTTTCTTAGTTCTTCAATCTGCTTTGCTAATTCTTCTAACTTCTGTGATGGTCTGGCATTGCTTGTTTTTACATTGAATAAAATAACAAGACTTTGTGTGTGCTTGATCAAGCTTTTATTATTTATCTAGCCCATGATTCCACCGTGGTGTATAAGATGACCCGGTGAGAAGACAAATTACGTCTTTCTCCTTCCAAAGCTAGAGTCGAATCTAAAATCTATGTCTGTCATGGCGTGTGAGATCTCGTGCCTCTGGGGGTCAAGGGTTACCAACAGTCCCAGTATTTTTCCATGGAACCCTTGATTCTAAATCTGACACACATCAATTTAATTCTAGCTTGAGGGTCTGTTCACAAAATCATTGATACATAGAATAAAGAACAACCCTGTATTATATATACCCAGTAATTAAGTACGCAACATTAAACATAAAACAAGTTTTAATAAATACAGGCCTGATATTATTGATTTATATATAGTTTGTTTTATTTTATATATATATATATATATATATATATGGACTATTTCATTGATTTTCGATGCATGAGTGTTCATTCAGTGAACAACCAACACAGTGTTTTGTTTATAGTGGTAAAGGCTTGTGTCGGACCATTCCGCACTTTTTTGGCACAGTCGATAGGAAAGAATTGGTGCACAAGGAATGCCACAAACCCAATCAATTACTGACTTCAGGATTTTTTAATTCAGAGTTTTCCTTCTCCTACACTGGTTACCTACCCAAGGTTAAAGAGCCCAGTCTACCTTACTATTTTACCCATAGCTGGAGGGAGAATATATGGATTCATACCTTTCCTAAGGGTATTAGCACTATGTGAAATGCAAACAGCCCTGTCTAGGATTTGAACTTGGGTTGACAAGTCCATTTCCCACGACTCTAACCATTATGCCACATGCCTCTCTCTCTCTCTCTCTCTCTCTCTCTCTCTCTCTCTCTCTCTCTCTCTATATATATATATATATATATATATATATATATATATATATATATATAAATAAAAAAAAAAAAAATATTAAAGAAATAATCAACCAACCTTCCTTGATATTTTGTTCATTTGTTTAATTTTTTAAAATTTTTAAATTTAATGTTTTTGTTATTTCAGAACATGGACACTTTGTGGGACACCTGAATATCTTGCCCCAGAAATTATACAGAGTAAAGGTCACAATAAAGCAGTCGATTGGTGGTCCCTAGGAATTTTAATTTTTGAAATGTTGGTGGGGTATGTAATTCTTATTTCATTATTAATCAATTTATGCAACCATTATGTGTATGGCTTTCCATTTTTTTGTTCAGATCTCACTAACAAGTTAACAAGGGACAATTCTTCCAAGCAGTACCAGGTGGCTGAGCCGTCCATGACATGCAACACTCCACTTTGGCCCTTACTTAGGCTAGACGGGCAGTCAGAGAGGACCCCTCCGATCAATTGGCTGGTCATGTCAAGCCCTAGCACCTATATGATTGCCCCAACCCTATTGCCCTTATGGCAAGTCACAACCCTTTTTCTCATATGGATGCTAGAAGGCGGTGGCTGAAGGTCTTCATGTCCTAGGAACGATGTTAAACTCTATCTGATGGTGAGGTTCCAGTTCTGGAGGTTTGGGGAATGTGGAGCACCCCTTCATCACCATTGCTCCCAGGTCCACTCTGACCCGGAGTGGTAGTACCTTTTAGGGTCCCATCTATGAGTTAAATAGAAAAATGTGTTTATGAAAAAAATTTAGTATCCATTAAGAATTAATTTATTTCAAAACCTTGTTGGCATTAAATAATCCACTGAGGTTGGTATGCCGTAAAACAAGACAATGACCAACAAAATATGTGGGCAAAGAGGTATGTCTACAAGAAAACTGTGTGGATGTCACTGTCAATTTTAAAAAAAGGATTAATAAAAAAAAAATTAAGTTAAAAAATAATTTGAATACCCATCAAACATAAATAGAACATTTTTGGCATAAAATAACCCAACAAGAGTTGACATGCCATAAAATCCAAAAAAGCAAACCTTAACTTCTCTCTCCCACTTCCCAGCTATGGGTTAAATAGTAACACTACTGCATTAAATAATCCAAGTAGGTTGATATGCCATTAAACAAAGAAACTTTGTTTACTATTAAACTATTTCCATATTTTTCTGTGCAACAAATAGATTTAATTCATTTTTCTCTTTTCCTCTCAGTGTGAGAATCCCCGTTCTGCACTTCTGCACCTTCATTGCACTATGTCCAGACCCCAACGTTGTGATGTTCTGTGCTGGCCGATTTGAAGGGCATGAGTCAGAGACAGGTTCACAAGGACCAAAAGAAAAGAAAACAAACACAAAATCTGTTTATAGGATGCTGATGGAAGAGAGAGAATGTGACACTTTAGCAATCTATCTCAACTGGCTGACTACTGGCTTCACTTGTTGTGGATTCGGGGCTAACTCTACTGCTACCGGCAACATTAACACCTCTACGGCCTGGGGTTGAACTCTAAGGGCTGGGGCTTAGCTGAATTTATGTAAAATTCTACCCTACCACCACCCTGCCACCGGACCACCCAGATGCCAGGCACTTAAATTCAACGCAGACTTTTAGACGGCATTATCCCTTAAAATTAAAGCAATTATTTCTTTTTTCGGACTTAGTGTCTTCAATACTTCAACCATTAATTTCTTCAAAAGAGATTTCCTCATAAAAAGCCTTTTTGCTTTTAACACCCAGATGCCAAAAGATATTATCACTAAGTGGCTTAACTTCATTGTGGCCGTACATGTCTCTTAAACCCCACGGCCCAATCCTTTGTGTCCACAAAAGAACAACCACCCACCCATTTACTTATGCTTGAGCTTTAACATATTCTATTTTTATTTATTTATTTATTCTGACCATGTTCTCCTTCTATCATAGTATCACATCAGTAGAAATACTTGGTATTATTTGGATTATTCGCCTTTATCCACTATGCTATATGTCCAATTGGATACATAGCATAGTGGATAAAAGTGTTGGGTTAAGACAGTTCTAAGTGACAGTTATCTCTAGGCTGCAGGTTCAATCCTTGTCAAAAGCGACAGTAACATAGAATAATAATTAACACAGCTTAACACTTGTACCCAGTCATGGTTAGCGGAATGAGAACAGGATACCCCCATGGATTGAATAAAGAGTTGGGTTTAAAGTTCTGTGATGGTCCCTCATTACAACAAGAAGGTTCCCAAGTCCGATAAGAAATACCTGAAGAAGGCCGGTGTGCACATCGGCCGAAACGTTGTACAGATAACAATAAAGATCAGGATGATAGTCCGAATAATCCAGATAATACTAATTATCAAGCTTCATCTCAGAAATTCAGAGAAATAGAAATAATTGCTTTTCTACAGAACGTTTTATGACATCACTGACTGATGGTCTTAATAAAAGTCATTTTTTTTTTTGTTTTTTCAGCTGTCCTCCATTTTTCGATGATAATCCATTTGGAATTTATGAAAAAATTCTTTCAGGTAAAATAGATTGGCCAAAACACATGGATCTTGTTGCCAAGTGAGTATAATAACTTAACTTTTTATTATCTTATCAGCCTACTTTAATCCGCTCTCTTACCACTGCACATACCAACCAAAATCTACAAACTCTGACAAAAAATATCAAAATTTAAAAAACTTTTTGACACACTTTGTATTCTGAAAAAAAAAAAACCCATCTCATTCATTCTTCATTTCTATCTTGGTAAATACAGCTTTAAACTTGGTACTTTTTTGACACACCTTGTATTCTGAAAAAAAGAAGTTCCATTCATTCTTCATTTCTATCTTGGTAAATACAGCTTTAAACTTGGTACTTTTTTGACACACCTTGTAGTCTGAAAAAAATGTATGATTGGAAATTTTTTTATTATTTTTTTTTTCAGAATACAAGGTGTGCCAAAAAGTACAAAAAATCTTGATACTTTTTTTGACACACCTTGTATATGTATGTAACTACAGAGTGTTTTAAAAAAGAATGTAGCTATATTGTTGACAATTTATATTTAAACTATTTTAACTTCTTTGTATCCCTGAAAATAATAGTTATAGACAGTCCAATCTGTATGTATACATAAAAGGTGTTTTAAAAATGGATGTAACTATGTTTTTGACAATTTGTATTTAATTTTTTGCGTACTTTAAGCCACTCACAGCAGCTTTCCCACCTTTGTGCATACCATACTCAAATGTATATACAAAAAACTGATGGTTAGTTCATTATAATTGAGCTGAAGGACTCAGATTACAATAATAATAGTACATTATTTGAATAGAATGAATTCTGAGGTGAATAGATAGTGAACTTTGAAATATCCCATCATACAGGTAAAAAATGCAGCAGCTCTTCATCCCGCCCAAGCAAAGTACGAAAAACAGATATAATTGATTATAAGACTTTATTTGGATTGAACAGTACAATGGGATTCCTTAACCTCTCTGCATAAATTAACCCTAGATGGGTTGACATATCATTAAAATGATTCAGTTATTCACTTTAAAACCGTCCAATTCTATTTTAATTAATGAAAATTAATTTTTGTTTTGTTTCCTTTATAATTTGCACTATTATATTTCTAGCAAAAACAAGAAAAAAAAAAAAGACTGATACCTAAAAAATTCTTATTCTAATTTTAAAATAAGATGTGGAAAAAATTTCAAAATTCTAAAATGATAAAGTAAACCTGTTATTTGTTTTTGTTTTATTCAAAGTAATAATGAATGCTATATAATTATTTTACCTCTTCAGCCTGAAGAGCTACATGTAAACCTAATGAGGAAGATTTAATTAAATGTGAATAATATTTTAGTAAAAAAGCTAAAATGTTGAAGTTTCATGTATTTTGACAATTAAAAATTAACGCCAAACTTGTCATTAAAAATTCTAATTATTTATTGTAAAATATAAATCCACATGAATAATATTTATGTTGGTTAATGGCATATCAACCCTTGTGGGTTATTTTTTGCCAAATCTTTATATTCTATCTATTAATAATGGAGATTCGGTCTCAATTTGTCTGTAACCGAAACTATGTCACTGCTTATGTCACATTACCCAAAATTGTCAATATATATGAGTTTTTAAATAAAAGAACTTGTTAATGGTAAATAAATGTAGATTTTTTTTTCGTAATTTCTGTTTATTTAGAACTTTCGTAATTTTCTTCTTTATGTTCTTTTTTGATATATCAAGAATAAGACTATGCGGAACGTTTCGTTGACGTATTAGAAATAGAATTTTCTGTTATTTTAAACTCTGATGTAATGAATATGTAAATACCTTGGTACCCCCTCACTATAATCTGATTGGACAGTGTCATGTATAAATAGTTGACACTGTGTTGGTACAGGCACCTATGCCTATATCTAATCCTACAAGCTAAGCTTACTCGCCAGACTACCCCATGACAGCTCAGAAGATGAATTGCTATTCGACGTACCAACGACTACTGCGATAATATACCAAATACCAACTTCAGAATATATCCCTTAACCCGGATATATCAGTGGCGACGAAGGATTTAGAACAAATCACAAGTTGAACCAACGTCCGACCAAAAATTAATCAACAACAAAAAAAAATACAGTGGACAACACTCACTAACAAAACAAGTTAGACTTTAGTCCGAGACTTCCAAAAAGTAAGTAACTGTTTATAACACTTGCTAACGAAGAACGTTACACTTGTTTAACAATTACGAAAAGTAAATAATTGTTTTCTTAACGAGGAACATTTTACAGAAAGTAAAAGTTTCCCCCTCTTGTTTGGATTTTGAAAACTTTATTGTGTACACAGTTGGAACACAAATTATTTTCTTGTTGAGAAGTTGCTAAAATGAAACAAACTACAGAATTAACGAAGGTGCTACAATTCATGCAACAACAGCAGCAGCAACAACAAATATTAATGCAACAACTATTCGAACAACAAGAAAAAATTAATAAAACACTTTTGGAAGGATTATTATCTAGGTTGACCAAAGAGCCATATTCTAGATTTTTTTCGGCTGAAGGTATTTCAAATTCACTATTTGAATTTGAATACGAGCCTGATACTGGGTCAACGTTCCCAGCGTACTTCCGTAGATATGAAGCAATATTTATGAAAAGGTGCCAGCATTGAACTGACGAGGAAAAAATGATATGATTATTTTTGAATATTGAGGTTTTTTTTTTTAGATAAAAGATAAAACATGTGAATGGTAAATAAATGTAGATTGTTTTTTCGTAATTTCAGTTTATTGATATAAATTTCGTAATTTTCTAGTTCTAATGTTTTTCAATATATGAAGAATAAGACCTCCCCCTGAAAATAAGCCCTAGTGTTATATTTCAGTGTGAAAATGAATATAAGCGTTTTATTTTCAGAGAAACACGGTAGTATATATAATACAATTATGTAAGTTGAAAGTGGAAGTCAATCCGACAGTATGTTGGAAAAATAAACATATGCATCTTCATTCCTTTGTTTATTTTTTTCCTTTCAACATAATACAATTAATAATAAAGTACAAATAATAGTTAATATGGTAAGTACAGCTAGTATATATAATAGAGTACATATAGGTAAGTGTTACTAAAATATATATAAGAGTTAGTATTAATTGTTTATTCTAAGCATCCAACTTATGAATATTAGTGACTGTCTTAAAAGCCCTAAATAATATGGGTATGTGCTACTAGTATATATATATATATATATATATATATGAGAAGTAAACAAACATATGGCTATTTTCAACCGACAATATTTGGGAGAATATGTGCTTAATTGAAGTCGAACCTAATTTGTACATACAGAGATTCATTTTTCTCGATTTGTTTAGCCTTACATTTAAATAGTTAAATCCCGCCTAATTAATTATTAATGAATTAACTTTCAAAAAATTAGGTTCGACTTCAATTAAGCACATATTCTCCCATATATATATATATATATATATATATATATATATATATAGAGTTAATCTCAATTTTTTTTATTTCACAGAGATTTGGTAAAGAAACTTTTGGTACAAGATCGAACAAAGAGATTAGGAAACATGAAGGTAAATATATTTCTGTTTTTTTTGTTTTATTTTGTTGTCTTTTTTATATTTTGAAATAAATATATTAAAATCTGATCACAATGCAAGTGTAAAGAAAAATAAGGTAATTATGATGTGGTTTCTTTACCTTTGATTTATTCTTATTTTAAAGAATAAAACAAAAAAAATCCATTTTGCGGACCTACTTTTTTATAATATATATATATAAAAGTATTTTATAATTTGCTTGAGGCATTGTGTTTATATTGTTTTGGTGGTTGGTTTTGAAGGCTATCACAATGCAAGTGTAAAGAAAAATAAGGTAACTATGGTGTTGTTTGTTTACCTTTGATTTATTCTTAATATTTTGAGATAAAGCTCTCTTCGTCAGAAGATTTCTGAAAGTCTGGAGTGGTTGCTAGGAATTGTCCATTCTGTTTTGTGCCTTATATCTTCCAAATTATCTGCATGAGAATTCAAAACCAACCACCAGACCAATATAAACACAATGCTTCAAGCAAATTATAAAACAATTTTATATTAAATTCTTGTTTAAAACTCATCAGTGTTATAGTGAAAAAATGAAAAAAATTGCATCTCTTGTGTAACGGTCGCAAGCTCTGGCCAGGAAAACTGAAGATTATCTTCATACGTATTGCAGTTTTGAAAACCACAACTCATTGCTAGCATTTTTAGTTGAAATTGAACAAACCCAGACACTTTGTTGTTTAAGCCTGTGTGTAGTAAGATATATCCTTATGTGGATTTATATATATATATATATATTGGTTAATTCAAGAATAAAATACAGGTTAACACACAACACCATTGTTACCGTATTATTATTTTTTTCTTTACACCTGCATTGTGATAGCCTTCTAAATCAACCTCCTAACCAATATATACACAATGCTTCAAGCAAATTATAAAGCTCTCTTTTATATATATATATATATATATATATATATATATAATTCACAATGAATTAAAAAGTTCACTAGAACAAGAGGACCAACCATGATGTGTAACATGTC
>CM042156.1:59762732-59770232 GCA_023376005.1 Doryteuthis pealeii
ATTTAGATATTTTACCCCCTCCCCAGGTTTATTTTTTTTTACCATGAATTTTTACAAAACAAATTCAAATTTCAAATATGTATTTTTCACTTTTTATCGGCAAATATATGTAGATATTGTACAATTATGCCCCCCCCCAGCTTTATATGGGCACATCAATTTAGATATTTTATAACCCGCTCTTAGCCCTGTCGTCTGGGTCTTTAGAATACACCAACTGCAATTGGGCCACCTGTTGGCCATAGGTGGTCACCCATGATGCTTAAGGATGGAATTTTTGTGGATGAGCAGTCCATGACATGCAACACTCTGCTTAGACTAAGGATACCTATTTTTTTGTCTACTTTTCATTTTAAAAACTAATTAAAATTAAATTGATTATTTATGGTCAAATTTTGTTTCAGTCGAAAAGGTAGTAACATAATGGGCATCAGTACAAAAAGCAAAATAATATTACACATGTAATTTATTTTTAATACATTTAAAACTATTTTTGGGTCAATTTTTATCAAATATGACTTAATATGGCCACTGGAGTTGCCGTAAAATCCATGTTTACAAAATGAATTTAACACTAGATTGAAAAAAAAAAAATTACCCAAAATCTGGGAATTATCTGATTTTAATGAAATTTTCAGTATTGATTTATCAATGAATGGATTTTATAATGCATCAGTTATTTAATTTTAAAACTTTTTGATTTAAATTAGGTATTTCTGCTATGATAAATTAATATATAAAATTCATTTAAGATATGAGTATCATGATGTTAAGTTTAAAATGTCATATTATTATATTCTAAAAACATATTTTTAATAACTACTTTACTTTAGTATCAATCCCTAATAATTTTTTGTCACAAACTCTATTGAAAATTAGCGCCCCCCCCCTTAAACAGAGCAAATATTGATGTATACTTTTTTCTTTTATAAGATAAATAATTAAATAAAGATTAAATAATTATCGAAATGAGTAAAAAAAAAAAAAAATTTTTTAAATATCCAAAATTTTTTTTATTTTTTATTTTTTATTTTGGTTTGGTTTTTGTTTTACGGCATATCAACCTCAGTGGTCATTTAATGCCGATAAAGTTTTGAAATAAATCAATTTTTAATGGATATAACAATTTTTTTATTAAATACATTTTTCTATTTAACCCATAGATGGGACCCTAACAGGTACTACCACTCCAGTCAGAGTGGACCAGGGGAGCAATGGTGATGAAGGTCACTCCACATTCCCCAAACCTCCAAAACTGAACCTTACCATCAGATAGAGTTTAACGTCATTCCCAGACATGTAGACCCGCAGCACCGCCTTCTAGCCACCCACTAGTGTATAGTGAATAATATACATGTGTAGCATTGTGACTGAGCACGGGAAATATCAAGGATATGAATGTGTTGTCGAATTACAGGAAGCATGGAGGTTTTGAAAGATGCATTGTTTCAGCAGCTTTCAACGGATGCTGGCAGTTTATTCCATCCCTCAGCAACTCTGAGCATGAAATATGTTTCCGAACATCCTGTAAGCTATGCTGTATTCTGATTTGTAGGTATGCCCACATGGTGTTAGAAACATAGAAATCAAAAAGGTTCTCAAGGTTGCTGTTGGTAAGATGGTTAATGACCTTATGAGCATTTATCAAGTCAATTGCAAGATGCCGGAGTTTCAACATATCCATTCCTAGGGCAGCAAGACATTCAGAATATGGCAGATGCTTTAGTACTAGCAGAAAGGGAATAAACTCTCTCGCTGTCTAGCTAATATGGACAATATGCCACCCATGCCAACTTTTATATACACACAAACACACAGAGACAAAAATTATGATTAGAATTTAAAGCTGACCAGCTAAAACCTACATCAATCAGCTCTGTGCAGATTCTGGTTGGGGGATAGGACAGTTGGTAAGAAAGATTTATGAGAATCCGTGCTGACAGTGTGACATGATGAATGATGATGATGATGATGATATATATATATATATATATATATATATATATATATATATTCAAAATTATTATAGCTCTACTTTTTATGAAATATTGAGCACTTTTGGATAAATTACTAATATCTACTCCAACAAATGTTGAAGGAGCACTTGGACAATGTGTGTGGTGTGTGTGTGTGTGTGTGTGTGTGTGTATATATATATATATATATATATATATATATGAAAAGAAATGAAAAATATATATATATGAAAAGGTGGAATGAAAAATATATATATATGAAAAGGTGGAATGAAAAATATATATATATCAGGGTTCCCACTCGTCCTGGAAAACCTGGAAAAAAAAAATTTTGTTTTCCAGTACTGGAAAACCTTGAAACGATGGGGGTATTTTTTCAAAATCCTGGAAAATTTTCGTTTTTTTGTCCTGGAAAATTTGAATTATCTGAGACAAAATTAATGTTATTGTTACCGTTAACAAATATAATTAGTAAAATAACAAGTACGCTTTTTTATTTTTTTGTTTTGTTTTTGCTCAATGAACCTACCCAATATTTCCCAAACTGGTCATAAATATTCATTAAACAGTAAAAATGCTTCTGATTGGCTATTTTGAAGTTTCGCTTTCATCATGTAGCAATATTTTGATTTATTTTTATACGACACTGAATAAGACAAGAATTTTCATCAGACTAAAGATAATAAGGTATTCGTTAAAGAAAGGTTAAAAAATAAATTACGTTTTACAAAACTCCCCCTCTACCTCGTAAAATTTAGAACATTTAAAAAGAATTTTCTGTACTTGTATAGAATAGCACACACGCAAAATTTTGACTGAAAATGAACAATTTAAAAAAAAGATACATTTAAGAATTAAATAAAATTAATGTTCATTGAAAAAAGTTTGTTAAATATTTTTGGAAACACTGGAAAGTAAAAAAAAATTCCTGAGACAAAAGTTGATAACCATTTTAGTCTTGGTAGTTTGTCGAATGTGGGGGTTGGGATCAAGCGACTGTCAACAATGGCAGTGTTACTGTCTTTAGTCATGTTGACGGGTGGGGTTGGGGAACACACCTTCCTAGCAAGTCTTCAAGCAAGCGGTGCTTGAACAAAATATTCAAGGACATCAAAAGTCAATTTCAACTCCGTTAAAGTAAGTGTTCTTTTTACGGTGATAATAACCCAGGTAAAAAAGAACAATTTTCTCGTATATTCCTACCATAAAATAAACTGAACCCTCATTTTATATTCTTTATTTATTTAATATTCACTTCAATGTGTATATTCTAAAAGTTTTTATTTTGTGAGAATGGTTAGTTTTAAAGTGGGGGTTCATTTTTACACTTCAACTTTTTACTCGTAAATTCCTACCATAAAATACCCAAGCCTAATTTTATGGTAGGAATTTACGAGTAAAAAGTTGAAGTTTACTCTTTGTTGTTATTTCTTTTTTTTTTTTTGGCTTTGGTACTCTAAAATAAAAACATCAGATTTTAATTATCGTCGATGAAAAAACAAAATTACGGTCATAAAAAGAGGACCCAATTTATGCCTAAATTGTAAAACGAGCCTTTAAAACTAACTCTGCGAATAGTACTATTGGTCATTTTAACGTTTTGTCATCCCTGATTCCTGCCCTAATTTACGCTGTTTTTAATTGCTGGCATAAGACATAATTCTAGCCAAATATAGATATTTTCCAAGTCATGTTTTTCACATTTTATCAGCAAATTAATGGAGATATTTTACAATGCCCCACCCCAACCCCACTTTTCATCGCCAAATCAATTTAGATATTTTACCCCCTCCCCAGGTTTAATTTTTTTTACCATGAATTTTTACAAAACAAATTCAAATTTCAAATATGTATTTTTCACTTTTTATCGGCAAATATATGTAGATATTGTACAATTATGCCCCCCCCCCCAGCTTTATATGGGCACATCAATTTAGATATTTTATAACCCGCTCTTAGCCCTGTCGTCTGGGTCTTTAGAATACACCAACTGCAATTGGGCCACCTGTTGGCCATAGTGTGGTCACCCATGATGCTTAAGGATGGAATTTTTGTGGATGAGCAGTCCATGACATGCAACACTCTGCTTAGACTAAGGATACCTATTTTTTTGTCTACTTTTCATTTTAAAAACTAATTAAAATTAAATTGATTATTTATGGTCAAATTTTTGTTTCAGTCGAAAGGTAGTAACATAATGAGCATCAGTACAAAAAGCAAAATAATATTACACATGTAATTTATTTTTAATACATTTAAAACTATTTTTTTGGTCAATTTTTATCAAATATGACTTAATATGGCCACTGGAGTTGCCGTAAAATCCATGTTTACAAAATGAATTTAACACTAGATTGAAAAAAAAAAAATTACCCAAAATCTGGGAATTATCTGATTTTAATGAAATTTTCAGTATTGATTTATCAATGAATGGATTTTATAATGCATCAGTTATTTTATTTTAAAACTTTTTGATTTAATTAGGTATTTCTGCTATGATAAATTAATATATAAAATTCATTTAAGATATGAGTATCATGATGTTAAGTTTAAAATGTCATATTATTATATTCTAAAAACATATTTTTTTAATAACTACTTTACTTTAGTATCAATCCCTAATAATTTTTTGTCACAAACTCTATTGAAAATTAGCGCCCCCCCCTTAAACAGAGCAAATATTGATGTATACTTTTTTTCTTTATAAGATAAATAATTAAATAAAGATTAAATAATTATCGAAATGAGTAAAAAAAAAAAAATTTTTTTAAATATCCAAAATTATTTTTTATTTTTTATTTTTATTTTGGTTTGGTTTGTTTTGTTTTACGGCATATCAACCTCAGTGGGTCATTTAATGCCGATAAAGTTTTGAAATAAATCAATTTTTAATGGATAATACAATTTTTTTATAAATACATTTTTCTATTTAACCCATAGATGGGACCCTAACAGGTACTACCACTCCAGGTCAGAGTGGACCAGGGAGCAATGGTGATGAAGGGTCACTCCACATTCCCCAAACCTCCAAAACTGGAACCTTACCATCAGATAGAGTTTAACGTCATTCCCAGGACATGTAGACCCGCAGCCACCGCCTTCTAGCACCCATATGATAAAAAGGGTTTGGGGCTTGCCATAAGGGCAATAGGGTTGGGAAAATCATATAGGTGCTAGGGCTTGGGGAAGTCTTACCCCTCTGCAGAGGTGCAGTCGGTGCATTCTAACGCCCCAGCCGACAGGGTGGTATTTTGATTTTATTTTCTGATTTTCGATACTTATTTTCTACCTGAGTAGCATCTTTATTTTTTGGAAGTGGGGGGGTATATTTGTATTGTAAAAACATGGACTTTTTAACAAATTGGGTATACTTACTTAGTTTAGATGGGCGGTCGGAGAGAGCCCCTCCGATCATCCATGATCAACCCTTCTTATAATATGTGCTAGGTGGTGGTGGCTGAAGGTGCCAGGAATAACATCTGATGTGAGGTTCCAGTTCTGGAGGTCTGGGGAATGTGGAGCACCCCTTCATCACCATTACTTCCTAGTCCACTCTTTACCGGAGTGGTAGTACCTGTTATGGTCCCATCTATGGGTTGAATAGAAAAATGTATATATAAAAAAATTGATTATCCATTAAGAATTACTTTATTTCAAAAGTTTGTCAGCATTAAATGACCCACTGAGGTTGATATGCTGTAAAACAAAACAAACCAAACAAAATCAAACAACCCGTTCTGTTTAAAACATTTTGTTTTTATGAATTTGTACAAAACACAATCCCCTCCCCCATCTGCCTAATATGACAACATAATAAACATGAGCTATATTTTTGAGATGAGGTTTGATAGGAATAATTTTGATTTTTCGGATTGTTGTCCTCATCTTTATTGTATGTATATACATATAATGTTTCAGCTGTTATGTCCTCCAGCTTTCCTCAGGTGTTCGCTTTGTATCCAAGTATAGTAATGATCCAACCTGGGAAATTATTTTTAACAGTTTGACAGTTGATCAAATAGGCGTTGAAGAACCTTCAAAGATCTCATTCAAAAACAATGACCATTGTTTTTGCATGCCTATCATTCTGACATGTGTCACTAGAAGAATCATGATCATTTAGAAAAAGTTTATTGGCGTTTCCTGTGCAACTTAAGGCATAAAATTTGCCATCAGTCTTTTTCGATATTTTTATTTTCAAAGTAATTAACTTTAAAAACAATTTGATTTAGTCTTTTTAATAATTGGTTCCTATATTGTGTTCATCTCTATACTAGGTCACTACAGTCAAACATGTGCTTCTTTGAGATGTTTTCTTTTCCAATGTGCTTCACTATCTAATATTTTAACTTTGAAATATAACTTTAATATATAATCTAATATATAAAACAGAGATTTTGGTATGTACGTGTCGACGTATAACAAAAAAACGGGAGGTCACTCAGATTCAAAATCTTGCATACACATTGATATCGTTCTAACTAAGAAAAATTCCAAATTTGGTTATTGATTTTTATTGATTAAGGGATTTAATCGATTAATTAATCCAAAATCACCCAATTTGCGGAACTGTCCGTATATCAGCCCCTCCTGATAATAAAATATTGTCTCTGCCTGCTTATTGTTAAAGCGATAACAGCAGCGAAGTTTTGATTTTAATGAATTAATTTTGCAGTCTAAGCCGTTCAGCTCCGAATTTATGGCCTATTTATGGTCCAGTCTTTAATAATTTTTATATCGTTAGAAAGATAAGAAAATACTCTTTCAAAATATGTAATTTGTGTGAGTTTTTATTAATTGAATCATTTTTTACAGCGAGTTAAAAAATTAAAAAATGGCTTCGGATAGCCACGCTGCCTATGATTATTGCGATACAAGCAGTGCAGTCTATAACAGTCAGATCGGAATCTCTTACCTATTTAGGATTTTAATCTTTAAAATATTTATATCTTTAGTAATAAGATGAAATAGTCTTTCTGAATATGTAATTTGTATGTGTTTTTATAGATTTTTTTTTTTTTACAGCGAGTTAAAAAAAAAAAAAAATACTACGTATAGGCGATAATACGAATACGGCAGTTCGGAATCTCTTAGTCTTTCTGAATATGTAATTTGTATGTGTTTTTATAGATTAAATTATTTTTTACAGCGAGTTTGTCCATATTCTTAAATTGTACAGTACACTCATTTTAATTTTAATTTTTGTAATGCATAAAAATTGTAGAAAATCAAAATGCACGCTTTACGGTTACATTATTAAAAAAATATTTGAATCCGTAAATAACAGTATCATGAAAATCAGTTTACGTCGTAAGTACGGTTACATATTTGTATAAATTAAACTAAGATTTTCATTCGAATAAAATGACTTTTAATTCTTTAATTTATTTATTTAATTTTTATTGTTAGAGTTTTAAAGGGTTAAAAATAACAATAAGATTGACGAATTTCCTTAGAAACTGTTTTTCTTTTGGTTCATTAACTAATTATTTTCTCAAACCACGATAAAAAAAAAAAACCAAAG
>CM042156.1:59775232-59777732 GCA_023376005.1 Doryteuthis pealeii
ATCCACACGTGTTTGCTAGATTTATAGTATATATATTTGAATTTTGGTATCCTCACTGACAGCACGCTATTCCAAACCTGAGCTTATTCAAAAGCTTTTAATTATCGATATATATAATATCTGACGATATTTCGTAAGTACACTTTCAGAATTGTTATTCATTTTGAATTCAGGATGAGAACTTTTCTTGCATTAATATCGTATGAATTTTGTGTCTAATTCTGTCGTATTTTTTCTTAAATTTTATAAAAAAATGTCTGCTAATATTGTACACTGAAACTAACACAGGAGTCTAGAATATCTGACCCCTACATGACAAGCGATTGAAATTCCACGTTCACTAAGAAGACCCTAGACTGAGAAATGGCTTTCTTTGTGTCAAAATGGTAGGGGACAATTTGAATTAAACTAAGTTGAAACTTAAATGTGAATGGATTTTCTTCCGTCTTTTTAAAAAAAAAAAAAATTTTTTTACCACTTCATGGGAAACAACTTGAGGCAGATTATGCATCATGCCTCACAACTGAAACCATGGGTAGCAGCGTGGTGGGTGTGAGACACGGCGGACGGACCCAAAATGGGTCAATGGTGTATCTCACGTGATGCGATGAGTAAAAACAGCCACTGAAAGGTATCAATGACATTGAGCTAACCAAACCTATGAAATCAACCAAGTTTTAAAGAAGCTAAAAGGTAGAAAAGCAGCAGGACTTGACAAAATACCTCCAGAGGTGTGGAAGATAGGAAAGTTCAATGACATACTGCTTAGGCTATGCAATGCAGTATATAGACAAAATAGAATAGATAAATGGACGAAAGGCTGCATCCTCCCATTCCCCAAAAAGGGAGATCTCGGAATTGCTAAAAACTACAGAGGCATAACTCTTACTGCTATTGCAGCCAAGATATATAATGCCCTTCTTCTTAATCGCATCCGACCCGAAATAGAGAGAATCCTTAGGAGAAACCAAAACGGATTCCGCAGAAATCGATCCACAACCTCTCAGATCCTGACTATTCGACGTATCATAGAAGGGGTACGAGCAAAGAATCTAGAGGCAATGCTACTATTCGTAGATTTCTCCAAGGCATTTAATTCCATACATAGATGAAAAATGGAACAAATACTACTAGCATATGGTCTCTCCAAAGAAATAGTTACAGCTATAATGATGCTATACAAAGATACTAAAGCGATGGTACACTCACCTGATGGCGACACAGATTTCTTTGACATTGTTGGAGTCCTACAAGGAGATACATTGGCACCATATATATTATAATATGCCTAGACTACGTACTCCAAACATCATTAAATACCATAAAAGAAAAAGGTTTCACACTAAAAAAGGCACGAAGCAGGCGTTATCCAGCACAAACAGTCACAGATGCAGACTATGCTGATGACCTTGCACTTCTTGCAGATACACCGGCACAGGCTGAGTCATTGCTACATAGCTTGGAGGAGGCAGCAAAAAGGAAAGGAAACATCTCCACACTCAACAGCAAGCCTCTTAAGCCAGTAGAACAATTCACGTACCTAGGTGGTAATATCTCATCCACAGGGAGCATGGTTAATACACGAATAGCAAAGGCATGGTCGGCCACAAACAAATTATCAGTCATATGGAGGTCCGATCTCCCTGAAAAGCTGAAGCGACAGTTCTTCCAGGCTGTGGTTGTATCAGTCCTGCTATATGGCTGCACCACCTGGACCCTAACGAAGAGTCTTGAGAATAAGCTAGATGGGAGCTGCATGAGAATGCTGCATGCATTCTTGAACAAGTCGTGGAAACAGCACCCCACAAGGAAGCAGCTGTATGGTCACTTGCCCCCCCTCTCACAAACTATCCGAGTGAGACGGACAAGGCATGCTGGACACTGCTGGAGAAGCAAGGATGAGCTCATAAGCGACGTTCTCCTGTGGAAGCCAACACATGGACATGCAAGTGTGGGGTGCCCAGCAAGGACCTACATTGACCAGCTATGCGAAGATGCTGGTTACTCCGCAGGGGACCTCCCAGGTGCAATGAATGATAGGGAAGGTTGGCGAGAGATTGTCATGGATATCCGTGCTGCATGTGCGACATGATAATGATGATGATGATATGCATGTGTATATACTGTGTGTGTGTGTGTGTGTGTGTATGTCTCTCTCTCTGTAAAATATATATATATATATATATATATATATAGATATATATATATCTTTTTGTCGGCACCCTAAAAGTAGATTCATCTATTTTTGATAATGTTTTCTCTAGTTCAAAACCAAAATAGACTGTTATAAATAATTAATGTTTCAGAATTCGTTTAACTCTCCTCATACCTCCTACTCATACCTCCTACTCATACCATGACTTTTACCTAATTAGTGAAATTTAATTAAATCTCTTGAATTATTTTAGTAAGGTAATATTTTTTTTTTCTTTCTAAGTTAGAAAATTTAAATTTTGTTTCTTTAGTTATGTCTTACTTTTAGGATTGAATAATGTTTGAA